>QANW01005710.1:207968-398432 GCA_003254865.1 Dryas drummondii | reverse complement strand
GAAGGTGGAGGGGGTGCTAAATTTTTTTTTTTCAATTTTATATAATTTTAATGGTTTTTTTATTTTTTTTTTATTAATTTTGGTTTAGGGGTTATTTTTAAATGCTAAATTAATATTTAATGGTGGGGTCCGCGTGTGCCACGTCAGCGCCACATAGGCATTTAACGGTCAGACTAACGGAGGTATTCAATTGACAAAAAACATAAATTGATGTACCCTAATGAAAGTTTTTAAATCAGAGGTACCCAACTGATAAGTGATGTATAGTTGAGTTATATATATGTAATTAACCCTTATATATAATATAATAAAGTTTAAAGATAAGTGCTCTAAAACTAACTGATTAGCAAGTTAATACGAAGCTAACCATACTTTTGAGACCACCACATAACTAATCTCATAATCCGAACCGTCAATTATTTAGATCATACTTCAAAGATCATCATTGCAAAAAATCAACAAAATTGGAAATCATTTAGTCATCTAATTGAGATCAAATAAATAGACGATTAGTGTTTTCGATAAAAGCATATAAATAGTTGTTGTTATAATCAAATGACTACATGACTTCCGATTTTGGAGATTTGTTACAGGAATAATATTTAAAGTAGAGCTTAAAAAATAGACGGTTCGGATTTTGAGATTACATTATGCGGTGGGCCCAACATGGTAGTTAGCTTTGTATTAATTTACTAACTAGTTAGTTTTAGAGCATTCTTAAAGTTTAAAAGTATAAAAATGTATATATGTATATTACTGCAGTGAATTTTTTTTTGTTTATTAACGGACAAAATCAAGCCTCGCCTCGTCTTCTACTAGTTTTACGTACTTTCTCGGTTCCTCCCACTCCTCTCTCTTTCTCACTCAATTTTCAATCTCTGCACTCTTATACCTTCTATTCACACTTCTTTGTTTAGTTTCTCCCTCTTTTGTCAATTGATCTAGAAAAGTGGGTTAGCTTTGATTTCGATTGAACATGAATTACTAGAGAAAGTTGATTATGAAAGGTTGATCGATGATTTTGCATCTAAATGTGCAAGAAGAGCATCAATATTCAAGTGAAATTTTAATTCAGGTTTGCACTCTTAAAATCATTGAAGGATGTTGGTAATTTATGATTGTATTTGCTTATTGAATGATGATTTTATAATTTGATAATGCTTTTTTTATCAAATGCTAAGTTTTAATTATTTTATTTATTGTATGCATTCAATTAATGAATTTTTCTTTCTTAGTATTTTTTTGTGATAGGTTAAAGATGACTCAATTTTTAATTTTTGCATAGGGCCACAAAATTTCAGATCCGGCCCTGACTCAATTGATAATAAATAAAAACTCGAGATAGTAGATGTGCTATGATATAAGACGACATACCCGATGTGGGTTCTCAACATGTTTGAATCTAAAATCTATGACTTTTCCACCTAACTCTAATGCTAGTACTTGAACAGAAGTTAACCGGAGATTTGATTAAGAAGTTACGGGAGAAAATTAAAAATGAAAAGACGAGAGTATGTCCAAAAGAATAAAAAAACAAAAAACAAAAAAAACAAGAGAAGAATAAGATGGATACTCGCTAAGTGCAAATCTCAGGGTGCTTCCTTTGTGCCATACAAGGCAGTACCAAGCTTGCGTGTGTAACAACTCTTGCTAGCCTGCCTGCGTAGGATATACTATGGTGTCCTTCTCGCCTAGAGAGAAGTTTTCTCCATTATAACTGAAATCAAGAGGTGCGATTCTGAATAATACAAGAGGACACCCCCCCCCCCCCTCCCTCAATATATGTAAAGAGAGTGAGTGTCCCTCACTTGCACGTAAATTTTTATCCATGTAAAACTTGGTTTGATATTATTGTGATAAAAAATACTTGTGAAATAAAAACAATTATGAAGAAAAATTATGTTTAATAAAATAAAGCAGTTGTGAGTAGTGGGTGTGCAATTTCTTTTTTAATTTTTACCTAATTATTTCAATTTATAGCTTTACTTTTATAAATTATAGTTTTTATTAAAAAATTACTTTAGTAAAAGGATATTTTTGACAATTTAATAATGGGTGAAGCTTGTAACACTCAGGGCTCGTTTGGTTCAAGTTTTGAAAATGTGGAAATGAAAAAATAGTTTTGTTACCATGTTTAGTAAGTACAGGCATGTGAAATGGTTTTCTGACCCATAAAAAATATGATGCACCCGAAGGAGGGAAAATGAATCTCCCCTCTCAGCTTGGGTTTTGTTCTCTCCCTTAGGTGTCTTCCAGCTTTATAATAGTATAAATATAGTTTTATTAAAAAATTATTTTAGTAAAAAGGTATTTTGGCAAGGAAAATAGCATTAGTAAAGAAAAACAACAATAGAAAGGAAAAAGCAATAGAAATTATTAACAAATTGCTTTAGTAAAAAGGGTGTCTTCTGATTTTATAATATAGTATAGATTTGTAAGATGGATCCACATGTGGTCCTTTAATATACATGTGAAAGAAATCCTCTATTTATAAGTTTTCCATATACATTTAAAGGAAAATAGCAATAGGGACTGAAAGCTAACCGAAAGCTTTCGTGCAAAGCGACTAATAAGAGCAACCCTTCTCTATATATTGAATCTCCTAGTTCTCAAATCAGATGCAGCAAATGAAGGTTTAAAAACATTACATACCCCAACATGAAGAGTAGTTTACTAGGATCATATGCTATGGTAATGGAGAGGCACAAGGCTTATCTTGTAATGCTCTTCATACAGTTTGTGTATGCAGGTATGGCCTTGTTCTCTAAGGCAGCAATTGCCAGAGGAATGAACCCTTTTGTGTTTGTGGTTTATCGCCAAGCTTTTGCCTCCATAGCTTTGGCTCCATTTGCTTTCTTCTTTGAAAGGTATATATTTAGTGTAAATTTTCATAAACCCACTTCAATTTAAGTGAATATTGTTTAATTTTTTACTGAATTACTTTGCAGGTCAAAAGAAGTTCCTCTTTCCTACACCTTACTCTGCAAGATTTTCTTTGTTTCTTTATTTGGGTATGATTATGAACTCGGTTTTGTGCCATAATTAATTGCAGTTCTTAACATTTCAATTAAGTGCTCTAGTTTTGTTCTAGTTGCAATTATTCACACTGATAAATTTAATTTTAATTTTAGGATCACCCTGAGTTTAAATCTTTACTATGTTGCAATCAACTACACCTCTGCAACATTTGCTGCAGCCACCACCACTACAATTCCTGCAATTACTTTTGTCATGGCAGTTTTACTAAGGTAATAATTGGCAGTTGACTAGCAAATGCTTCTTCTTTTGTGGATTGGAAATGAAAGAAACTAAAATGGGTTTTGAATTTTTTATCATCAGGATGGAAAGCATTTCTATAAAACAAGTGCATGGTGTGGCCAAGGTGTTGGGTTCTCTCACAAGCCTTTCTGGGGCATTGGTATTTGCTTTGGTCAAGGGGCCTCCCATAAGGTTCATTAACTGGTCTCCAGCAAATCAAAACCTGCAAATTAATCCACACTCATCTTCTACCAGAGAGGATTGGATAAAAGGTGCCCTCATCATGCTCTCAGCCAACATTGCATGGTCCTTGTGGTTAATTTTGCAGGTAATTCAATTTTTGTACAATATTTTACTTTCTTAAAATACAAAGAAAATTCTCACTCTCAGTTGTCTTTCTGCACTCAGTTTGCATGTACTTGAAAATTGATAAAATATTAATTTTGGACTGCATCAGGACAAACAAGGATAATATATTTTTCTCATACCCCTTGTTAATTTTTTTTGGCCATTATACCCCTTGTTAATTATTACGTGATCATGTACTTCTAGGGTCTCATTCTGAAGCAATATCCAGCAAAGTTAAGGCTTACTACTCTGCAGTGTTTCTTTAGCTGCATGCAGTCAGCTTTTTGGACCATTGCAGTAGAGAGAAGGCCTTCAGCTTGGAAGATTGGATGGGACATTCACCTTCTCTCTGTGCTCTATTGTGTAAGTCATTTCTATCCACCAAAATTAACATAAATTCTTGCATATAACAGCTATATATACACAATATTTTTTCATAATATAAAGGGGGACAGTCATATCTAGGCACAAAGCAGATTAGAAAAAGCAAAGACTATCTTAAAAAGAAGAAAAAAAAGTTGGTTTGCATTATACTATAGGATGAACTTATCTCTTTCGGATGTAATTAGACCACTTTTGTTGCATAATTAGAGACAATGAGATATAAATGCGGCACTAGTTCCTAAGCCTTTCTAATATGTATATATATCAGCCACAGGGATTTGTAATAAACTATTTAAACTACTATTTGGAAATTAGCTTGGGTTGATATATATATGGTTCCTTTTCCCTCCAAAGAGATAGGATAATGACTCTTTTTTTTTTACTTATTGAGTTATTGTTAGAGTGGTCATCATCTAGTGATTTTGAGATGTAACATATTGCTCCAGCATCACATCATCCAACACACTTGATTGACCATTGGTTCCTTCCTATGTGTATTAATGTATATTAAGCCTACAACTATAATTTGTAGGCATGACATATACATGCCCACACGAATATACATATAAGGTAATGTTGATCTTTTACCGGGCTGTGAATTTTAAACCACACAGTTCCATTAAGATCTAATCTAGTCAATAATTCATATTCATGATCTAACAAAAGAAAATTAGTAAATACATGTACGTACATGTTTGGTTTCTAATTGGTGATAACATATGGGTCATGGCTTCAGGGTGTAATTGTGACTGGGATTACTTACTGGCTGCAAGTTTGGGCCATAGAGAAGAAAGGCCCAGTTTTCACTGCAATGTTCACTCCATTAGCACTTATTATAACAGCAATCTTCTCAGCAATCTTGTGGAAAGAAGCCATCTACTGGGGAAGGTCCATATATAGTCCATACCAACTTTATCTTATATCATAGAAATTATCTTTTTCTTGCAAAATTCTTTTAAAAGGAAAGACAAGGACATGCATGATCGGTCCATACTTGATTTGATTGTAACATTTGATCATGTGTAAAATGAAAAGTCCATATTCATTAGCAACTTTAATTTGTTGCAGCATTGGTGGTGGTATGTTGCTGGTTGGAGGTCTCTATAGTGTTTTGTGGGGAAAGAACAAAGAGGACCAAAAAAACACAGAAAGTGACCAAAAGCTACAAGAGAACGAAGTCGTATAAGGTTGCATTGCGTATATCATTGGCTGATCATCTCATCTTTTGTAACCATCAAGTTCTAAAGTTGCTTTCGACCAAAAAAAAAAGTTCTAAAGTTGCTCTCTTTATTTCCTCTTTAATTTTTTCTTTGAGGTTTCGTCGATTCTAAATTTGTATTGCAATAGTTATATGTATATAAACGCTAAAATTCCTATTAATTTATAGTTAATTTGGATGCAAGGCTAGAGTAAATTATATTTTAGTACCTCAAGTTGGAGTCATTTTTCAATTCGTACATTTGTATTTTAATCAAGGAGTAAAATTTTGGATTTCGTAAAAATCTCAATAAAAATTTCGACGAAAATTTTGAAGAATTTAAAATTTCGATAAAAATTAGACAGAAACGACGAAAATTTTGAATAAAACTTTACCATATGTTTATTTAACATATTATCTACTACATTGATAAAAAACATTGAAGAAACTAAATTATATAATAGGTTTCATGTGATATAAGATGAATATAATGCGCGCTAGAGGCAAATACTGTTAAATAAAATTAGTATAATGAATAAATGAAATTAGTATATTTTTTATACTCTATAAATCTATAATTTATATGCTAAATCCTAATACTAAACTCTATATACTCTATATACCCTAATACTCTTTATACTCTATAATCTATACACTAAACTCTATATATTCTATAATTTATACTCTCTATTGTTTAAGATTATATGATATTAGAGTTTAGGCCTTTTAGCATATTTTTAATTATTTTTTATATAGAAATGTATTAGGGTTTAAAAATAACTAAACGAAACCTCAAAACAGCCAAACGAAATCCCAAACTTTTTTTTTTCTTTCCAATTGTCCAAAGGCCCCAAACCCCAATCAACCCTAAACTTTTTTTTTTTCTTTCCTTTTCCTTTTTTTTTTTCTTTCCTTTTTTTTTTCTTTTCATTTTTTTCTTTCCTTTTCTTGTATTTTCTTTTATTTCTTTTCTTTTTTCTTTTCTTTCTTTCTCTCCTTCTTTTTCCCCGTGACTCTCCACTTCTCCGGTCATCTTCCCTCTCAATCTCTCATTACTTCATTAGTCACCTTCTCTTTCTCTCTCCCTCAGTCAGTCACTCCCTGATCTCTTCTCTCAATCAGTCAGTCACTCATTACCTCTTTGATCTCTTCTCTCTCCTCCCTCTCCCTCCTCGATCTCCCTCTCTTCTCTCTGCACGCCGATCTATTCTCTCCCTGCGCCGATCTCTTCCTCCTTTCTTCTCTCTCTGGCAACGAGAGGCGACGAGGTCGGCTCTCATTTTCCTCTCATCTCTCCCTCTGGTCGCTACCTCCCTGGCTCTAGCAAAAAATTTTGCCGAAATTTCGAGAATTTCGGGAAATTTTTGAAATTTCGGCCAAATTTTTTGAAATATGTTTAATATGGTGTTAAAATTTCCATACCCCTAAAAATCGAAATTTTTGACAAAATTTCAAACTTTAACACCTTGGTTTTAATAAATGGTGGTTAACTTCTAACGTCACTCTTATGTGGCACGTGCAGACTCACTAGGCGTTATCTTTCTTTTTTCTACTAGGGTCAGCAAACTAACTGAAGAAAGAAGAAAGATAATGCCTCCACCTATACAAAAAAATAAAAAATCAACATGTTCAACCCATGCAAAGTTCTTGTTCAAGTTTTTTTTTTTTTTAATTTAACCCAATCTTCTTTCTCCACCAATATTTCTTACATTTCTTAAGTATTTGTGGTATGATCAATACCCTGAAATTGTTTTTTAAATTAATTTGGTGTTATTTGAATCTTTTAGTGATTTCTATATATGTATAGAATTTATTTGTGAATTATTTAGTGAAATTAGAAAATTACCTCTTTGCTTTTTGTTTTTAAAATGAACACGTACGTCATTTGTATAAAGTGAGATTGTAGGAAAATAATACTCGTCATTGGGAATCCAACGGTTTCAACGTGTGTCCATCGAAGTTCAGGATAAAATTTTATGAATTTATGAAGTTAGACAATTATTGGAAATCATTTTCATTTTCCAAAATTTATTTTGAGGGGTTTGAAATTTTATAAAAATTATGGAAGTCAAATTATTATTTTGAGGTCTTAGATAAACAATACACATTGAGAAAAGAGGTCTTAGATAAACAATACACATTGAGACGAGTCCATAGGAGAAAAAGGAAAACATAGGAAAAAAAATAGGCGCTGACACATGGCGACATCACAAACGCATTTGGATCCAATGGCTAGAACCGTGCAGCTAATACAGCGACATGTCACATTCTCTCTCCTTGCACACGATGTGACATGTCGATCTGTTTCTTCCTGGCCCATGTCCTCCCAAGCTGAGTGGCCCACAAGCATAAAGCCAACACCCTAAGCCCCTTCTGCATATAAGTTAATTTGGGGGTATTTGATGAACACTTGATTATTACAATAATATATGTAGTTTTATATTTGTTAGCATTTTATTTAATTTAAAATGAGCTAATTAGATATAATTTTCTATCTTAGACCAAAGCCCGAATTATTCCTCATATTTGATTAATTAACTAGGCTTGGCCTTTATTTTCATTAATCATTCATTATCTTTGCTTAATAGAAATGAGGATATTATTATATTTGAGTTAATCTAAATAAGTTCAATACTTTCAATTACATGAGCAGGGTGTGTAGGTGACTTTTTGGCAATTGGGTTGGAAATGAAAAGCAAGAAGAAGAGGAAGGCTAATATATATATGAGAAATTTTATTCAATAACCATTTTAAATACCTCTTAAACTTTGTTGACCCCCTAGCCCCAAAATTAACTTTTATGACCCTTTTACCTGTGAAATACCCATAATACCCTCCATATAAACTTTTTTTTTTTCTTTCTCTTCCCCATCCAACCACTGCCCTTCCCTCCCTCTCTCCCTCCCCAACCAACCACTACCCCTGTTGTTATCATACCTCAAGTGCAAGGTTGTTAAGTTTTAGTATGGAAATGGAAGTAGGGGGTTGTCGTGCCCAAGAGATTGGATTAGGATTTCAACGACAAACTAGATTGATTTTAGGGTTATAAAACTAACAAACAACCTACTATATACTATGCAAAGCCACCTGTTGTTATCCTACCTCAAGTGCAAGGTTGTTAAGTTTTAGTATGCAAATGGAAGTAGGGGGTTGTCGTACCCAAGAGATTGGATTAGGATTTCAACGACAAGCTAGATTGATTTTAAGGTTATAAAACTAACAAACAACCTACTATGTACTATGCAAAGCCAAGACTAAACATAATAGTATGTGCAAATGTGTAGTGTTGAGTTGTTGTTTGGTTGATTGATGATAAGTAACACTGGAATTTGAAATGAACAAATGAAAATACAAGCAAATTCAAGTACAAATTAAATTCAATGATGATGAAGGATTTGGGGTTATTAGGGGTTCACACTAACCCTCCCTTATAACAAACAATGCAATTAGTGATTATGCCAAATTAGATAGATTAGATTCCCTCCTAACCCCCAATCAAGATAAATTATGGCACATCATCTTTCATGTTTTCAACTATCTCAACCAAAGTGATAGGTAACTACCTAAGATTAATGTCATAGCAAACCCTAGATGCATAAAGTTCTAAAGATGAGGAATCCAAGCAATTAAAACAATCCAACCAAGGTGCTTTTAAATTATCATGCTCTTATGCAACAAGCTTTAGAAACTAAAGGTTACCAATCTTCAATTTGTACATGACAACATTTCTCATATGCACAAGTGATAAATTCACACATACAAGTCATGATCTTTAAACTAGCATAAGAGCATATATATCCAAAAAGACATTTATATCACAAATCACAAAGTCATTAAATCATTGGGCTAGGGATGTATCCCTAGCCCCAAATCAAGAAACTACTCACTAGCCATAAAAATTACAAATAACATCACAAATTGAAACATAAATGGAAACAAGAAGGAAAAAAGAAAACTCTAGATGTTGAAGCCAAGCTCCCAAGGGGTGTCACTCCTCCAAGGATGCCCAAAATAGCTACTTGTCCCAAGTGCCTCCAAGCTCCTCTTGCAATAATGGTGGTGAATATGGTAGATGGATGTTGTGATGGTATTTGGCTTTTTGGAGAGGAAGAGTTGATAGAGGGAAGATGGAGAAAAGAAATGATGAAGAGAGATGAGAAAAAGCTAGGGTTTTGGAAGATGGAAGATGAGATGTGTGTTTTTGAGATGAAATGATGGAATTAATGATGAAATGAGTGAAATTAGAGAGGATGGAGGGGGGAGCTCGAAATTGAGAGAGTGTTTTATGGTTTGGGTGAGTTGTTATGTCTAGAATATGTGGCTAGTATTAAAAGGAAATGAAGGGATAAAGTTTGGTTAATTAAAAAATGAGAATATTTCATCTTATCCCTCAATGGATGATCCTTAAAGGATATTGAGATAGGTATATGTTCTCTTTATCTCATTTAGAGCCTTCACATTATAGTTTCTGAATTTTGCTTGGAATGGGTAAACAAAGGGGAAGGAAAGAGAGCATTACCCAAAATGGAAAGATGCCTTGGGACCACTTTATCCTTTTACTAACAGGATTTCTGAGCTGTCTTTAGAGAGTAATTTGGAGGCCTTAACCAACTCAGAAATTTACGTTTTATATATCAATAGAAAGCCCTGGATGTTTGCTTTCCAACCATATATTATATACCTCAATCCAAGCTCGAATCAAAAAGTTATGCCCCACACAATACAGCTGACTCAGTTCTCCTCGGGTGCAGTTTTGGGCTGACTTTGAAATTCTAAATGAACACCTTAAAAGTCTTCAAATGTCACGAAATGTAACCTGGAATAACTTCAAGGTGTTAGCTTTTATCTCCAATTGGATTCTTGTTAAAATCTATTAAGGAGAATAAATGGTGAAATTTCTCATTTTATTATTCGGAAGCTAAAAACACAAAACTAAATGAAATTTAAAGCTTTTAATCAAATGAACTCACAAAAACTAAGTAAGAGGAATATAAAAGGATGTGACTTTATGAACATATCAAATACCCCCAAACTTAAGTTTTGCTCGTCCTCGAGCAAACAAAATATGCAATAAAGAAAAATACAAGATAGGGCTATGAATTTCATAAGCACAAAATATTTCTAGATTTTCNCCTAGATTTTCCTCTAGTGCTAATAACAAAACATGAAACACATGCTTGAGTGAGTGTGTGCACTATAAACCATATGTCAATTCAATGCATTCACAAGATATGCAATTCAAACTTGGATAACCAAACATTCATTGGAATGCTCTCTATTTTCACACAAGTATTTAAGAGTTAGTGTATGAAAGTTTGTATTAAATGATTAATCTACCTAATTAACTTGAATAAATCTACTGTGACAAGGAAGGGATTATAATTATTGACATGACAAATGTTATGCAAGAACCTTTTTGAATATCAAGGAGAGTGTGACAAGTAATGTTAAGACCTTTCACAGTGGTTATTTAAAAACAAACGAAACTACTTAAACTGAATAAAAGAAACTTAAACAATAAAGCACATTTAACTGTAAGGGATCATGCATGTGTACAAATGCCAATTGACTTCCGAAGACTAATGTGCTTTGGATTCTCTAAAGCTTTTGTAAAGATGTGTGCAAGTTGCTTTTCGGAAGGAACAAAAGTCAAAGTAAGAGTTTCACTCTCCACAAGATCTCTAATGAAATGATGTCTTATGTCAATATGCTTGGTTCTAGTGTGTTGGACCGGGTTCTTGGAGATGTCTATAGCACTCATGTTATCACAATAGATGAGAAAGGTTTTCTCATCAATTCCATAATTGGCTAACATTTGTCTCATTCAAATGAGTTGTGTACAACAACTCCCTGCTGCTATGTATTCAGTTTCAGCAGTCGACAAAGTGACAGAATTCTGTTTCTTGCTGTGCCAAGACACCAAGTTATTCCCTACATAGAAAGCACCACCCGAGATGCTCTTCAAATCATCATTACACCCAGCCCAGTTGGAGTCACTAAATCCAACCAATTTAGTGTTGGTATCATGAGTATACCACAACCCATAATCAATAGTCTCACTTATATATTTGATTATCCTCTTTGTTGCAAACAAATGAGATTCTTTGGGATCACTTTGGAATCTAGCACACACTTCTACCGCAAATGCTATGTTCGGTCTACTAGCCGTGAGTTAGAGGAGACTCCCTATCATGCTCCTATACAAGGTTTGGTTCACTTGCTTACCACTTAATTGGATCCCTATAAAGTTTGGAGCTTTTACTCATTATAGTATTAGCCACTTTAGAAGACTCAATCCCAAACTTTTTGACCAAGTTTCTAGTATACTTAAATTGGGAGATAAATATCTCACAATCTTCTTGCTTAACTTGCAGCCCTAAAAAAAAATTCATTTCACCAAGTAGATTCATTTCAAATTCATTAGACATTACATCAATGAATCTCTTGACATTAAAATTTGAAGTTGAACCAAAAACAATATCATCCACATAAACTTGAGCAATCAAGACATCATTTTTTAACCTTTTTACAAATAGGTTCTTGTCAACTGACCCTCTTTGATACCCATTGGATAACAAATGATGAGAAAGTCTCTCATACCAAGCTCTTGGAGCTTGCTTCAGTCCATATAATGCTTTCTTCAATTTATAAACACCATCTCTCATGTGAGGATCCTCAAAACCCTTTGGTTGTTCTACAAAAACTTCCTCATTCAAGTAACCATTTAAAATGCCGTTTTAACATCCATTTGATACAATTTAAACTTAAGATAACATGCAATGGCACAAAGTAACCTAACGGACTCAAGTCTAGCAACGGGTGCAAAAGTCTCATCAAAATCAATACCCTCTAATTGAGAGTACCATTGAGCAACAAGCCTAGCCTTGTTTCTAACTACATTTCCAAATTCATCAGATTTATTTTTAAAGATCCATTTGGTTCTAATGACATTTGTGTTGGCTGGTCTTTCTACAAAAGTCCACACTTGGTTTCTCTCAAATTGGTTTAATTCTTCATACATTGCACTCACTTATTCCTCATGCATTGCACTCACCCATTTCTCATGATTGAGTGCTTCTTTGACATTTTTAGGTTCAACAATGGACACATAACACACATGAGTAAGTTCATTTGCCATTTGTTTTCTAGTCCTAACTGGCTGGTCTATAGATTCTAGAATTACATCTTCACCATGGTTACATCTCACCCATCTTGGTTTTTCAGGTGTGTCACTCAGAATTTTGTCATTTTGATCGCTCTCTGACTTATCAAACTCAACAATTTTAGAGTCATCAGTAAGTTCATCACTGCCTAACTTGGACTCATCTTTAACCAAATTATCCTCTTTTGGATCAGATTGAGAGAACAATCCATCCTTATCTGCAGCTATTTCAATAGATGCATCATGATCATCTATTTTCACATTTATGGACTCCATCATAGAACTTGTTCGCAAATTGAAAACTCTGAAAGCTCTACTGTTTGATGAATAGCCTAAAAACAGACTCTAATCACTTTTAGTATCAAATTTTCCCAAATTTTCTCTATCCCTAAGGATGTAACATGCACTCCCAAACAATTTAAAGTGTGTAACATTGGGTTTCTACCCTTCCACAGTTCGTAGGGAGTCTTTTTGATTCCAGCCTAAGGTAGACTCTATTTATGATGTAACATGCGATGTTGACCGCCTCAGCCCAGAAATGTTTACAAGATTTTTATTATTCAACATCACTCTTGTCATCTCAATCAAAACCCTATTTTTTCTCTCAACAATATCATTTTGTTGGGGTGTTATAGGAGCTGAGAATTCATGTTTGATACCCATTTGACAACAAAACTCATCGAATTGAGAATTTTCAAACTCAGTTCCATGGTCTGATCTAATTCTGGACAGGGTTGACAGACTTGACATACCTTCACTTTTCAGCAGTTTCACAATCTTGACAAAATGATGAAAAGTCTCCGACTTGTCCTTAAGAAATGACACCTAAGTGTACCTAGAAAAATCATCTACCAAGACTAGAATATATTTCTTTCCACCTATTGACAAAGTTTGGACAGGATCAACTAAATCCAAGTGAACTAGTTCAAGTGTCCTAGAGGTGCCTATGTCTTTGACCCTTTTGTTTGGTTCTTTGGTTTGTTTCCCTATTTGACATGGACCACAAATAAAAGTTTCGGGCTTTCCTATCTTTGGTAGACCTCTAACAACCTCATTCTTAGACAACTTGTAAAGGTCATGAACATTAATGTGACCAAATCTTTGATGCCAAAGAGAGCTAGTGTCATCAATAGCTCTATTGCAAGTATTATCAATTTTTCCAACATTGCCATCAAATACATAGCAATCATCCCTAGACCTAGGGGCATTCAAGATCTCCCTTCCTTAAGAGTCAACAATTCTACATCCACTCTTGGACATACACGCTTCACCACCTCATTCATCACATAGTTGACTAATACTAAGCAAATTAGAATTCAGCCCATCAACAAACCTTACATTTTTCAATTCGGGTATACCGGGAATGTGTACAACCCCTTTTCCACTCACATAGGACTTCTCTCCTCCTCCAAAAGTCACACTACCACCATCATAAGGAGCAAGTGAGGTAAAGACCTCCTCATCTCCCGTCATACGTTTGGAACACCCACTATGTAGGTACCAAATATTCTTCTCAGTAGCTGAAAAAGCGGTCAAGGTTACTAGACATTTAGTGGAGCTCTTCACAACCCATCTTTGATGTGGACTTGACTTATTTTTGGGAAGTAGGGTGACAAGTAAGGCAATTTTGGTTACCTCTTTGAGTAGATTGTTCACTTGCTGTTCTAGAGAAATATTTATCTTTGCTTCATTTGATTTCTTTCCTCTAAGTTTGTTGCAATTTGGTCTAATGTGACCCTTGACATTACAATGATGACAAACCGGGACAAACCGGGACAAACCTTATTTTTCTATGTGAAGTAGAACAATCAATTTGTGTGACACTTGGTGTAGTTTGACTTGACTTAGAATGAGATGCATTTTGACCAATGTTAATGAAACCTAGACCCTTTTTGACACCATGATCAGATTTTGACTTGATAAAAATTGTCTTTGTGTTAGATACACTAGGACTATTTTCACTAAAACCCAAACCGGTCTTGTCCCATGATGCTTCCCTATCCTAAGCATTCTATCAACTTTTTCAGCCCCAATGGTGAGTTCAACAATACTCTCATTTGCATCATTCACTTCTTTTTGAAGTTTCTCATTCAAAGATTTAAAGTAGATGTTGCTCTCCTTGAACACTTTGACTCGACTTTCTAGATTTTGTTTCAAGATAGCCACACTTTCTAATTCACTCTCTAATGACTCAATCTTTTTACTCAATTTCAATTTAGCATTTTTTAGTTTCTGATTTTCTTCCTTTATGCTAAGTGTTTCGGTGAAAAGTAAGTCATACTTATCACAGAGTACAGTGTAAGACTCATCATCAGGAGCAAATTCTGAGTCAAACCCACCATCAACTTGTTCAATCTCCTTGATTGATGCAACAAATACAACTTCATCACCCTCAATGTCGGAAGAAGACTCACAATCATTTGAGTCCTCACTCTCACTATCACTCCAAGTGATTTTCATGGCTTTATTCTTACTTGAGGAATAATTTTTTCTATTATTTGCACATTCAATTACTATGTGACCTATTCCACCACAAGTGTAACATTTCACATCTCTCTTGGTTGTTCTTCCTTCCTTAAAGTTAGACTTCCTCTCTTGTTTTCTCTCAAATGAATTCTCTCCTTGAGGTTTGAATTTAAACTCCTTGAAGTTGTTACCACTAGTCTTAGCTTCTCTACCTTTATTTCTAAGAATTCACCTAAACTTTTTGATAAAAAGGGCAACCTCAGCATCGGACATTGATGATTTTTCACTCAAGTTTTCACTCATTTCTTTGACACTTCGCAAAGCAATATCCTTTGACTTCTTGCTGTCTCTTTCATCCATTTCAAGCTCCATCTCAAAAATTTTAAGCTTTCCTACCAATTTTGAGTTCATCCAAATTTTGGACTTCTTGAATTGCATGTTTCTTAGATTGAAATCTCTTAGTTAGAGATCTAAGAACCTTTTGGACAATGGTAGACTCCTCATAAGGTTTACCTAAAGACATGGCTTCATTTGTGAGGGCTTCCAACCTTTTATAGAACTCGGAGAATGACTCGAACTCTTTCATCCTAATTTCTTCAAATTTGGCATATATCATTTGAAGCTTAAGTGACCTAACTTGTTTGTCTCCTTTATGAACTACCCGAAGCTTATTCCAAGCTTGCCTAACTGTGACACAATGTTATATGTATGCAAATTGTGAAGATGATAGTACAGTGACAATAGCATTTCTAGCCTTCTTGTTGGAGCTAGATGCTGTGATTTCGGCTATAGACCATTCAGACCTAGGCTTAGGAATTTCAATTCCATCTACAGTTTTAGTGGGAGGAATCCACTCAACAGTGAGTTGCTGTCATCAAAGAATGGAGAAGAGTTGCAAGACCCTGCAACTCGATCTCTTTCCATCTAGACACACCTAAAAACAAACAACACCCTAGGATCTCTCTATTTATTTTTGGAGTAGCTCTCTGATACCAATTGAAAGTTTGTATTAGGTGATTTATCTACCTAATTAACTTGAATAAATTTACTGTCAGTAATCGGACCCCAATTTTTGTTTTATATGATCACTCAGAGACTAATTAAGCAGACACAATTCTGACGACACAGTGGTTAAAATCTGAAAAAACAGATTGACTTGTAAATCAAAAATTAACTTATATAACCAACACAAATCAAACACACCCAAGGATTGAGTGACAACCTATGCACTCAAAGGTTCCATCAGTGTAGGCATCTCAGTTCTATCAACAACTAAAGTAGTGTGTGGACAGATTATCCAACTTTCATTTAGCATTCAAAAGGTTAAGTTAACATGCTAAAGTGGAGTGTGTGATCTTGTGATACAATTTTCAGATTAATAATAAGCAACACAATATACATGAACAACAAACATGGCACAAGATTGTTCACCCAGAAAACCACTAATAGTTAAAAACTGGGGGTCTTTTCCAGCTGATCAAGCAATCCAATATCAAGGGTTTCAATACAAGCAATCACAGAACAAGATCAATCACTCTAGTCCTAATACTAAGTGGCAGCTTCTTACCATTGTGCATCCTTGTGCAAATACCTTGAAGCTAGCAATCAATCATTCATGTTGTTGGCAGCTCCTCCTTGAGCTCTTCAACGCACGGCACCAATCGCACCCAAGTAAGTGGATTCCAATGATAGTGACAGGACCGCCCCCGGATTCCGCCCTGAAACCCGGAGAGATTCTGCGGGAATCCAAAATTAAGGAAAATCCTAGCGAAAATTTGGCTAAACCTCCCCTGAAAATAGACTAAGCCAGAAATTTCAAAACCTGCAAAAAAACACTTCTAAAACAGCAACCACCTCTATCATAACCAAAAAGGGTCTCAAACCCAACAATTTCAAAGAGAACCTACTTAAAATTTAAAAATCGTTATCAGAGCCACTACTCCTATTACAGCAATTTTTTTACAATTAAAGAAAGGGAACTTCCAGAACGGAAGTGATGCCTACAAGATCTGGGAACGAAAAAATAGATGCTATGCCATGACGTGATTGGCTCGACCTCCACCAAAGCTACTACATGGGGGGACAAGTTAAGACAAAACGAGATAAACTGTGAGATACACTCAGTGAGTGGACAGTATAATAGAAACGAAAACAAATGTAAATTTCCTGTTTCAAAAAAATCCTTCAAAATCACGTTTAGCTCTAAGACCTCACGTCACTCTTTGAAATCCCCCAATTTTAAAACCATTTCCAAGTTTTAACAGTGTTATAAAACTAATGGGACTCAAGGCAAAGATAAATCAAAACTCATTTCTCAATAGCCAACCATCTAAATTAACAAAGTTATAGTAATAATAAAATCGAAATCCTTATAAATCTCGAAAAGTAGTTCTCACTTAAAATCCATATTTAAACTCTGAATATACCAATTTCATTTTCCACCATGCTATATACCCTGAATAACCTGGCCATACACCTGTGCGGAATTCCTGCATCGCACAGGCAGGCAATATCCTGGCCATACACACGCATGGAGTGAAATCCAACACGTGCAGACAATCATGGTCGTACGTGCACGCAGCGGCCCCCAAAGGGCGAAGCATCCCGACACACGGCCCAAAGCCTATATGTGTGCCGTGATGGGTCCCAAAGACTTATCCAATCCGATAACCTGGAGGGTACTGCAAGGGTGGTTTGAAAACCATTTTTTCCATAACCTAAATAAGAGATCCTTTTTCCATCAAAAATAAATATCATGGTACTTTCCCAAAAGAAACTTTAAATTCATAAGCTAACATACGAAATTCGAATCAAATTCAATATACAGAGATCAAAATAATACTTTTCGACAAAACTGAAATATTAAATGAACCTTGTAAATAAAATGAGAAACCAAATTTCCTTTCCCAAAGCCCAACAACTCATTAAAACTAACATGCAAATATATGGTTTAAAAACTTATTTATGAACACGTTTGAAATTCGAAAACCATCGCCATTGATCAAATCCCAAATCAATTCAAGATATTATGCATAATAGAATTAATTTATACGATGTGCAAACAATTCGGAAAACAAAAGTCCACTCACAGTTTAACCGATCAATGTCTAATCCTTTCCGAAAATACGTTCCCATTTCACGATCCCTTATTGTTCGTCACTAGAAATAGCCAAGAGACGAGGCTCCATTCACCTAACATAAAAGTACCACTAACTTTAATAGTCAAGAATACGAGTGTCGATTGAAATCGAATGAAGAAAAATCTAAGTGCCCCTATGACTTATCCGAAAGTCTAGAGTTTGTCCCAAGTTAACTTAATTTTATACCAAACAAACGCGATTACTAAGTCACTCAATTATCAATACAACTCAAAGATCAACCTAAACGATATAAACAAATCCTCACCAAGTAATTATCTAAACCACCTTGTTAATTCGATTCCAAGTTCGGCAACTGACCAATCACATAATCGAGCTTCCCAAACATCCTAAATTCACAAATAACCACCAATAGCAAACCATCAACCTAACTCCAATTCAATACACACCCAAACCGAAAACATTGCAAAATACTCATATACCAATTATACCTTTCTCACGTCCGATAACCACCATGACACGGCTTAAGGTTTCCTTAATAGATCGGTCACGAATTGTTGTCCTTAGGATATGCATAATCTGTCCATAAAAACAAAACATTACAATCTAATTCCAGAGTTTATAAAGAATATTAATTTGGCTGTTGATCAATCGATTTGGGTGATAACCACCACGCACGGTGGCTGCCTGACTCTAACTAACACACCAAAACTCACCCAAAACACAACGGAGCCTGGATTTTTTCTCAGAGACTCTCGGGGAGGCTGGTTGGCGCAAAAACTATTCAACCCGCCGCCACAAGTGGCGGTTTCGACAGGGGCAGCGGCGACACAACCTAGAAAACACCCCAAAACAACTTCAATTAGTCCTAATTGCACGGTAGGACGTTCAATTGCACCAAAAACAACTCGATGTCATCTCCAATTTAAGAAATTCGAAAAATAACAAAAACCCTAAAATTAAAATTTCAATTTCTCAGAATTGGACATACACACCTTAGGGGAAAGATAGCCCATACCTAGAGGATCAATTTTTGTAACTGGATCGACAGCCAAATCTCGCCGGAAACGCCAGAATCGACGGCGGAAGCCGGCGGCTGAGTTGGACTTCCCGAGCTCATTGCTCCGTCATGGAGCATCGCATCATCAGAGCAGGAGGACACCACGGCTGAACTCGCCGTGGTGAGACGAACAAGACCCAGTGGGTTCGGTGTTGCATCGTCACGGGAAAGAGCAGATCGCCGACGAGAACGTTTTCTCTGTTTTGCGTCGATTCTCAGTCTACGGTGGTCGGCTGGCGAAAGGAAAGGTTGCTGGGGGTCGGCGACGGCGAAAGGAAGTCGCCGGTGCCCGTTGCTAGTCGTGGGGTGGCCAGACGACGGAGTTGCCGAGAGAGAGGGGCGGCGGAGAGGAGAGAAGCGGGGGGAGAGAGAGAGAGATGCGTGAGAGAGGAGAGAAAATCCCAAATGGAAATCTGATTTTTGGATTTTTAAAACCCTTTCACACAAAATTACAAAAATGCCCCTCACTTTGAATGTTTGTAAAACTCAAACTGTAACTCCGATTGACGCGTGCTTCGTGTCTACGAACTCGTGGACTCGAGACCTATTCAACGCGATAGAATAAAAAGTCAACTTTGGGTCAAGCCCAAATTAAAACAAAAACAAAAATAAAAATAAATAAAAATTTTAAATCCAAACCCTTTTCATTTTCCAAATAAATCTCAAAATCTTTAAAATACAATTCAACATCATTTAAAAACCTCTTAAAATCATAGTTAAATAAAAATTTAAATTTTCTAGTGGAATTTGGATCAGGTCGTTACAGATAGTGTTGTGAAATTATATACAAATTTGGATTCTATAAAAATCAACCTTCTCAAGCAAGAGACATGAAAAAGCTAATGGAGAATCTTTAATCTAAAAATCTAAATGAAAGTGTTTATGAATATTTGAAAAGATTTAGAATAACACTCAAAACCCATTCAGATTTTAGAGGAAAAACAAGTTAAAAAAATCATTTAGTTTTTGAAAATCAAAAGCATTTTCTTACTTGAAAAAGGATGAGCACTCACACAAATTACCTAAGCTTGAACACTCAAGAATACCCATAGAAAAATATGCTCATCAACATACACTACTACAAAAATGTCGATATATATCAGTCGTGGACTGGTATCTAATTGAGTAGTCATCTAATATAGTGAGTCGTGATATCTAATGTTCGCATTTTAGATATCAGTTTTAAACTGATATATAAACATTGTTTATATATTTTTTTTTTTTCCAATCTTATGTCATAAATATAAAATGGATATCCAATTTGATATTATTTCTGATATCTATAAAATCCGAATATCAATAGTTCTGATCAATAGATATCATATTTGAGATAGAATATGATATAAAACCATGATATCAATATCAGGTTTGAGGTAGAATATGATTTAAAATCATGATATCAACATCAGGTATATGATAAAATCTAATATGTAATCTCGATATAGAACATACTCTGATATCTAAATATTGTTTATATATCAGGTCTGAGAGAGAATCTGATATCAAAATGGCATAACATTTTAGTTTTTAAACCAAAACTGATATTGTTTATTATTTCAAGTTTTAAGAAAAAAAATTTAGAATGTATGATATATATTAGTTATTTTTTTCACCTAAAATGGATATCAATGAATTAAATATACAATTGTGCCTGTAATTTGAAATGGCCTGAAATTTGTGCAAGTATAAAATCTTCCATTCTCATATATTTGATATTTCAAGCACGTACCAATAACATTCAAAGTACCCAAAAAGGGATTACAATATAATAGCCAACAAGTAGTCTATAGTTAAGGAAATACATAAAGAATTACTAAGGTATGACTTAAGGAAATACATATATTTGATATTTCAAGCACCAATAACATTCAAAGTACCCAAAAAGGGATTACAATATAATATCCAACAAGTAGTCTATAGTTAAGGAAATACATAAAGAATTACTAAGGTATGACTTATGGTACTAATTTGAAGATACAAAGCTGACAACTTCATCTAGCTAGTGGAGTAGAATCATTCAAATATTAAAGTTGTGTTGATTGAGACTAAATATACATAAGCTCTTCTCATGAACACTAGACCTGCAAAAACATAATGCAATGGTCTTTAATATTATTGGCTAATATACTGAACAAATGGTCCAAGATTTAAAATAAAATCACAACAATACACACAAGGAAAAAATCTATATCCAATGTTGTACATAAAAAATAAAAAAGTTGATAGTGATTAATTTATATATATTATGGTTTCGACAAGGTTAAAAATATCAAGAGTTGTTTACAACACAACCAAGAAAATATATGAACTATGATACTCATCTACAACTTTGGCATACCCAATTCTTGAAGCTTTAGCAAAGTTACTAAGCCATTTATATGCATTATAAAATCATAGACAAGCAAGACCAAATGGACTGGCAGGTACATTTAGAGGTTAAAAATATCAAGAGTTGTTTACAACACAACCAAGAAAATATATGAACTATGATACTCATCTACAACTTTGGCATACCCAATTCTGAAAGCTTTAGCAAAGTTACTAAGCCATTTATAAGCATTATAAAATCATAGACAAGCAAGACCAAATGGAATGGCAGGTACATTTAGAAATGGCTTCATATTCAGTAATAACTAGATAAGAAATAAATGAACAAAAATTATGTTATTTTTTTTTATACAATTTACCATGAAACTCAAAGTAAAAAAAATAAAAAAATAAGCAGAATGAGGTGAGGAAACAAGTATTAAAGTACTATAGTAGGACACCTAAGTAACTCATTTCTTTCTTCATGTTTTCAGTTTAATAGTAAGGTAGTTTATACTGTTATCTTTACTAGTCATACAAAACTCTCACGTAATCTTCTCAAAGATTAATACTTAAACATTTTCTACTACCATCAAAACTTGTGTAAAGGCATAGCACTCATAAAAAAATGACTTAAATACAATTAAGTCCCAAATTTCTTGATAAGCTACTTAGATACAGCCCAAAGGCCAAAATTTAACTCAAAACAACTACAAGCAACTGGAAATTAAAAGTATTTATGGTAGTGAGAAGCTACAATGCCAAATTATTAGCCAAGTAACTCAAAACTCTCACAATACTAAGGAAAGGTAAACAACTTCCACATATAGTTACTTAAAACCCTTGTGTGCCTTTGATTAAAATGACCAAAAAACCCTTTTGATGCTTATATAACCTAGAACAGTCCCAAATAGAAATAGAAAATTAAAAAAACAAGTAGAGGGAACTAAATTCTTCCTTCACATAACTTCAGTATCTTAGTATGTCTCAGTAGAGGCAAGCATATAAGTAGAAACGCAAATATGGAATAAGTAATCTTGAAACTAGCACACACTATTGGTAAAATATAATTAGGTTACACAATAAACTATAAAAGCATATTTAATATGGTGTAACATAAAGTCCAAGGGACTGCATAATAGAAAAATAAGAAGCAATAGATTTGGGTCAAGAATGTTACTTGCTATTTTTAATTCATGGACAACATTAGGTGTGTCTTCGCACAAAGGCGGTTGGACTCTTAATTCAGTCAGCCTGACCTGCAAAACAACAATCAAGACAACCCAACCCATAGACCAACAGAAGCTACAAACCAACTTTACGATTCATGCATAAGAATAAAAACCAAACAAAACAAAGCCAAATGGCAGAATTCAATAGAACTAATTCTCTCACCTCAAATAAAAATCCAATTCAAATCAGGAAAGAGATCAACAACCAATTCCCATTACCACAACCACAACCCAGAAAAGAAATTAATTTTACATCTCATGTGTACACATATAAGTAAGAAAAGACTATGACTTACTAGACCACGAACAAGCCATCTTCATAATCATTGCAGATTATAATCTGCAAATCAACTCAAAACACATATAGAACACCAAATCAACCAATTATTGAAAGAATATAATCTGCAAATCAACCAATTACCGATGGCTTTATTAATTTCCACCTTCTCATTGCCAATTAAACTTGCCGTTTGATGCACCCCTCGAGACACACACATAAATTGATAAATAATAATGGATATTTGGAGTGATATATAATAAATGCGAGGAAAAATAATGAATATGCAGATGGACCAAGTAACCATGCAACATAAGTGTCTAAATTATAATGAAAGACAGAGAAAAAAGAATTGAGGGAGAATATCCTTGACTTTACATTCCTATTTTATATAAATATGCACTAGGCAATCAAAATTGATTGGATACCACAATGATTTTCCACTATGATTAAAAATGAAATGCAAATCATGCCAAACAAAGTTTGCATGTCTAACAAATGTGAGTATGCTTGACTATACATGTAAACGTCCATACATACATAGATAAATGAACACATACATATACATATATATACAGCTGAAAAGATGAAATCTCACCATTGTGCATCTCAATTGTTTATATCTGATTAAACAGCTAAACAGTTGTTTAATCAGAATGTTTAATTTCAAATGAATGATTAACAATTAAATCTGAAATTGATCCATGTCAGGCCAAAATCAAGCAGTCCGATCAAAACAAGAACACTCCAAGACTAAAGCTCAATTTCGGCTTTGGATCCCAAAGGACTTAGAATTGAGAAATTACCTTATCGATTGGAGCACGAAGAGATGGATTAGTTAGCGATTGCTTCAGAGATTTGAGGTTGTTAAGCATCTCCTTCAGTTCCACCTCCATTGCCTCTCTCTCTCTCTCTCGCTCTCTGAAGCTTGATCTATTTTTCGAAAACAGTTTGTATTTTATTAGTCCTAAAACTCAGCAAGTGTACTAAATAGAAAATCAGTGGAATCCAAATCCACCACAAAATCAAACACAAAACTGCTCTAAGCCACAGACCCATCCCAAAACCCAGCCATAACCACATTCAGACCCAAAATTGATGTGGGAAATTCTTAGAAATTAAAAAAATTAAAAGCTTAAAATCAAAGTACACCAAATAAATTTGAAACCCTAAATGAACAGAATTGGAAGATAGAAGAATTGAAGACAGAGAAGGATGGAAGACAGAGAATGTAGGGAAACCCACATACCTTTCGAACTGGAAGTCGACGCCGCAACCCTAAGCCTGAAATTTGGAGAAGCTTCTCTAGCGACCAACGACAGCCGCTGGTAGATCGAGCAGGAGTAGGGAGGCGTACTGGGTGCGAGTGTGCGACTTTGAGTGTGGGTGCGTTTGATTGAGGTGTTGTGCCCGCGTGCGTGCTCCTAATTTTCCTTTTAGGTCAACTTTTTTTTTTTGGGTCAAAGGTCAACTTATGTAGTTAAGATATCAATTTACTGTTAATTAAACTGATATGTTAATAATATAAAAAAAAAACAAAAACATTTTATATCAGGTTTGTTTAGGTATTTTTGGGTGACAGGAGGATACGTAAACTTATAATATCAGTTGACAGTTTAGACTGATGTCTTTATATATTCTAAAAAAAAGAAAAATATTATATATCAGTTGGAAAATATTATGTGATTTCTAATAGAGTTTAGAAATCAGCTAAAAAATTATCTGATATTATAATTTTTATAATATCAGTCGATTTCAAATCTGATATAAAATGGGTGATATCTATTGACAGTTTTCTTGTAGTGACACAAAGGAAAAACTGAATCGATACACCCATATACCCGTACACCACACACACACCATCACCGTGTCTGCCCAAGCCACGTGGAAGCCAATCAATGGCTGTCCACAAGAGACAAATGAAGGGCATATTCCTTTTGTCCTAGAGAGGTATCCTAGTACTGCTGAGGATAGGAATGAGGAGCTGTAAAATCAGATATTTCTTTATTTTGCAAAATTCAGAAATGGGGAAAATGATGAATAGTGCTGAGGTGTGTGAGTGAGTGGCGTGAAAGTGATGAGAGGCAAGATCTGATCTGATTGATTCAGTGAAGGAACCAAATCATGTGCTGTGTACATGCATGTTTAGAGAAACAGAAAATGGGCTTTAAGAAGCAAATCCCGAAATGGCCCCACTGAAGTGACTGTCACTTAAGTGTTAACCACTGTACGTGAAAAACATTATCCTTATATTCAGTGAATGAATAGTCAAAGAGAAAAAAACTGTTATTTTCATGAAATGCATGAAGTGCAGTATACCTTGGGTCTTTGTGCATTGCTACTTCATTTTTGACTTCTTCAATACAATTGATCTTGCCCTTAATTCTAGCCTAGAGCTTGTGAGTGATGAAATACAATTAAATACAATGATTTTGATAAGGAAAAAGCCAATATATCAAATCCTAGAAACTGACAGTGTATGCACTCAATGTAATGTTGTGCATATGCCTCCATATGCTTGCTACTCAATCTCATCTTCACTAGTTATGCACAAAATATCTTGGATCAAAAAGACTTTTATTAGGTTGTAATGGGGTTTAGGGTGAGGGGTTAAAGAAATGAAAAGGAAAAGTAATCATAAATTCCAAGCAAACATAATGAGCAATTCCCTTGTTGAGATTTAAAAACTTTAAGGACTTTAAGATGCTTACCAAAACTCAACCCTCAAACCATTCCCTCAAACTTAAACTAAAAACACTTTTTATTTCTTGAATAAAATTTTTTTTTTATCTAATCCTTTCAAGCCGGACATGCAATTGCATTATCAAAGTTATCACATCCACACCCTGTTTGATAGTTGGACATGCAATCACAATCACGATTTTTTTGGTTTTTTTTTTTTTTTTGCATACATAGAACACCCCCACACTTGTCTTTCCCAAAACCCCCAAACTTATTCATTTTCAAGCACCTTAACATAACTCAATCTCATATTACTCACTTGTTAGCTTGGAAAAGGTAAAGCTAGTGTTTAAGCAAAAGGGTATGATATTTGTAGTGGAAAGAAATGAAAGGCTAACATAAAGGCACAAAATGACAATCTAATGGATATAACATATTTAGGGATCCTGCTCATTTGGCCATGGTGGATTCCTAATGCCTAGATCATTTCCAAGATGCATTCATACATGACACAAAGCTTTGAGAGATATTAAGCAAGTTCTAGAGATGCAATATGCACAAGATTGATCACACATGAAGAACAAAGTGCTAGGAAAAATATATGCACTTTCATTAGGCTCAAAACTCACATATATGGCATAATTGGTTCACACAAGTCTTACTATGTTTCTCTCATTACAATGCACCAATTTGACAAAGTTTGTGTAAATAGATTCAAATAAGGTCTCATAACTCACTATTAACAAGAGAGGAACTTCTAAGACCTAAACATGCTCATTCTCTTCTTAGACCTTATTAAACAAAATTAAAAATTTTCAACAAAAGTTACCTTCCCCCCACACTTGAATCTAACATTGTCCTCAATGTTAAAAAGTGACTTTGAAAGTTTTTCAATGAAAAATTCATGCATGGGGTGAAAGATAAACAACACACAACACAAAACACAACAACAACACATAAAACAACAAAGCATAAATAAATAAATTTAAAACAAGATAAGGGTCAAGAAAAACTCCCCCTTGTTGATCTCCATCACTTGAATCTTAAGGTGGCATGAACTCCCATTCAAGTGCAAGACGATTGCAATTCACCTTGGAGATGGCTCCACTCTTCAAATCTTTGATCTCTTGAGTCAATCCATTGTAGAAGAAATTGATAATCATCCACTTGGTGAGACCATGACTAGAGCAACCATTTTCCATATCTTTGAATCTCTCCCATGCTTCATGAAATAGTTCATTAGGTTGCTCCCTAAATTACATTAAGAGTTGCCTAAGAGCATTGGTCTTTGATGGTGGAAAGAACTTTTGGAGAAAGCTCTTTTGCATTTCCTCCCATGTGTGGATGCTTGAGGCCGGCAACTTGTATAACCATTGCTTAGCTTTGTCCTTCAATGAGAATGGGAAAAGCCTTAACCTCAAGTTGTCCCCATTAATTCCATTTAGTTGTACGGTTGAGCAAGCTTCACAAAATTCGGTGATGTGCAAGTAGGGATCACTACTTGTTATTCCATGAAAGATAGGTAACAATTGCAATGTACCCGGCATGATCTTAAATGCATTTGCACAAGGTGGAAGCACAATGCAATTAGGATGAGTGGCCAAAAGAGGTAGTGTAAAATCTCTCAAGGGTCTTTCTTCCTCTAGTGGTGGTGGAGATGGATTCCTATCCCCCATCTTTGCTTCCTTTAGAGGTGATTTTTCCTTTGTCTTTCTTGTACCTCTTTCTCTTGATCTACCCCTTGTAAACTCTATCAATTCCTTCCCACTTCTCAAAATAATGTGTGAACTTGAAGTGGTTGGGTTTTCACTCATACACCTATCAAGAGAGCAAGAACACTATAAGTCACAAGGATAAGAGAAAGAAACTCAAGATAGCATCCAATGTCAATAAAAGAAAATGGTAACTAACAAATGTACACAAAGTAATACACAAAAAGTGAAACAATTAAACTAAAAAGCAACAGAAAACTACTTTATGACATCTGCTCAGTTTTTAGCTTATAACTTTTAAACCGCTCTGATTTTGACGTTCTTTATATGGTTGGATTCAAGACGAAAAAATAAAAAACCCTACGCGGACCAAATTCGCAAAACAGCAATCAAACAAAGCAGTTTAATCCATAAAGAAACACTACGTTTTTTAACAAAGTAAAAACAAATTTAAAACTAAAAATTCTAAAAAAATTTTCTTTTCTTTTATACTAAATAAAATTAACCCTAAATGCAACCCAAGCTTAGGATCAAAGTCCTAGGACTCCAATCCCCGGCAACGGCGCCAAAAACTTGTTGTTATCCTACCTTAAGTGCAAGGTTGTCAAGTTTTAGTATGAAAATGGAAGTAGGGGGTCGTTGTACCTAAGAGATTGGATTTGGATTTCAACCACAAGCTAGATTGATTTTAAGGTTATAAAACTAACAAACAATCTACTATGTACTACGCAAAGCCAAGTCTAAACATAATGGTATGTGCAAATGTGTAGTGTTGAGTAGTTGTTTGGTTGGTTGATGATAAGTAACACAAGAATTTGAAACTAACAAATGGAAATACAAGCAAATTCAAGTACAAATTAAATTCAATGATGATGAAGGATTTGAGGTTATTAGGGGTTCACACTAACCCTCTCATGTAACAAACAATGCAATTAGTTATTATGTCAAATCAGATAGATTAGATTCCCTCATAACCCCCCTATCAAGGTAAATTATGGCACATCCTCTTTCATGTTATCAATTATCCCAACCAAGGTGATAGGTAACGACCTAAGATTAATGTCATAGCAAACCCTTGGTGCATAAAGTTTTAAGGATGAGGAATCCAAGCAATTAAAACAATATTAACCACGGTGCTTTTAAATTACCATGCTCTTATGCAACAAGCTTTAGAAAGTAAAGGTTACCAATCTCTAATTTCTACATAACAACATTTTTCATATGCACAAGTGATAAATTCACACATACAAGTCATGATCTTTAAACTAGTATAAGAGCATATATATCCAAAAAGGCATTTATATCATAAATCACAAAGTCATTACATCGTTGGGTTATGGCTACATCCCTAGCCCCAAATCAAGAAACTGCTCACTAGCCATAAAAGTTATAAACAACATCACAAATTGAAATATAAATGGAAACAATAAGGAAAAAGAGAAAACTCTAGATGTTGAAGTCAAGCTCCCAAGGGGTGTCACTCCTCCAAGAATGACCAAAATAGCTTCTTGTCCCAATTGCCTCCAAGTTCCTCTTACAATAATGGTGGTGAATATGGTAGATGGGTGTTGTGATGATGTTTGGCTTTTTGGAGAGGAAAAGTTGATGGAGGGAAGATGGAGAAAAGAAATGATGAAGAGAGATGAGAAAAGGCTAGCGTTTTGAAAGATGGAAGATAAGATGTGTGTTTTTGAGATGAGATGATGGAATGAGTGAAATTAGAGAGGATGGAGGGCGGAGCTCGAAATTGAGAGAGTGTTTTATAGTTTGGGTGAGTTGTTATGTCTAGAATATGTGGCTAGGATTAAAAGGAAATGAAGGGATAAGGTTTGATTAATTCAAAAATGAGAATATTTCATCTTATCCCTCAATGGATGATCCTTAAAGGATGTTGAGATAGGTAGATGTTCTCTTTGCCTCATTTAGAGCCTTCACATTGTGGTTTCTGAATTTTGCTTAGAATAGACAAACAAAGGGGAAGGAAAGAGAGCATGTGATAGGCAATTACCCAAAATGAAAAGATGCCTTGGGACCACTTTATCCTTTTGCTGACAGGGTTTCTGAGCTGTCTTGAGAGTAATTTAGAGGCCTTAACCAACTTAGAAATTTACATTTTATATATCAATAGAAAGCCGTGGATGTCTTCTTTCCAACCATATATTATTTGTCTCAATCCAAGTTCGAACTAAAAAGTTATGCCCCACACAATGCAGTTGACTCAGTTCTCCTCGGGTACAGTTTTGGGCTGACTTTGAAACTCAAAATGAACACCTTAGAAGTCTTCAAATGTCACTAAATTTAACCTGGAATAACTTCAAGGTGTTAGCTTCTATCTCCAATTGGATTCATGTTAAAATCTATTAAGGAGAATAAATGGTGTAATTTCTCATTTTATTGCTCGGAAACTAAAAACACAAAACTAAATGAAATTTAAGGCTTTTAATCAAATGTACTCATAAAAACTAAGTAAGAGTAATATAAAAGGATGTGTCTTTATGAACATATCATCCCCCTCGCCGCCCCAGCCGTTGGCGCCCCCATTCCCCGCCACTGCAGCAAACCCAGCAAAATCCATTGAAAAAAACCTATGTCGCCCAACAAAACCCACAAAAAAAAAACCCTCGCATCCCCCCTCGTTGCCCAGCAAAACCCACAAAAAAAAAAAAACCTAGAAAATGGTTGATTCTTTGAGAGATCAGACCTATCAATACCAAACAATGGAGAAGAAGAAGATGCAAAATTTTCAGATCTTAGTTTTTGGTCGACACATGGTGGTGCTATAGCTGTAACACCCTTAATTTTCGACTTATGTTAATTTTTTTACTTAGCTTTACAACCTTGTTCTTAAGCTTTGTTTAAAGGGATTAACGATTTCCTTAACTTTGTTTTAACTAACCAAGACATTTGATTGTAGTTCTAGAGTTTAGTTGCTTTGAAGTGAATTTTGGAAAAAAGGAAATTTAAGAGTTTGGTGATTATTTTATTTATTTTTATTTTTTCAAAATTAAATTATGAGAGGAGAATTTTTCATAATTTTTTAGGAAGTCATTTAACTATTTTGAGTCCGTAGGATTTTTCAGGGAATTATTTGGAGTCCTGAGCTATTTTTGATGAATTTACGAAGTTGGAAAAATTAGAAAAATAGGAAGAAGAAATAAATTAAAGTTTAATGTTGACTAGGCCGATAGCCCCCATGTGGTGCGCTACCATTCACCCAGCTAGGCTGACGAGGCGCCAGAGGTGCTGACACGCATGAGTGTACGAAGACGTAGTGTGTTGCGTTACACCGGATCCGTCGCTCTTCTAATCTGAGCCGTCCGGATTCATTTAACCCAAGCAATCTCAGCCGTCCACTTCAATTGAAGATCGGTCCAACCCAGCCAGCCTCTTTGACCCATGTGTTTTGAGTTGTGAGACAAAACTGGTAGTCTAGCCGGTTTATCTTGACCCAATTCGACTTTTTTCCTTGTTTTTGCACTTTTAGTGCAATTTGTCTCACATTGGAAACTCACAACTTCTTTTCACCCCATTGTGCCTATAAATAAAGACCTTTGTACTTTATTTCACTTGCACCACCTGTAACGACCCGACTCCAAGTTTAATTTGAACACCAATTTTCAAGTTTAATTGTTGGATTTTATTTAATTCTTTGGAGAGTAGTTATAGCGTTTAGAGGGGTGATTTAAAAATGAAACTTTGGCCAGTATTTTTGAGACGATTAAATAGAACTTAAATCCCTGAACACATGAGCAAAAGCGGCTTTTAAATCGGAGTTTTGGGGAAGAAAATATGTAGATTCTTCTAGAAGGAGTATTTTAGTAATTTTAAACTCAACTCATTATTTTAAAAAGCTTAATTACACACACACACACACACACTCTCTCTCTCAGAATTCTCTCTATCTTCCCTCTCGCTCACTCTTTCTCTCCTTTCCTGCACATCCCACTGTGCAACACTAGCCACCACCACAAAATCATGTCGCCGGCCACCTCCCTCTGATCTGGACTCACCGACTTGATCCCCACAGGCCGACCACCACCTCCCCGTCACTCCCTTCGTCAGCCAGCACCCACACATGCGGGAAACATGCCAGAAAACCCATAGCCTCCGTCCCTCTCTTCGCCGGATTCTGGCCACCTCCGGCCTCCATCCAACTCTTTTTCAGGTGGGTTTTATTCCCTCCATGATGGGTTTTCACTCTCTTATGGCTTAGATGTCTGATTTTGAGAAATTATTGAAGATTAAATATGGGGTTTAGGACCATTTCGGAAATTCCATGGGTTTTCCAATTGGAGGACTGTTCTTGTGGTTTTGTTAGACAAATTTACAATTTTAGGAAGTCCAATTGATATTTAGAATTCAAAAATAGAATGGGTTCTATTGAATTCTTTTTAGTTGGCTAAATCTGTCGTGAAAATAGTCACTTTTGACAGCACAAGTGGTGGTTTCACTCTTCACTGCTATTTCGTGAAAAATAAGATATGTTTTAGAGTGATTTTATAAATGAGTTATTGATTTTTGGCTGGTTGAGTGTGGTTGAAGAAGCCGATGTTGTTTAGGGGTGAAAATATGAGACTTTGCCGATATCGAATTACTCTAAAACGAACTTTTCGACCGAAATAAGTCTTGTACAAATCTTCTTCTAAGTTTGAGATTGGTTTTGGATGTTTGGGTAATGTTGGTTTGAGCCGGGAAGCTTTCGGGGTGATTGATGAGGTGTTTGTGGGTTTAATTTGTGCGTCGTAAATCGTTGTGCCAGACAAGAGACGGGTGTGACGTTAGGTCTCGTATACACACACACTTGTAATGTTGTCGAGTCGAGACTAATGGTGTTTTATTATTTATTATATAGCGAGACGACCGTGGCTCGTGACAATCCGGCGGAGGATCGAAGTTAAATTTTCTCACTGTGAGTGGACCTTGATCTAAACAATTTATGTTTTCTATGTGGTTTAAATTCCATTAATTTTAACTTGGATTTATCTGGAGTTTTAATTTTAAGTGTCTCTCAAATAATCATTTATTTTAGTTATATACGCCTATCCTGGATTTCATGAATTTCACAATCAACAAACATCTCAACATGCTTTTATACATAATTCATGTTAAAAGTGCCATGATTTGCAATAGAGCGTTTAATTTCGACTTAGTTATGGAAAGATTGTTTATATTTCGTATTCTTTCATCTCGATGGTTAGTTGTATTTGTTGTGATTAGAAAAAATGCATATTATAATGAGTTTGGATTTTTAAAGAGAAGTTTGAAAGGAAAAATGAAAGAAATTGGGTTTTGGTTTTAAATGTGGTTACGATTTGCTTTTGGTTTACAAACCACTGGCTTTGTTACCCTCTTAAATTATTGGATTGGATAGGTTTTTGGGATCCATTCCGGTATACACATAGGCTTTGGGCCGTGTGTCGGGATGTCTCGCCCTTTGGGGGCTGCTCTGCGTGCACGTATGACCAGATGAGGCTGCCTCGAAAGTGGCTAGACCCTAAGCTTGCCTGGGAAGTGGCTAGATTACGAGCCTGCCCTTGTTTCGAGTTTTCTCTGCATGAGATGTGGCTAGATTATTTGCTTATGAGTTTGGGTACGAGTGTGGTGTGTGTTATTTCATTTGTTTGAGATTTTGCGAAGTTGAGTTGTTAAAATGTTGAGAACTAAATTATTTTATTATTCGCTAATTTTATCCGATGACTTTAAACTTATAATTCTAGCCTAGCGAATCTAATTAAAGGACTTGAAAATCTAGAGCATACTTGGTTTATTTAAATTATTGCATGGAATAGCTTTATCTGTTTAAGAAAGGTTTTTCAAAAATGATTTTAAAACTGGGAGATTTCAAAGAGCGACGTGAGGTCTTAGAATTAAACTTGACTTTCTTTAAAGATTCGTGAAAAGATAAATAACAATTATTTCTTCTTTTTAAAAATTGTCCACTCACTGAGTTTATCTCATAATTTATTTGTTTTGTCTTAAATTGTTCCCCCCAGGCGGTAGCATTGGTGGAGGTCGAGCCAATCATGTCTGGGCATAACGTCCATTTTCTTTACTCGGATATTGTAAGCGTCGCTTCCACTCTGAAAGTTCCTTTTAACTTTAACTGTAAAATTGTTGTAATAGAAGTAGTGACTCTAATAACCATACTAGAACTTTATGATCATGTGGTTTTTGTTTGGGTCTGAGACCCTTTTTGGTTGTGGTAGAGGAGGTTATGGTATATTAGAAGTGTTCTTTACAGGTTTATAAATTTTGGGTTAGTCCATTTTCAGGAAAGGTTCTGCAGAATTTTCGGTAAGATTTTACTTGGATTTGGATCCCACAGGACCACTCCGGATTTTCGGGGGATGGTCCTGTCAACTAGAGTTTGAGAGCTTCTCACACTAAGTTTGGTTTTTCTTTTTTTCTTTAGAAAATTATTATTCGTTCTATTTTGGAGCAAGCTTATATTTTTTAGAAGCTCCCTCCTAGTAAAATATTTTGAGATCTTCTTTTGGAGGAGAAAACCCAAGCTTGGAGAGCTTAGTAGAGTTTAGCTTTGGAGGTCTACAATCGGATAAGTATTTTATTATTTATGCTTTGTTTATTTTTCTTAGGCTTTAATATTAGGTTGTATGCTTAGATTAATTAAGTAGGATTTATTTATTAATTAAGCATGCCTTAGTTTATTTTAGAGATTTAATTGCTTAATTTATTTTGTTAATTAAGCATGATTAGTTGTAACCTTAATTTAGAGATTAAGTTGGATTTAAGCTATTATTTAAGTTTGATTAATTAGTGAAATATTTTAGAGAAATACTAATTAATTAAATACTTGAATAGTACTTAGATTTGATTTATTCTAACCTAAATTAATTTGTGGAATTGCTTTGAACTAAAGCAATTAGTCAAGTTGTTTGACTTTAAGTTAAAACTTGAAACTAGAAACTAGAAACCCTAGAGAATAGAGTTTAGTCCACTTATGACCAAAGTCTTTAGGAACGTGTGACATAAAAGAATGGGTCATAACAAGATTGTGTTGAACTTAACTTTTGACTAAGTTGCCGTATTGTCGGACATTAGGAACACCAATTACTAAAGGATTTCTTTGTGACGTGACAAAACGGTGATGGATTTGGGATGGATGGGATGCATAGGCTATGTAAAAGAATACATGAAGAACATTGGATTCCAAGTAGGAAGATTTATCTTACATTCTTGACTATGGACTCTTGTGTGTATTTGTGTTTTTAAATTATTATAACATACTATTATTATGATTGGTTTGAGAGTTAAGGTAACCTTATCGGTGACCTTGAGTTCAAATCCCTAAACCTTCTAGAATAATTGATCAGTATATTATGAGGAGTTTAACCAAACTAACATGTGGCTACGTGTGTTTATGCGAGACGAGGACCCATGATTAGAAGATGGAGTTTAGAAGACCCGCAGCTGCTCCGACAACTTTTTCGGCGACCCAGGTATCGATTTTGGTCCTCTCTTCATGCTCTTTATATTGGGTGTGATGAATTAAGCTAATTGTTAATGAAATTAAAACCCCAAACTGGAACCCACGGTCACCGCGCGTGGTGGCTGGTTTTGGCTAGCTTCACTCAATTTTTGTCTCCTTTCAACCTATTAAATCTATATGAATTTATTACTTGCTTGACCGTTCTAGTTGAAATTTGGCTTATTAAATAAGTCACATGATTAATTGTATTATTGTTATTGAAAATTCCTATAATTTTAAAACTCATATGAGATACAGAGGAATAGGCTATTCTTTTTTTTTTTAAATTTCACTGACCAGGAGATGTTGAAGCTGCATAGATTATTTGAATTGTGTCCACTATCATCAACCAGGGAGAAAATATAGAATGGGCGTGGGGTAATAATTCCATATTGATCCGAACCAATCCATACGCTCCCATTTTTAATAAGATTATTCAATTAAATGTAATGATATCCAAAATGGGTGTGATGGCACATTAGTTGCCAATTTGCTTTGCTAATAGAACATATTTGTGATGGCATGACTAGTTTCCAATAATGCTCCTTTTGAGCTATTTTCTATATGAATTGATATTGGCCATTGTCTTGGCATTTGACTTAGTGGTTTACAAGTCGTATATTTGTTAGTGAATTAAAATGAGTTAGGGCAGACTCTAGAGACTTCACTTAAGCTCTTGTTGTTGGGTGTGTGAGACCCTACTATATATCTCATAATTGGATATCAAAATTTGACTAAATAGTTACTCGGTAAAGACAATTAATGTCTGTTAGAAAACTATTGTTTATTTGTGTCCTTCATTTTCATCTTCTGCGGCGAGTTTTTCATGTATGGTTTTGCAGAATGCATCTTCTTGTTGCTTTTCAATGACTTTTTCCTTTAAGCTGGGTTGAGCAATTAAAATGCAAAGATAAGCATCATTGTTATTGGCGTCAACGTATAGATCATATTCATGAATGGCTTCTACAACCTTCCACTTCTGAATCAGTAAGCTTCCCACCGTTCCTTGAGATTTTCTATTCAATGCGTCTGCGATTACGTTAGCTTTTCCTATGTGATAATGTAGTCCAAAATCATAGTCTTCTAAATACTTCATCCATCTTCGTTGTCTCAAGTTAAGCTCATTTTGAGAGAAAAGATACTTCAAACTTTTGTGATCGGAATAGAGTTCAAAACGTTTGCCATATAAGTAATATCGTCATACCTTCAACGCATGAATAATTGCTGCAAGAAGCATCAGTGTATACTACATAGCCTACATCTCGCTCATGAATGATTAGTACAGGAGCAGTGGTTAATCGCATTTTCAGTTCCTGGAATGAATTCTCGCATTCCTCGTTCCACTCGAACTTTGCCCCCTTACATGTCAACTTTGTCATTGGGGCGGCTAATCGGGAGAAATATTTTATAAATCTTCTGTAGTAGCCAGCTAGCCCAAGGAAACTCCGTATTTCAGTAACATTTTTCGGTTGATTCCATTTCAACACAGCATCAACTTTGGAAGAATCTACTGATATACCTTCTTTAAAAATCACATGCCCTAAAAATTTTACCTCTGTTTGCCAAAACTCACATTTTCTAAACTTGGCATATAACTTGTGTTCTCTTAGCGTTTGTAAGACGTAATGCAAGTGTTGTTTATGCTCTTCTTTAGATGAGGAATAGACAAGGATGTCATCGATGAATACAATCATGAACTGATCCAAGTAAGGTCGGAAAATTCGGTTTATCATATCCATGAAAGTTGTTGGTGCGTTCGTTAAACCGAATGGTATCACCAAGAATTCGTAATGCCCGTATTGAGTTTGGAAGACTGTCTTTGGTACATCTACCTCCTTGATACGAAGCTAGTGGTATCCAGATCGAAAGTCTATCTTGGAAAAGAAACAAGATCCTCTCAGTTGATCAAATAAATCGTCGATCCGAGGCAGCAGGTATTTGTTCTTTATCGTGACTCTATTCAGTTGGCGATAGTCGATACACATCCTGAAAGATCCGTCTTTCTTCTTCACGAAAAGAGCTGGTGCACCCCATGGTGATGTGCTGGGACGAATGAACCCTTTTTCTTGCAATTCTTGAAGTTGAGTCTTCAACTCCTTAAGCTCTGCCGGTGCCATTCGATGTGGAGGTATGGAGATAGGTGATGTGTCTGGATAAACTTCTATAGTGAACTCTATTTCTCTTTTAAGGGGTAATCCGGGCAAATCATCAGGAAGTACATCTTCGTATTCTCGCACCACTGGGATGAATTCAATCACGAGCCATCTTCTTTTTCGATCTTGAGGTTAGCAATTAAGCTCATAAAGTCATCATTTTTTAAGTTAACAGTTAATCTAGGATGGTGAGTTTCCCTATCCCCGAAAAATTTAAATGTTTGTTCATCCGATGTACTTACTGTTACCATTTTTCTCCTACAGTCGATAATAACTTGGTATTGTGTGAGGCAATCCATTCCGAGGATGATATCGTACTCCGACGTGTCCATTATTATCAAATCAAAATATACTTTATGACCAACTATTTCTATCATGCAAGTTTTACATATTCTATCGATTTTTCTAACACCTCCTAACAGAGACCCAACTTTCAATGGAAATTTCATGAATTCAGATTCTAACCCAAGGATGGATGCAAATGACTTTGAGATGAAAGAATGTGTAGCGCCGGAGTCAAACAATATTTTAGCCCAAGAATTAAATACTAGGAATGTACCTTCCACTATCTCTGGTTCTGTTGATTCCGTCTTTGCTCCTATAGCATACACTATTGCCTGGGCAAGTTGTTCAGAACATTTTATACCGGGTGGAGGTTTAGGTCTTATTTGAGTGGGTTGCCTTCCGTGACGTGGTGGTTGTTGTACCATTGGTGGCCTCCATTGGTTTTGTTGTGGCGGGTAAGGAGTACGGTACTGGAATTGAGGTGCGTGAGGAGCCTGGTATGTCTGTAATTGTGGACAGAATCGTTGGGAATGCCCAGCTTACCCGCAATGGTAGCAAATTATCGAGTCTCGGTTTATCATATTTGATCTTGGTGGCGGAAGTTGAGAAGGTCCAAACCTTGGGCGCTTGTTGCTTGGTCATCCACTTGCATTCTTATGAATCCAATTTTTCCTTACCTCTGGAGTACTTCGTTCAGCTATAACTGCTCGATCTACGACATCTGCATAACGAGTTAATTTGAGGATATTCACTTTTTCTTTGATTGCAGGTCGAAGACCTTCCTCAAACCTTTTTGCTTTTGTAGCATCATCAGATATCATGTAAAGCACAAAACGTGATAGTTCTTCAAATTTGGCTTGATACTGGACCACAGTCATTTCCCTTTGGAGAAGGTACATGAATTCACGTGCTTTTGCTTCTCGTATAACTCCAGGAAAATATTTTTCAAGTAAGATCCTCTCAAACTCTTGTCAGGTCATATTTTCTGTGTCTTGCATCCCTTGAACTGATTCCCACCAATGATATGCATGTCCCTCAAGATAAGAACTGGCAATAGTCACTCGTAGTCCTTCTGGTACCCTCTGATTAATCATACTTCTCTTGATTTGACGTAACCATTCTTCTGCTATTATTGGATCTGGTATACCCTTAAAGACATGGAGTTGAGATTTTCGAAATTCTGCTTGAATTTGCATGACTCGTTCCACTTCATCTTCTTCGTGGCGTCCTTGGTTGCTTTCACGAATCGCATTTGCCATGTTTTGAATAGCGGCGATTACTCCATCATTTCCATTCAACACGTGGTTAGTATCCTCTACTCCTCCGACCATTTTAATAGAATAAGAGTTAATACTAGTTAGCATTTCTACAAAGATAAAATAATTTCCAAACTTATTTACCCTACCGCAAATATATATATAATCTATAACCACACAACAAAAGGATTAAACAAATATTTAATATCATAGTTAGATGTCTAGGTATATTGTTTTTTTTTTTTTTGACTTTGTCATCTTTTACAACTCCTACAATCCATTTTCATTATCCTAGTGTCTAAGTCAAAATATTTCCAAAAAATTCCCCAAAATATTTCCAGTTGCCAAAATCAACCCCCTTAAATACGGTCATCTTTAAATTAATTTCTAGTGCTCTCCATCCTACTCATCGTCGGAACTATCATCTGTGACTGGTGGTGAAGGTGTGTGGGGCTTGCCACAAGCTAACTCTGTAGAAATCTTTGACATAGGTGCCACTGCTGCTATAGGTATTGCTTCCATAACCTGTTGTTCTGCATGTAAATTTTGTGCTACTGCTATCTCACGGGAAATTTTATAAATCTCATCATCCATAGCCAACTCTAATGCCCCAACTAAAGCCCGAGCATGTCCTCTTACACTGTGTCAAACCATTTCCCTTTGAGATTCCGGTGCAAGGTGAGGAAACAAAATCAAGATATCTCTAATCTCATTAATCAGAAAATTATGAGCATCCTGATTAACCGCTTCATCGTATACCGCTTGGTTAAGAGGAGCTATCCCTTCAGGACCAATGTGATAACCCCCCCCCCCCATCTATCCATTCCTTCAATTACTTCCATACTGTCAACATAATTAATTTGTTCACAGGATTAGTAGAACATAAACAAATAATTGAATGCAAACAGCAAACAAAAATCAATCATATACATACATATATTATTTCTTTTACCTTTACCTTTTAAATCGTAGATGAAATATAATCATACCAAATTAATCTCATTTTTCAAACCTATAAGCTCTGATACCAACTTGTCACGCTTCACTTCGACATATTAGATTTTATTCAGGATTGGGGCGTGACAAAGACGAGCCTCCAATGACATAACACAAGAGTGCCACTCACTTTAATAATCGAGGATTAAGTATATGAATTTTAATTGAGAAGCTAAAACGACCAACTTACCCACGTGGCGTAACCGAGGTCCTATACTCAATTTTCATAATTAATCTCATCTTATCAACTCAACTTAAACCAAACGTACAAAACCAACTTATACCTCTTTTGAGAGTTTATTCGATAATCGATACGGGGTCGGTTTTGCATTGAAATTGAAATTCAACACTCGATCAGTTTCATTGCAACCTGCCCACAATAACAACGTGTACTAATTATTTTCACTGTTTCACATATATGACAACATGGCTAAAAAACAGCCGTGAAAAGGGTCAGCCGCCACGCACGGTGGCTTCCTAAACCAAAACCCACACAAACAGCAGCTAACTCGAGTTCTAACACCCAAATTTCATTTCACAAATATCATTTGAGTTGAAATGGGACAAAAATCAAGTAAGGAAGTCCAAACTGGCCTCCACACACAGCAAACTCGCGGTGGCCGTTGGTTTCGAAATATAGGATTCTCATATATCAATTTCCAGTCCAATCCAAATGTACAAACATGTAGAAAATAGAGAGAGGATCAATTTCGATACCTAGGTCGCAGCTAACAGCTGCTGGAGTCGCCGGAAGAATCGCCAGAACAGCCGCAGGTTTGTTTCTTCGAACCGATGCCATGGTTGATCAGATGGAAAATCTGAGCACACCATCGTGCTTAGAACATCGAGAGGAAGAAGACATGGGTGGTCCGACAACCCAACTCTGCCCGGAAAGGGCAAATCGCCACCGAAGGCTCGAATCAGACTTTGGCTAGGTTGTGGGTTTCTGGGGGAACAACGGCCATGGGGAGAAAGAGGGGAAGGAGGTGAGCTCGGGGTGGGTGGTCACACCCCTATCCATGGCCGAACGGCCACACACTTGTCGGAGAAAGCTCATGGCGTGAAGAGGAAGGAAATGAGAGAAAAGAGAACTCGGGGGGGGGGGTGTGCTGCGCGTTAGTGAGGAGAGAGAGAAGTCAGAATTTTTAAAAAAATTAAATGCGTCTTTCTAGAACAATCTCTAAAATGCCAAAAAGTCTAAAGTGCCCCCAGACTTTGTTCGTTAGTAAATTTCAAACCATAACTCCGATTTACGACTCGTTTACGTCTACTCGCTCGTGAACTCGAGACCTTCCCAACAAGCCCAAACTCGAAATCAAAAGTCAATCTTTGGGTCAAACTAATTTAAAACTTAATCCAAAACCTTATATTTCTCAAATAAATTTTTAAAATATTTAAAATACAGGATCTCACAATTTAAAACGAATCATTTTAAACCCAATAAACTTTAAATAACGTTAAATTAATGTCGGTGAAAACGTTAAATAAATTCTTAAAAACTTTCAAAGTAATTTAGTAAAAATTTTTAAGGACGCACAACTGAACTTTCTTTAAAGCCTCTTAAAAATTAAAGTTAAATAAAAATTTAAATTTATAGTGAAATTTAGATCATTACATTGGTAGCACTTTTTTTTTAATGAACTTGGAGTTTGAAATTATGTCAACTACCTCTAAGTCTTCCATCGGGCCAAAAAAAAAAAAGGCAACAAAGATGATCGAAGATCTACTCAAGAGAAGGGGGTTTCCTGACGTGGTCAGCAACCCTACTCAGCTAATAACAATAAACACGTGTCAGGAGCTGCAGCAGTGCAGCTTCCTAGTACGCTCCAAGCAACTAGGAACACCATTGACATACTCTAATCTAACAGAGGTAGAAATGTCATTTCACTACCCTACAGGCTTCAATCATGACAGCGTGCTAATGTCATAATTTTTTACACATGCACAAACCAACCCAATTCCTGAGAAATTCCACAAAGTAAACGGTCCAGACCAATAAGTCTATTGCGTCCACACCATAATGGGGTACAATGAGAAGCACTATATGTAAATCTTAAAAGTAAAAGCTAAAAAGTACGGGATATCGTAAGCGGTGGATGCTATACTACGCCGAGCTCAAACAAGGGGGTCTTGGTTCGTGCTTCGTGCCTCGCCCACTAAATACGCCACTGCCCGTTAGCTGGCTAACGGAAACACAGGGAGTTGATCTGAAACGGAAAAGTCAACCGTCAAGGACATAATGGTACTTTCGGTTCGGTTCAAGTGGGTGAAATTAAATAAATTAAGACAAAAAAGATAAATTAAATAATGTGGGTTAAGTTAATAAAGCTATTAGTTCGTGAACTGGATTGAATAAAGAGTTGAAGTCCGGGTCAGAGAGAGAGAGAGAGAGAGAGGGAGAGAGCAGAAGATGGTGAGCTGGTTCTGATCTTTTGGTATCGGTGGTGTTTAGATCGCAGTACTGAGTCTCGTCAGTTTCAAATTCCTGGACTTTCCTTTTTCTGTTTGTTTCTGGGGAAGAATTTGCAGGCCCACCTGGTTTCGTTTCTCTGATTGTTGGTTGTCAAGGTTTGTTTTCTGGGTTCTTACTTTTATGTTCCAAAAGGGTCTTAGAAAGTCCGGTAACTTCGATTCTTCAAACATTTTATGGGTTTTCTTTAGTTGGAATGTAAATCCTCTATGGATATTATCTGAATTTTAGATCGTTTTTCTTGCAAGGGTTTTGAAGCTCCACATTTTGAAGTGTGTTCTACACTAATTTTGCATAATTTCATGGATTTTAGTCTTTGGTTCATTTTTTTTTTGGTGCAAGAATTTTTTGGGTTTTTTTTTAGTAAATACGGATATCACGATTTATTTATTTATTTCTTCTTATGTGACTTTGTTTCATCTATTTTTTATTATTAGCGATTGGAAAATAATAATAATAATAATGTTGTTATGGTTTTTACCTTAACTGTTTTTCTGGACTAAATTTATTACTTTTTTCCGCATTTCTAAAATTGCCGTATTTATATTTACAGGAATTCTACCAGAAGGCTTTGATCGTTGCAAGTTGTTCACTGACCTCTGAGAACCTTACTCTTGAAGCAATGTTCTCAGACAGTCTTTTGGCAATGTAATTTAGTTTGGTCCCTCTCTCTCTCCTTCACTTATTAAACAAACTCTAAAAGTTTTAAAGATTTGAGCAGTTAAATTGGTAGGCCAAGATGAGTTTACAACTTATTTTTTATTCAGATTGGAGTTATCTTGTGGGTTCATAATTTATGCTGTCTATATTTGGAATAGGTTTCTTTTCAAAAAAAAAAAAAAAAAAAATTGGAATAGGGTTTACTATTTCTTTCTTTCTTTAAAAATATTTTAGATTTCATTTTCTATGTGGGTTTTCTTTTCTAAGGTTTTCATCTGGATCAGACTGAGCCAAACAGAAATTTGGGTTTGAATTAATTGTAGTATGCGTTGTACAAGATCAGCTTTAAAACCCGCCAAAAGATGTATCTGATTAAAGTCTGGTACTTTAGGCTGCTTTAAGTCCATGTGTGAGACCGAGACTTTCTTTAATGAGAATCTCTTTTTTTTTTTGCTTTGTGCTTTTCTCAATCATTCTTCTTCCTTTTTTCTTTCTTGGTTTTTAAGCATTGTAGCAGTAATTTTGAATCAAGTTTGGTTGATTTTGCAGTTGAACCCGCTCTTAATAGTTTTCTGGTCATCCTAACTTAAAGGGGAATATTGTTTATGCTTCTGTATTGAAGACATATATAAGATCTGGGGCTATTGGCACACCATAGTAAATGTCGTTTCGCAGTATAGTTCGTGATGTAAGGGATGGGTTTGGAAGTTTATCAAGACGGAGTTTTGAGGTAAGACTGCCTGGCCATCACAGGGGGAAATCACATGGCTCAGTCCATGAGCTGCATGACCAACCTCTGGTAATCCAGAACAGCCGTTGGGCTAGCCTTCCACCTGAACTACTTCGTGATGTAATCAAAAGATTGGAGGCTAGTGAGAGTACATGGCCTGCTCGCAAGCATGTTGTCGCTTGTGCTGCTGTATGCAGGTCATGGAGGGAAATGTGCAAAGAAATTGTCAAGAGTCCTGAATTCTCTGGGAAGATTACCTTCCCAGTCTCCCTAAAGCAGGTGAGAGCATCATGGGGTATTGACTTGCTTATGAGATACACTTGGTGAAAAAGAAAAATGCCTAAATGTTTATCTCTTAAGATCAGTACCTGTTTTTTCTGTTTTAAGTTATTTGTATCAGTATATATGTACTTAGATTCTTTCTTAAAAAAGAAGGATAGTTTTGATAGCTGGGTAGCTGACACATTGTTGAAATCACTGTCTTTTACAGCCAGGATCTCGGGATAATATGATCCAGTGCTTTATCAAGAGGGACAAATCTAATTTAACTTACCACCTTTTCCTTTGCCTTAGCCCTGGTAAGTTCTCTCTAGACTAGAATTTTATCAAGTTCAATGTGACATTTTATGTTCTGTGATTGTTTGGGATTTTAAATATATTTATGATCAAATTACTACAAAATCCTTTTCAAAGTATCAACTTACTAGAAAATATGTTGTGTAATATTATTGTGAATAGCTGCTCATGCATTGTACTGAGTCTACTGTCCTAATAAAACAGTTTCACAAAGGTCATGGATATTAAATTTTGTGCTTTATGCCAAAACTAAGAGTTTCTTTTCTAGTTAATTGGTACTTAAATAACTCTTACCTTTGATGAGTATACCTCATGTTTATCAGAATCTGGCATGAATCCTGTGGATCCTAATTTGCAAATAATACTAATCACTCTGTTGATATTCGTTGTGATTTCTCACTCCCTATTTAAACCAATTTTATATATGCAATGCCCATATGGAACATTATTGGAACTTTCTATCATTAAGAGCATCCTTCTGGCAGTGCATGCTTAATCTAGGCACTAGCAAAGTTTTGTTTAGGACTGGTCTCTTTTATGTGACATCTAGTGCCATCTCTGCTTTTGATTTTCTTTTCCATGTTCTAGCATATGCATAATCTTCTTGGTGTTATTAGACACTGAATGCTTATTTTTAAACTAATAATTGTGCTAATTTATCTCTTGCTTTTTAAAACTGATATTCCATTTTTGGAATGATTGATAGTAGAGTGCAGGGTTGTGCGGAATTGTAGAATTCTAGCTTTAATGGATTTAACTCGATCCAATATCTTAAAATATCTGTTTAGCAAACTGATTATTGTTCATATTGGACAATCATTGGACCCCAAAAACTTAAGTTGTTGGGAAATGGACTGACTAACAATGTATGTCAAGCTGACACTCTTCCTCACAGAAAGTCTCATCATGTCATCCTGCACCTACATGTAGAGAGAGGCAAATAAATATAGACATAGAGAAACATATAGGTGCAACCCCACCTTACAACTTTTGAATAAACAAAGAAGTAGGAAATGAAGATTGGAGGTTTCAAAATCAGGACCTAAGCTCCAATACCACGTGAGATAACTACTTGACCTCAAAATCTTAAGCTGTTACAAACTGCACCAACAGTGTATGTAAAGCTAACAATATATCTTGTGGATACTGCCTGATGTACCCATTTTATAGGCCAGCGGAGTTGACTTGATATCTTTCTTGAGTTCTCCATAGATGCCAAACAACTGATTGTTGAACTGTGTCAACTTAATATCAACCATCTCTTCTCATGCTGTGTATTTTCATTTCTATCTTCTTGCAACTCATTTACTTGTGCATTCAGCCCCTACTTGCTGATGTCTAGTGCATCAATGTCCTCAATGCCCACCACAGTTGGAGAGACCTGACTTGAGAAGTGCTTATTTGGTTTTGTGACTGTCAGCCATACTGTCCTGTATTGGGACCTGTGGTTAATTTTTTCTGTTTACAATTCAATGTGTTTGCTCATATAATTGCAACTTGCAAGTGATTTACTAGGAATATTTTATCAGTTCTATGCTCGCATTTAGCTTAATGCTAAGGTGGTAGCATTTCTTTTTACCTTTATAGTTACAAAAAGAGAAGGGTTCCCAATTTTGTAGTATTTACATTAATTGCCACAAGTGGCACAAACTAATTAAAATAAAGTTATATAAAGTAAAGGGGTTGTATAGCAATAACTGGACCTTGAACTTTATGGAACATTTCTTGTAGTAAATATTTTTTTTTTCACTTTTCAGCAAACATTTTTCCTTGTGATTGCTTTACTGCTGGTGATTCTATTTTACGGTGTCATGTTGATCAATGCCATGCCTTTGCAGCTTTGCTTGTTGAAAATGGGAAATTTCTTCTGTCTGCTAAGCGAACGCGGAGAACTACTTGCACAGAGTATGTGATCTCCATGGATGCGGATAACATATCAAGATCAAGCAACACTTACATTGGGAAACTGAGGTGGGTTTTGTTCCACTTTCTTAAGCTGTTCTATTCTGTGCTGAAATTCATCTATCAGCAACTCCAGAAAAGACAACAATGTATGCAACTAAAGAGCTTAAAAAATGTGCCATTCTTTGAAACTTTGGTATGAAACTGTAGCTGCAAAATTGGCCATATTTTAAATTTATTGTGCACAAATGAGGGATCTAGATTCTAGACTAAATTAATTTTACCTTTTCTGGAATAGTATAGTAGATATATGTAATCTTTGCTATTTCAGCTGAACCATCTTTGTCTGCCACTTTGCATGCTGTCCAAAGTTGGTGCTCCTAAGTTCTCATAGATGCATTGATATTTTGATGATTTTTTTTAATTTCTTTAATTTTTTTTTTTTTTTATGTATTGCTTCTAGTATTGCATTAATTGTTGGAACATTTATTTATTACTTATCTAGTAGGCAAGTTTCTTGACTTTTTGGCAGTCCATGCTGATCAATTTACTGATGCACAATATATTGATCAAGTTGTTATAAGATATTATTCCCCTATGATTTTGGTTATTGAGGGGCCCAAAAATAGTTTCCATCTGGTTTTTTCTTTATACTAATTTTGTATCTTTCATTTTTTTTCTTTCTTTTAGGTCTAATTTTCTAGGCACCAAATTCATTATTTATGATACCCAGCCTCCATACAACAGTGCTCAGCTTTCCCCACCTGGCCGAAGCCGTAGGTTTTACTCTAAAAAGGTTTCTCCCAAGGTCCCTACTGGAAGCTACAATATCGCCCAGGTGACATACGAATTAAATGTGCTTGGCACTAGGGGGCCACGCAGGATGCACTGCACCATGCATTCAATCCCTGTCTCATCCCTTGAGCCTGGTGGCAGTGTCCCTGGCCAGCCTGAGCTTCTCCAACGCTCCCTTGAAGACTCATTCCGGAGCATTTCCTTTTCAAAATCAATTGATAATTCAACTGAGTTTAGCAGTTCTCGATTCTCTGATATTGCCGGGTCTCGTTATGAAGATGAGGGAAAGGAGAGACCATTGATTCTTCGGAACAAGGCACCAAGATGGCATGAACAGTTGCAGTGTTGGTGCCTAAACTTCCGTGGAAGGGTAACAGTTGCTTCTGTCAAAAACTTTCAGCTGATAGCTGCAACACAGTCCGCTGCTGGTGCACCAACACCTTCACAACCACCACAGCCAACCCAATCTGACCACGACAAGATCATACTTCAGTTTGGTAAAGTAGGCAAGGATATGTTTACTATGGATTACCGATATCCGTTGTCTGCATTTCAGGCCTTTGCTATCTGCTTGAGCAGCTTTGACACCAAATTAGCATGTGAATAGAGAGATTATGACAACAAATAGAAAGTGTAGTCTGTGCCATCTTTTCTAGGCTTTTACTATAGATTGTGGTTGTTGTATGAAGTCACGGTTACAACTCATAGTAGACTGAAAGTGCAGAACGAGAACAGTGCACACTGGAGGAGCGTCCCTACCTCGTTTTTTTAGTTGTTTTATTTCCAAATTGTCTCTCTTTTGTCAAGACTTTTGCTCTATTTTATGCATTGAAATGAACAGTAGACTCACGCTGGGATGAGGGGATGAGATGAGAGATTATTATGCCGAAAGGGATCCAGATGAGAGATATTATTGGTTGTGTCATACCAATTTCACTGAGATTGATAATGTGCCAAGCATAAGATCTCTAAATACAGTTATTAAGATTTTTATATATGTAAGGTATAAGTAAATTTTTCAAACTTAGAACAATTTTTTTAAGGATGTTAATGGAGGAATTATTCTGTATAACTGATATATTGACATATAGTATAATCAGTTTATGTGTTATAATATAAGTGAATGTTATTAATATTATACCTTAATAATATAAACACATTATCTAATAATAGTCTTACATGTTGGATTGGTTATAGTACGCGGCGATATATCGGTTATACTATCATTTTTTATGTTAATGATAATGAAAAAAAAAAAAAAAAAAAAAAAAAAAAAAAAGAGCACATGGTATAAATGTAAATAACGTAGGACGGTAGCTTCAATGGTTTGTGAGCATTTATCTAACATTAAAGTGGGAGCGGCTCCTCTCTGATTCACTCTCTTTTAATTTTGACAATTTATATTTAGAGATCATTGTCATTTTGTTTTTCAGATTATTGTACTTGTATCAGTTTTCTTCACAAACTTCTAATTTAAAAAATTAAAGTACTTGACTTTTTAATTTTGTCAATTAAAGTACAACGGACTATTAAACCCTATAAGGCAAAAAAAAATTGAATTTTTCTTCTTTAATCCCATTATCTCTCAGTGGTTGGGACACAATAAAAAAACTCAAGACATAATTATGAATAAGGGATTAATGCTATTTTACTCCCCAGACTATTACACATGTATCAGTTTGCTTTCTAGACTTCTAATTTAAAAAATTAAGGACCCTGACTTTTTTAATTTTGTCAATTGAGGATATTCCGTCAATTTACACATTTTTCATTCAAATCTTTGAGGGTAAAATGGTCTCTTCCGTTTAGATCTTACATTATTCAAAGATTTGGATGAAAAATGTGTAAATTGACGAAAGAACTTTAATTGACAAAATTGAAAAAGTTAGAGTCCTTAATTTTCTAAATTAAAAATTTAGAAAGCAAACTGATACAAATATAATAGTCTATGGAGCAAAATTGTATTAATCCCTTATGAATAAAGGTAGAGTGTTCATTTTTGAATCCCTTCTTTGATTCAAGATCCAAGATGCACACACCTTGGGTACCTTCATTCCTCTTCTTGATGAACTCAAATGCTCTCCTTGGTGTGTTTCTCATATTCTTGGTATGGTTCTCCAAGAATGGTTTTTAAGCTCCCCAAATGTAAAGCCTTTAAAGTGTATCAGCACAATAGGATCCAATAAAAGCTTAATTATTATCGTGCCACCTAAATTATTACATAAATCTCACTTTACCACCTGCGATTTCTTAGGTGGGTCTTTACGGATTCTGGCCGACTTCGACCACCGTTGGCCTCTACCCAGGTTTCAAAATTGATCCCCTCTTCATCCTTTGCCATTACATATTTCGAAGCATTGATTTCTAATTTATGAGTTTTAGCAGTATGGATTTATGATTATTTGTCTTGGCATTTTTGATTCATGATTTAAGAGCTTTTCTATATTAAAATATCTTAATGACATACATGAAAATAATTTTATTCAAGGATTTTGCATTATTTGAGATGATTTAGGAAATTGCAATCTATGAGTATTTATGAAATGTTTTTGGGAATTTGATTTGCATATGTTTTATCAAGATATTGAAAGCAGTTTCAAACTGCCTTATTAGTACCCTCTCTCTCAACATGTATAGTTTGGTTTTGCACTTGCCTAGAGATTACTCGGCGGTGTATGACAATATTCAATTAGGTCTTTGGGACACATCAGGGCACACATAGAGGCTTTGGGATTGAGGGTAGCTCTACATGCATGTATGACAGTTATTTGCCCTGCCTGGTACGATGCAGTATTACGTATAGGTGTATGGCCAGTTTATCCTCGCCTTACCTGTATGATGAGCTCCACACATGTGTATGACCAGTTTTTCCCCTAGGTACTAGTGTGGTGTGATTTACATGGTTGTACAAGATTCATTCATGGTTTTCAGTATATTGTGCATATGAGAATTTTCACAAAGACGGTCATTTTAAGCTTTAGCATATCTTAATGATTTTACATTTCAACATAGCCTATTCAGAAAATGCTATTCTTAGTCGTTGATCTTTCAGGTAAAAAAATATTATTCATATTTGAATATTGTCGAATTATGCTTTCTACATGAGTATATTGAAATTCATAACTTATATTTTCAGTTATCCGATTTACTGGTTGGATAAATATTTTGACTTATCTAAATAATATTGTATAGCATGCTTATGATGATTAAGGAATATTCCATGTTCTCATGCGTTTCTTATATCTTGAAAATATTAGTAGTTTTTAGAGATTTCAAATTTGATTATGAAATGAGTTTTAAAACTAAGGGTTTTCAAAGAAAATAAGCTCAAAGAGAAGGAGCTGTATTAAGAAAGATTGTATTAGAAGGAATTGTATTAGTAGAAGGAATTGTATTAGGAAATGTTTTAAAGTTTATTTTCGTCCACTCACTAGGAAACTATCTTGCATTGCAATACATGGAAATAAATTTTTAATTCCAAGACATGATTGCCATGATTCGTGTATTGAGAATTTTCTTTTGAGTCTCATATTTTCATTATCAGTTGTTTTGGATAGTATCACACCGCAATTTTAGAAGTGATTTTGAATATAAAATTGAGGTGTGAATCATGTCCTAATCGAAGTAAAGTAAATATTTCTCCAATTATGACATAAAAATGTTTAAATTCTAAATAAATTGTTATAATAAACTTAAAAAATTATTAAATTCTCCAATGGAGAATGAAGAATTTATGTTATAAAAAAGATCAGAGTATGTGTAGTTTAAGCTACACCATAATAGATTACATAATTTATTTCAGAAAAAAAACATCATAATTTCAGCATTTCCTAGGCATCACTTGTATATTCCATATCTTGGGTATGAGGATTATCACTTGCATCAACTGTTAACAGCGTGAGCTTTTGAAGGCTTAGTAGGGACTTTGAGTTCCTCATGACCAATTATTAATAACATACACGAGATAACAATTAATTAGAATGAATGAGAATGCATGTATTAATACATTCCCTCTCTAACCTTGTTGACCTATATGTAAGGCGAATAGGCCTACACGTCTTATATCGTGTATCTTACCAATTTGGCCCCTAATGCCTTATATATATCAATACTCATTATTCACATAATCTCCAATGTTTTCGTTTAATTCATCTTTCTTCCCCTTTTCATTGGCCACCAAGCCATCCAATTTCCCTAATTAGTGCCATTATCAATAAGACTATTAAGACATTCACTTTCAGTTAATGTCTAAATTAATAAAGTTTTGTTACACCACTCATGCACCTCTACCTTTAATGATTTACATGTATGTCATGGTATGAATTATATTCTAAATATTCAAAAAAAAATTTCAAATGACATAATACTCACATGAAATAGTATATACAAGAATGCTCTAAAACTAACTAGTTAGTAAGTTAATATAAAACTAACCACCATGTTGGGCTCACTGCACAATGTAATCTCAAAATCGAAATCGTTTATTTTTTAGGCCCTGCTTCAAAGATCATTCCTGTAAAAAATCTTTAAAATCAGAAGTCATTTGATTATAACAACAACTATTTCTATGCTTTTATCGAAAATACTGATCGTATATTTATTTAATATTAATTAGATGACTACATGATTTTCGATTTAGTTGATTTTTTGCAATGATGATATTTGAAATATGGCTTAAATAATTGATAGTTCGGATTATGAGATTAGTGATGTGGTGGGCCCAAAAGCATGGTTAGCTTTGTATTAACTTGCTAATTGGTTAGCTTTAGAGCACTACTCATAGTATATATACATATATAACTTGTAACTTCTATATTCCACCGAACAAACACAATGAAATTAAGCTTCTACCATCTCATAAAAGAATAATATATGTAAGAATAATAACAGTATATTATACTTTAATATTCACACACATACAAATATATATATATAGAGCAATTATTGGGTACGACCTACCTCAATGTCGTTGAAGAAGTTTGGACTCGTAAACATTCTAGGTCGATCTTCTATGTGTTTGGAACTATTTAACAAGTAAAACACTTTTGTAGAAATAATTTAATTAGTGCAAAAACTATACTTTTTCACTATTTGAAGAGAGTGTAAGTCACACTCATTCTTTTTGGGGTTTGGATGGTTCCAAAAATTATACCATTGAATATGGACAGAAAATTAGAGTTAAAAGAAGCAAAAATGAGCAGCTGAAGTCGTAAGAAAACATGTTGTTTGCTTATGATGATTTATCTCAATTGCAAGGTTGTCAAGTTTTAGTATGAAATTGGAAGTGATGGGGTTGTTGTACCCAATGGATTGGATTGGAACTTCAACACAAGCTAAGTTGATTTTAAAGTTATTAAAAATTAGAAAACAAGCTACCATGTACAAACTAGCCACCGGCTGGCATAGTGATATGTGCAAGTGAGTAGTGTTTTGGTTTGTTGTGGTTTGATTGACAAAGGAATGCAAATTTTGAAAATTTAAAGACAAGGCAAGCTTAACTACAAATTAAAGTTTGATGATACTATGAGATTTGAGGTTGTTAGGGGGTTCACTCTAATCTTTCCATGTAACAACGACACATTAAGTGATTATATCAAATTAGATGTATTATATTCCCTCCTAATCATCAACTAAGTAAATTAGGGCACATCCAAATTCATGTTAACAACTATTTCAATCAAAGAGATAGCTAATTGACAAGACCGCCCCTGGATTCCACCCTGAAATTCGAAGAGGTCATGTGGGATCCAAAATTAAGGAAAATCCTACCGAAAATTCGGCAAAACCTCCCCTGAAATTAGATTAACCAAAAAATTTATAAACCTGTAAATAACACTTCTAAAATTCAACAGTCACCTCTACCGCAAACAATAGGGAGTTTCATACTCAACAAATAAAAAAAATATTTCATTCGTAGGATCCAAATGCAGTTATCAGAGCTACTAATACAACAAGTTTCATACTAAAGCTAAAAGATATAACAAGTTGGACATGTCGCCTACAATGTCCGATAGAGGTGTCAAACGGGTCGGGTCGAGCCAGCCCGAGTACGACACGGCACAGCACGATTAAATGGGCTGGGCCGGACCGAAGTTTTTAGCCCATCAGGCACGGCACGAGCACGACACGGGCCCAGCACTGCACGAGCACGGGCACGAAATGGGCCCGAATTAGACATGACTATTTTAACATTGTTTTTTCCATTTTTAAAGAACTTTTCATAAAAAATATTCAATTTTCATGAAAAATAATATAATATTTAATTATAAATAATAAAAAATATTATAAGATTAGTTTTATCATCCTAAAAATAAAAATAAAAAAAGGTCTGTGGACCGGCCCGTTTAAGGCACAGTACAAGCACGAGCACAAATGGCCCGCGGGCCGTGCCGGGCTTAGGTCTTAATTATATGAGCTGGCCCGATCACTGCACTAAAGCACGATGAGCTCAACTTAAACGTACCAGGCCGGGCCGGGCCGGCCCATTTGACACCTCTAATGTCTGAGGAATGAGAACATAAAAATTATGCCTTGATGTATATGGCTCGACCTCCACCACCGCTACTACCTGGGGGAAAATTTAAAAACAAAATATAGAGGAAAAACGTGAGATAAATTCAATGAATAGACGAGTTAAGAAAACGAAACATAGAATTTAATTATTCTTTTAGAAGTCTTAAAATAAAAATCTCTAAAACCTCACAATCGTTCTTTACAATCCCCCAGTTTTAAAACTATTTCGCAATCTGTTCTAAAACGTCATAAAACCATTTAACATAAGATACATGAATAAAACCGATATGCGGTCATTCATTGAGAACTTTCTAAATAGAAGTACCATGCAAAACTAGAAGTCCAAGAATCAAGATAAAGCATAAAAAAACTTATCGTTAAACTTTTGTAATAGAATTCCTTGGAAGAATAATGAAAATACATCATACTCGTACCCGTACTGTAGACAGTGTCTTGGCCATAATCCCGCGTACGGGCAGCTCAAATCCTGGCCACAATCTCGTACGGAGAGGTCACTCCGCACGAGCAGGCTCGTATCCTGTTCACAGTCTTGTACGGGGATGTCACTCCGCACGAGCAGGCTCGTATCCTGGACACAATCCCGTGCTTTTTTTTTTATACAGGCAGGCTCGTCCGTTCAGTACTTGCATTTACACAGCAGTTTTTAAATACTCTTTAAATCTCTACTAACTTTGAAATAAATGGTTAAGCATTTTTCAATTCCTTTCAAAACTCTCCTTAACAAATTTAACTCCGTCAAAGTATGCATTCTCAAATCACAACATCCCACATCCCAAAAATAAATAATCATTACGATAATCATACTAAATATAATAAATCCTCCCATAAACAAATTAAATTTGAAACACGCCATTTCCAATCAAGGTACTTTCCACAAGAATACACATATAAAACATGTTGAAACAATCCTTGATCGTAAAATTTATGAAATTCAAGATAAGAGGAAATCAACGAGTATAAATAATTATTTGAGAGAAATTTCGGATTTAAAACTCAAGATAGGTTCAACTTAAATCAAAGGGATTGAAATCACATAGCAAAACATAAATTATTAAAATCAAGCTCCACTCACAAATTGGGAAATCTAGTTTCGATCATCCACCGGATCGTCACGAGCCACGGTCACCTCGCCTAATAAAAAGCAATAGTATACAATTAGTCCCATGTCAACAACCAATAAAGTGAAAGTGTGTGTGCGTACAAGGAACCCGACGTCCTAGCTACTTCACGTTCTTCCCTATGGTTATAAATCGCCTCTTTAAAACTATGACACTCTAAAACCTATTCCGAAAACATCCTTGGCTCGACCCACGACACCCAAGATTTCAAACTAGACCAAAATCTTGAAATGAACCATGCACGTGGCTCACCTAAAACATGAAAATCATTTGAGGATAGCTTCGTTATCTAAAAAGTGTCCAATTTCGATCTCAAATAAACTGTGGTCCACCCGAACAGTCTCCATCTACCAAAATCGATAACCAACTTAGTAAATGTATTCAAATTGATGCTAGATAATCAACATGACAGCGGGGTAGTCAGAACCATCGCCGTCGCCGCTCAAAGTGGTGACACCAACATCGAATTCCACAATTTCTCCAAATTCCACAACATTTTTGATCTTCAATTGGGGTTTCAAATGGATGAATATTATCCAAAAATTATCTAAGAACAATCCTCAAACCCAAATTTTTAGGCAAACCCGAAATGGCTTATAAACCTCTAAAAATCAAGTTCCTTAGTACCCAAAAACTATCAATTTCTCTAATTTGCTTCAAATTTCCAAAACTAGTCATAAATTAAGGGTTCCTAAGGGTGAAAAATGTCCAAACACGTCCAAGAACACCTCCAAAAACTGAAATTTAAAGGGAACCCAAAATGGGTCCTAAACCCCAATTTTCCAAAATCACAAATACTCAAAATTGACAAGTAATACCATATGGGTTTGGAAGCCCATGAAGAGAGGAAGAAAACCCACCTATCGATTTCGTGATCGGAGCTCGGTGGTGGCTGGAATAGGCAAGAGAGGCCAATGGCGTCACTCCCCTTCCTCGCGTCAATTTGTTGCACGTGGTGGCCGGTCGATAGCGGGGAGGGGTGGGTTGAGTCGGCGGCGGTGTAAGGAGCACACCAGTGGTCGCCGTTCGTCGAGGGAAGGCCGAAGCAAGAAGCTCTGGTGTGTAGCAGTGGCTGCGCGCATTGCGCACAGATTGCACTGCGAGAGAGAGAGAGAGAGAGAGAGAGAGAGAGAGAGAGAGAGAGAGAGAGAGTGTGTGTGTGTGTGTGTGTGTGCTCCGGGGGGGATGGTGCGTCGGGGAGAGAGAATGGGAGGGAGAGAGAGTCGTGAGAAAGGAGAGAGAAAAGTGAGTTTTAAAATTTTTTTTGGGTTTTAAAAATCGTTAAATGAAATTTTATGAAATTGCCCCTCACTTCAAAAACCAGTAACTCTCAAACTGTAACTCCGATTTACACATGCTTCGTTTCTACGAACTTGTGGACTTGAGACCTTTCCAACAAGCCCAAATTGAGATCGAAAACTAATTAAATATGATAGTCAACATTTGGGTCAAACTTTTATAAATTACAAAATTTAAAATGTTTAAAAAGAATAATCCAATTTCCATCAGATTCATTTTTTTTGGTGAAAACATAAAACATGCTATCAAAAATAAATTTGAACTTCCCACTGTCTCAACATCTTATACGCTTCTAAATAAAATTTTGAAATTCAAATAAGTTTCTTATAAAAATAATTAAAGTCTAGAAATTCCCAAAGTAATTTAGAAATTTTTTCCAAGGTCTCACAAACTAACTTCCTTTAAAGCCTTGTAAAGTCAAAGTTAAATAAAAATAAAAAATAAAAATTTTAAATTTCCAGTGAAATTTGGGTCAGATCGTTACACTAACTATCTAAGATTCATGTCATAACAAACCCTAGGTGCATAAAATTCTACAAATTAAAGTTTGATGATGATATGAGATTTGAGGTTGTTAAGGGGTTCACCCTAACCCTTTTATGTAACAACAACACATTAAGTGATTATGTCAAATTAGATTTATTAGATTCTCTACTAATCTCCAACCATGGTAAATTAGGGTACATCCACATTCATGTTATCAACTACCCCAATTAAGGTGATAGCTAACTAACTAAGATTCATGCCATAGAATGTGGATGTACCCTAATTAAAATTAGGGTACATCCACATTCTAAGGATGAAAAATCCAACCAATTAAAACAATTCAACCAATGTGCTTTTAAATTACTACACTCTTATGCAACATGCTTTAGAAACTAAAGGTCACAAATCTCCAATTTCTACGTAACAACATTTCTCATATGCACAAATAGTGAATTCACACATATAAGTCATGATCATTAAAATAGCATAAAAGTATATATATCCAAAAAAACATTTATATCACAAAATACAAAGTCATTACATGGTTAGGCTAGAGATGTATCCCTAGTCCCAAATGATCAAGAGACTACTCCCTAGCCATTAAAAGTACAAACAAAATCACAATAAGAAACATAGATAAAAAGTAAGAGGAAATAGAAAAACACAAGATGGTGAAACCAAGCCTCCAATGTGGTTTCACTCCTCCAAGGATGCTTAAGATGGCTTCATGACTCCAATGCTTCAAGCTCCACTATTCTATGGTGATAGAGGTGATTTTTGGCTTTGGTGGATGGAAGATGTATTGTAATGATGTTTGGCTTCTAAGAGAGGAAGAGATGATAGAGGAAAGATGGAGAAAAGAAAATAATGAAGATGATGGAAAAAAGAGAAGAGAGGGTTTGGTTTGGTGAAGGGAGGAGGTTAATTAGGGTTTGTGTGTTGAGAGATTAGTGAAGTTGGAGAGAATGAGAGAGGTAAGTTCGAAATTTTTGAGAGAGAGTGTCTATGTGATGTATGGTGATGAGTTTTGATGTGGCTAGGAAAAGGAAATGAAGTGATAAGGTTAGGTGAGTTAAAAAAAAAAAGAAAATATTCTATTTTATCTTCCTAGGGTTGATCCTTGATGGTTGTGGAGATAAGTAGATGCCCAATTTGCCTCATTTGGAGCCTTCACAATGTTGGAATCAGAATTTGCTTAGCATGGCTAGATCAAGAGGATGAAGGAAAACATGTGATAGCTTTTACCCAAAATGGAAAGATACATTTTTGACCATTTATACTTTGCTGATAGGATTTCTGAGCGCAATTTGGAGGCCTTAACCAACCCATAATTTTACGTCTTATATATCAATGGAAAGCTCTGGATTATTCTTTCTAACCATATATCATATGCCTCAATCTAAGTTTGGGCCAAAAAGTTATGCCCCACATAATGTTGCTGACTCAGTCCTCCTCAGGTGCAGTTCTGGGCTAACTTTGAAATTCAAAATGAACACCTTACAAGTCTTCAAATGTCATGAAATTTAACCTGAAATAACTTTAAGGTGTTAACTTCCATCTACAATTGGATTCATGTCAAAATCTATTAAGGAGAGAAAATTGTGCAATTTCTCATTTTATTGCTTGGAAGCAAAAAACATAAAACTAAATAAAATTTAAAGTTTTTATTCAAATGAACTCATAAAAATTAAGTAAGCAGAATATAAAAGGATATGAATTCATGAACATATCAAATACCCCTAAATTTACTTAGGTTTTCCTCGTTCTTAAGCAAACAAAACACACAATAAATAAAAACATAAGATAAGACTATGAATTTCATAAACACAAAATATTTCATAGATTTTGCTCTAGTATTAATAACAAGGCATAAAACATATGCTTGAGTGAGTGTGTACATTATAGTCCATATGTTAATTCAATGCATTCACAAGATATGCAATTCAATCCGGACAAAGGTATATTACTCTTCGAAGTGAATTGTCGCTATGTCAAAATCCAAAAGGTGAGCCACAAACTACTATCTCGAAGTTATAGTGATGGTGCGCCTTGTAACTCGTTAGGTAAAACAACTAAAAGTTTTATCACTCTACCAAAAAAGTAGGTCTTACGAATAGGTAACAAGGGAGCATTTCCTTGTACATCCAAAAAAATTTACGGGGACTGCAAGGGTATTTACTCTAAACCTTTGGGGGTTTATGATTTTTCACCCTTTTTATTTTAAATAAAAACTAAAGGGTAGTTTCGGCATTTCAGAAGTCTCTATTATAAAGGCCACTCGAGAGTCGAGACTCTAAATACCTAATAGCTTTTCTTTCACGCCTATGGCGTCGTCTTCGAATCCTTCTCTGCAAAAATGTTCCCCTTCTATCTCTCTAACAGGGTTTTGCATTTTCTTTTTCCTTTTTTTTTTTTTTTTTTTTTTTTTCAAACTTATCAGACTTATACTTTTCTGGTTCAAGTATGATGCCCGATGATGACAGATTAAAAATCTAAAGAGCGGTAGCGTGGTTGTTTCTTTTCATTACCCTTTGCTCACTACCACCTCTCTCTCTCTCTCTCTCTCTCTCTCTCATACATACATACATACATATATATATATACATACACACAGACACACATACACACACTAACACAGAGTATCGTGGAGTGTAAAGGCTTTTGATGAACGCCACTGGCTTTAAACCGTGAATGACTCGTTCAAAGCTATGAGATCTGAGGGCAATTTCATTTATTTCATTACCCATTTGGGGTTTTGTCCCCCAAACCTGATCTATATTCCGCAAGAAGTCAGTTTGACCCTTGCATGCGTAATTTGGTCCCAAATTCCCCTTGTTTTTCTAGTTATGCTTTTTATTAGCTCCTGATTGCTTGTACTGCACTAGTACTGAATGGGGTTTCATCAACATCCTTATTTCTTTTGTGTACGGCGTTTGATGTTTAGTTGGTCCAAAATCCTCTTATGTGCATGTCTATGCTTTGTATTTGTGGCTGGTAGTTTATAATGTTATAGTTTTGAAAGGGATATTTTCTTAATGGGTAGTGGGTGTTTGGTGTTAACTGTTAAGTGGGATTGTGGGGAATGATAATACATGCACTCGCTGCAATTATTGATGTAAATGCAGCCTATAATTGTATTTTTTATCATCATGCTCCTCTAAAGTCTCTTCTGTCTTGTATTTACCACAGCATGGACATGCTCTCTAAGGTTCCCTCGCACTGCTAATTCAATTAATTTTATGGGACTTCAATTAACTACAAGTTGTAGTGGTGTCCTGTAATGCGGTTAACTTGACATTGGCACTTTGTTTTTCTTTTGGTTAGGTATGTACTAAGTGCAGTTATTATGCATGATTCTTGAACATTTGCTCAAGTGAAATCTTTCTCATGCAGACTCATTCTTGGTTGGTTGCTTTGATTTTCATTTTGAGCCTTGATCATCACTTTCGGTTTTCTACCATCAGAGTAGCCAGCTGCTCTTTGTGGTGGTGGTGGTTGTTGTTGTTGTTGTTCATGTCATTTAAGATGTGGATAGGCTTCAAATGAAAATCAAAGCCACACCATCCCTGAATAACAATTTTGGATTATGATGTATCCGTCCTACACATTGTCAAACATATATCTTCATCTTTCTGTTTCATGTGTTAGCACGTATTTACATTCACGTATTGGACTTAAACCTTGTTATGATCAGTCATTAGCTTTTGTGCTTCCCTACCCTATTACCAATGACCAAACTGCCTTCATTTCTTTCACCTCTTCATTTTCTTTTGGTAGATTCGATTAGCATTAACCAGGTAATGATTTGATGATAACAGATCTGACAGAATGTTACTTGAGTTAAAACTAAACCTCCTGCACTCCTATGTGAGTGCATGGATTGGATGTAGGAAGTTTATTTTGGAGTGCATATATATATTTTTTTTGTGGTGTGTTTGACAAGATTGCGATTGATTGAATGGTTTTTTATTAAACAGTTCCTTATTATCAGTTTTTAAGTTTAATCTGGTTTAAGCTGGTGCCAAGGTTTTGAATTTTGAACGGTTGATTGCTATAAGATTAATTATAGAACACACTACCTTGTTAGATATCTGTTTTGAGTAATTCTGAGCTGAATATATCTCAATCATTTTTCAGTTAGATCGTAAAATGTTCCTTATAAAAGATCATTTGTGTGTATTTGTTAATCCATTTTCCCTTTTCTTTTAAATAATGATTGGAAAGTGTTTTTACCAGTGGCTGATTTTCCATGAATTATGTCCATGCACACAAACACACACACATGCATCTTCATGTCTACAAGGTGATGCATGCTATGTATGAAAATCAGGGTGCCCCCACGTAAATTGTGGTTTCTTTTGGTAATGCTTTTGCCCTTTCTTTTTTATCAATAATGCTATACTTACCACTTTTTTATATCCCCAATGATGGAAACTCTTTATTAGGATGTATTTATTTTAAGCCTCCATTTACTGCACTACTCTGACCATCATCATTGCTTGCTGCTGCTGCTTCTTCTTCTTCTTACTATTGTTATCAGTGGTGATGGTCCGGTGATGTTCCTAATTGTAGACTGGCTTTCAGTGAAGCTTCACTGTCTCCAGCATTTTATTGCTATGAGGTCTGAGGGCTCAAAACTTTAATTTGGTTTTTTAATTTTCAGTGAAAGGTAAATGGGTGACCTGTAATGTCTAAAGCTAAGGTGATGATCTTCTCATTAATATCCTGCCTTCCAAGTTTCCTTTTGCCTTTGGGTAGAGAGGCAATCTGAACTGGCTGCTGACAGTGTGTCAATCGGTAATTCTTATGGAGTTCTTCAACGCAAGAAAGTATCCTCCCAGAGTGAACAATTTCAGAGCCTCTAAGAGTCGATACGATAAGCAAGCCCATTGATTTGGTGTGGGTTTGGTTGAACCTTGTACTGTATGTATAATCAGGTGTTGGAACCCTGTTACTTTGAGCTGAACTTTTGAAACTATTGAACTCTTAGAGCGCCCATCAAATTATTTGTTACTTGTTTATATGTCAAGGTAGGAATGGCTTAATGAAGTTATATAATTTAAATGTACACTGCATTTGTGATCTGGATTTTCATTCTTTTTTGGTTCAAGTATGATGCCTGATGATCAACAAATTGAAAAACTAAAGAGCGGAAAGCATGGTTGTTCTTTGCCATTAGCCTTTACTCACTACCACCCTCCCTCTCTCCCTCTCTCTCTCTCTCTCATACATACACATATACGCACACTTACACAGTATGTGGAGTGTAAAGGCTTTTGATAAATGCACTAGCTTTAAACCGTGAATGACTCGTCAAAGCTATGAAATCTGAGGGCATTTTCATAGATTGTATTGTACGCAACTATCCATTTCGGGATTTAGCCCCAAACCTGATCTAAATTCTGCAACAAGTCAGTATGACCCTTGCATGTACAATAGGGTCCCAAATTTCGTTACTTTCATAGTTGTGCTTTTTATTAGCTACTGACTGCTTATATGGCATGAGTTCTGAAATGTTTTTTCATCAACATTCTTATTTCTTTTACCTGCTGTACGGAATTTGGTGTTTAGTTTGTGCAAAATATTCTTATGTGCATGACTATGGTTTGTATTTGTGGTTGGTAGTTTATAATGGCATAGTTTTGAAATGGAAATTTTTTTAATGGGTAGTAGGTGTTTGGCGTTAACTGTTAAGGGGGATTGTGGGGAGTGATAATACATGCACTGGGCTCTGAGCAGTTTTTAATTGCAATTATTGATGCAAATGCAGCCTAGAAAACTATATATGTCCCTGGTTGAAATCATTTTGCACTGGTGTGGTACAGGACAGGTAACAGGTGTTGCAATGTTAAGGTGATTTTTGTATTCTGGGACTTTAAAGCAGTGATGCTGGGCTAATGATCAGATCTATTAATCATTTGTGTGTTCTCTTTTTTTGCTTGTTTGACTTGTGGTTGCCTGAGTTTTTTCTTGCCTTGTTTTTTACTAATTACCATGTATTATAATCTAACTAATTTAAAACCTCACAATAATATTGCAATCTTTATTAGCCTAATGATGGAAAACTCATTTGTGGGAGCAGTTATGTGGATTATTAATATGAGTCTTTTCTTTCATTTTCCTGTACTAGTCATCATCACCTCTCTGTCTCTCTGTCTCTCTGTCTCTGTCTCTGTCTCTGTCTCTGTCTCTGTCTCTGTCTCTCTCTGTCTCTCTCTCTCTCTCTCTCTCTCTCTCTCTCTCTCTTTTTCTGGCTTGTACTGTTGAGGATGTTAAGAGGCTCATGGTAATGATCCAGCGGTTGACTGTAAATGACCAGATATAGCTATGAGATCTGAAGGCTTGTCATCGGACATTTTTTCCCCTAAGACATTCTTATTGGAACTTAAATTATTCTTGTTCCTTAGTTATTGCTATAGTTGTATTGGTGGTAGATTACATGTTACTAGTATCATCATCCTTTGAACTAATCTCTGTCAAAAATGCAAATGAATGATGTGTTATTATTCTAGGTTTGTGTATTTGGGATTTTAAAACAATGATGTTGTGCTAATGATCAGATCTACTTGTCATTTATGCGTTCTGTGTCTTTGCATGTTCTACTTATGATTGTCTTGAGTTTTTTTTTTTTTTTTTGGGATTACCATGTATTCTGATCTAACTAATTTGCATCCTTAAAATAGTATTGCTAAATTTTTATTAGCCTGATGATGGAAAACTCATTTGTGGGAGCGGTTCAGTGGATCACTTTTAGTAGCCTTTTTTCTATCCTTTTCCTGTACTAGTTGTCCTCATCATCACTCTCTCTCTCTCTCTCTCTCTCTCTCTCTCTCTTTCTTTCTGGCTTGTACAGTTGAGGATGTGAAGAGGCTCAAAGTGATAATCCAGTTTTTAACCGTCAGTGACTAGATAGCTATGAGATCTGAAGACTTGTCGTTGGACATTTTCTTTTCTTAAGATATGCTTATTAAGTCTTAAATTATTTTGGTTCCTTAGTTATTGTTATAGTTTGTATTGTATTGATTTTGACCTATCTATCATGTTTCTCTCTTCTGTTTTGTATTTACCACAGCATGGACATGCTCTTTATGTTAGTTTTTTGGGGCTTTAGTTTACTGCAAATTGTAGTGGTGTCCTGTGTAGTGTTGACTTTGGCACAATTAGAATATCAATCGTTTTGTATTGCTTTTGGCTTGCATATATGCTCAAGTGCGACCTTACATATTTTCCCAATGATGCAGACTCATTCTGGGTTGGTTGCTTTGATTTTCATTTTGAGCCTTGATCATCACTTTCGTTTTTCTACCATCAAGATGGTGGTGGTGGTGATTGTTGTTGTTGTTGTTGTTGTTGTTGTTGTTGTTCTTATCATTTAAGATGTGGAAAGGCTTTAAATGAAAATCAAAGCCACACTATCCTTGTGGCTGAGGGCTATTTATTTGATATTCTTGGTTTTATGGTGTTGAAGAAATGACCGTCCTTTATCTATCAGACTGTCAATTAGTGAAAAATCTGGACCTTGGATACATGAATTTTGCTTCTTTCTTTCGGTGGGTTGATGTTGTCCTATTCTTTGTCATCTCAATATGTGTTGGCCCATCTTGACCCATTAGCCTTTATACTCCCCTACGCCATCACCAATGAACAAGCTGCCTTCATTTCTTACACCTCCACTTTCTATATAAATCCTTTGTGAATGTATGTGTGTATACACAGTTACACACCATTGTGTGCGTTGCTGTGGGAAGGCTTTTGCAATACACGTTGTTCGACAAGATTTTGATTTATTAAATGGATTTTTTTTTTTTTTTTTTGGGTTTAATAGTATAGTTTTCTTCTTACTTTCAATCAGGCTTTTTTTTTGAGTGTAATCTTGTTTATGCAGGTGCCAAGGTTTTGAATTTTGAACTGTGTATTGCTAATTGCAAATTATATAACAGTCTACCTTCTTTACTAACTCTGTCTTTTCTCAAATAGTTTGTGAAACCTTTCTTATTAAAATAGCCATTTGTGTGTATTTATTATTCCATTATCTTTTCTTTTTTAAATAATGATTGCAAAGTGCTTACTTTACCAGTTACCAATTGCTCATGAATTATGTCCATGCATACAACACATGCATCATTGTTCTGAAATGGGATTTTTTTATTTTTAATTTATTTATGGGTAGTGAATGTATGGTACTGTTTAGTAGGATTTTGGGGAATGATGATACATGCACCGGGCTCTGTGCAGTTTTTACCTGCAATTATTGATGGAAATGCAGCCTAGAAAGCTATATATGACCCTGGTTGAAATCATTTTGCAATGCTTTGGTTTAGGTGTTGCAATGCTAGAGTGAAATTTTTGTTTGTTCTAGCAATAGTTTAGATATTAAGGTGTATGGTTAACTGCATTAAATATCAAGTTACTATTTTCAATTTATCGTCCTCCATTGAACTGATCTTTGTTGAAAATGCAAATGACTGGTCGAGTTATTATTCTAGGTTTTAGTATGGGGCTTTGGAGCAGTGATGTTGTGCTAATGATCAGATCTTCTTGTCTTTTGTGTGTTGTGTTTTTTCATGCTCTACTTGTGGCTGTCAGTTTTTTAATTACTTTTTCTTTTTTCTTTTTTGTTATTACCATGTATTCTGATCTAACTAATTTGCAGCCTCAGAATTTATTGCAATTTTTTTCAGCCTGATGATGGAAAACTCATTTGTGGGAGCGGTTCTGTGGATTATTGTTAGTAGCCTTATCTATCCTTTTTCTGTAGTAGTTGTTGTCATCACCACCACTCTCTCTCTCTCTCTCTCTCTCTCTCTATCTGTCTATCTATCTATCTCTCTCTGTCTCTCTCTCTCTCTCTCTCTCTGGCTTTTACAGTTGAGGATGTGGAGAGGCTCATAGTGATAATTCAGCGGTTAATCGTCAATGACCAGACATAGCTATGAGATCTGAAGGCTTGTCATGAGACATCCCCCCCACGATATGCTTATTAAATCTTAAATTATTTTTGTTGCTTAGTTATTGCTATAGTTGTATTGAATTGATTTCTACTTATCCTCTGAGGTGCCATTGCAATGCTAATTCAATTAGTTTTATGGGACTTCAGTTGCTGCAAATTGTACTGGTGTCACAGTTAGAATGTCAATGTGTTTGTTTTGCTTTTAGCAGGGTATGCACTATAAATGGGGAATTAGTATGTATTCTTGCATATATGTTCACGTCAATCTTAGACATTTGCCCTATGATGCAGACTTGTTTTCTTGGTTGTTTGCTTTGATTTTCATTATGAGCCTTCATCCTAACTTCAGGTTTTCTACCATGAAGAGTAGCCAGCTGCTCTTTGTGGTTGTGTGGTGGTGGTAGTGCTGATGGTTGTTGGTATTGTGTTTTTGTTCTTGCCAGACTCTCTATAAAAGTATAATAAAAGCCACCTTGATACTCAAAACCCTTACAGCTTGTCTTTCATGCATTGCTATATGTGTTGTCATCATTGAATCCTTTCTTTTTCTTATGTTATGGATATTATACCTTTTTGTTATATTACTTTCTTGGGTCAATTATAATGCCCGATGTACAAATTGAAGATTTAAAGTGAGGTAACTGTGGTTTTCTTCATTAGCCTTTACTCACCTCTGCCACCACCTCCTCCTCCTTCTCTCTTTTGTACTTATGCTTTTGATTGGCAACTGGTTGTTTATTCTGTGTTTGTTGTGAAATGGGTTTTCATAAAAATTGTTATTTTCTCTGGTATTTGGAATTTGGTGTCAAGTTGGTTCAAAATCGGCTGATGTCCATGACTATGGTTTGTACTTGTTGCTGGTAGTTTATAGTGGCATAATAGTGAAATGGATTCTTTTTTCTCCTCTGTAGTAGGTGTTTCGTGTAACTTCCAAACTGAGTTTGTGGGGAACAATGATAGCACTGGGATCTGAGCAGTTCATAACTGCTTGTATTGATGAAAATGCAGCCTAGAAAACTATACATCACTCTGATTGAAATCCTTTTGTACTGCTTTTTTCAATGTTAGACCCATTTTTTTTTTCTTTGTTCTAGATTGGTTTTTTAGCTGTATGCATTAGATTCTGTAGAAATAAACTGTGGACTTTGAAGCAGCAATGCTGTGCTAATGATCAATCTACTAACTTTTTTTTTATTATCTGTCTTTACATGTTCTTTCTTGTTCTTGTTCTTCCTCTTACTTTTTTGCTTGATGATGGAAAACTCATTTGTGGGAGCAGTTCTGTGGATTATTATTATGAGGCTTTTCTATTTTTTCTCTACTAGTCACCACCACCACTCTCTCTTGTACAGTTGGAAGATGTGAAGAGGCTCATAGTGGTCATCCAGCAGTTAACCATCAATGACCAGAGTCACCAGATATAGCTTTGAGATCTGAAGGCTTGTCCAGGGACATTTTTTTTCTTTCTATGATATGCTTATTGAATCATTAATCATTTTTGTTCTGCTTTTCTATTATGCTCTTCCTTTATCTGGGAGTAGATCTCTTGTTTTACTGTTATCCATTGGAATATTCTTTTTCAAAATGCAGATAAGTGTTTGATATATTATTCTAGCTTTGAGTATTTGGGACTTTGAAGCAGCGATGCTACGCCAATTATCTGTTATTCTCTTTCTTTACATTTTTCTTCCTTTGCGTGTTTCCTTCTTCCTCTTTTCTTGTTTGCAACTTGCAAGTGAGCCAATTTGCAGGCTCAGAATAATATTGTACTTCTTTTGCCTGATGATGGAAAACTCATTTGTGGGAGCGGTTCTGTGGAATATCTTACAAGCCTTTTCTATCAATTTTACTGTATTAGTAGGCATCATCATCGCAATTAGCTCTCTCTCTCTCTCTCTCTCTCTCTCTCTCACTCATATATATATATATATATTTCTCTTTCGTTCTTTCTTTCTTTTGCAGGCTCAGAATAAGATTGTAATTCTTTTGCCTGATGATGGAAAACTCATTTGTGGGAGCAGTTCTGTGGAATATTTTACAAGCCTTTTCTATCAATTTTACTGTATTAGTAGGCATCATCATCGCAACTAGCTCTCTCTCTCTCTCTCTCTCTCTCTCTCTCTCTCTCTCTCTCATACATATATATATATTTCTCTTTCGTTCTTTCTTTCTTTCTTTTTGGCTTGTACAGTTCAAGATGTGAAGAGTCTCATAGTGATAATCCAGCAGTTAACCATCAATGACTTGGTATAGCCATGAGATCTGAGGGCTTGTCTAGAGAAATTTTTTTCTATGATATGCTTATTGAATCTTAAATCATTTTTGTTCTACTTATCTAGTGTGCTTCACCCTTCTTTATGTAGAATGGAATTTGTTATTTCATTCCATTGTATACCATGGAATACAATGCAGTAAAGAACTCATATTTGCCATCATGTGTGAAGATCCTCTCTAAGGTGCCCTTGCAAAACTAATTCGATTATATTTGTGGGACTTAAGTCGGCTGCAAATAGTAGTGGTGTACTGGAATGGAGTTATCTTGAAAATGGCACTGTTATATTGTCAATGGGTTTATTTTGCTTTTAGTTTGATAGGTACTGAAAATGAGAAACTTTTATGTGTGATTATTGCGTATATGCTCAAGTGCGGTTCAGACTCACTTTCTTGGGTCGTTTCTTTGCTTTTCATTATGAGCCTTGACCATCAAGAGTAGCAGCAGCTCTTTGTGGTGGTGGTGGTGGTTATGGCTGTTGTTCGTTTTCATTTAAGATGTGGAAAGGCTTTAAATGAAAATTCAGGATATTATAAGATGTGAGGGCTATGATCTTGGGCAAGTGAGGCTGGGGAAATGCGAATAATAACAATGCATCTGCATCAGTATGGTAGCCTTTGATCATAGCCCTCACTTGCCCAAGATCATAGACCTGTATGGTAGCCTTGATCAGGGCTATGATCTTGGGTATCAGGTTTATTATTCCTATTTCCCCAGCCTCACTTGCCCAATATTATAGCCCTCACATCATAGCCTTTGATCATGGGTATGTCTATGATGACAGGTTTTAAGTCCATAAAAATGACAAAATATCATCATAGAAATAATCATGTTGGTTTTTTAATTAAAGAACGGAGGTCTTGCAGAGAGATTTCAATGAGGCGTCACTGTCCCTGAAGGTTTTCAGTTATGAGTTATGAAGGCTCAACGAAGTCTAATATTTTAATGTTTGTATATACAGGCCCCTTTAGGTGTGAGATCTTACATTTATGCTTATTTGTGGGATCTCTCAAGGGCTTACTCTTTGCTTAATGTTTGTATATACAGGCCGTGGCCGCCCAAGGTGGTTGTCGAATGAGTTCAAAAATTTAGTTTCTATGAGTTTTGATGAAACGTTTTGGAGATAGCTCTCCGTGCATGTATGACCATATTTGCCCGTCCGTGTATATGAATGATTTTTCATAATTTTTCTGGAAGTGATTTAATTATTTTAAGGTTATAGGAAATTAGTATTTATCATTACGAGTCCATAAGATTTTTCGGAGAAGATGATGTGGAGTTGATTGGACTGACAACAACGACGCGTGGCGTGATGCGGTTGGGCGAAGGTGCTAACACAACACTGACGAAGCGCCCAATGGCGCTGACACAGGCAGGCGCACAAAGACAATACGATTAAATGATCACCAGTTCAAGTGTTTATAAAAAATATTTTGTTCGTTTATTTATTTGATCAAAGTTTGATAGTTTAATGATTTTCGATTTGCTTAGTTTTTTACAAATATGATATTTGAATATAGACTTAAAAAATAAACGGTATAAATAGTTGAAATATAATGTGGAGTGGGTCCTATAGTAGGATCCCACAAATATGTGATTCTACACTTGAAGTTCTATGTATATATACACACAGATCTTATATATGCAGGCTGTCACATCCCAAACCCCTATGAAAATTAAGCATTTTTGTATAGAAGATGTAAAACAGATATTGAACATTCTAGAAATATAAAAGCATTTCAAATAAATTTTTATGAGTTATTTTTTTTATAAAGTTTTGTCTAAAAGAATAAAAATTAGTTTTGAATCTTTCTTTAGCACAATTCATATATTCGGAATAGGTCCAAAATTTAATTGAATAGATCTATCTAGGGAAAATTCACTTTGAAGCGACTATTCCCTAACAGCCCGAACCTTGGGGGTATGTAATAGATGCACCTATTTTGAATATCTCAAGAGATTAATGCTATCAATCAAGCATTAATCTCCCAAGATACCAAAGATAGGTTTAACATTTTTAATTAATGGGATCGGGTTGGATCAGAAACAATAAATAGTGGAAAATATGTGAAGTAAAAATAAACTTCTTTATAAAACCAACTTCAAATGTACATAGCAAACATAGAATAAAGGTTTCAAAATTACGCAAACGTATAATAAAAGTAAATGACTCAAAACTATTTCAAACAATGGAGGTAAAATCATTCAAGACATACTCGAAATAAGAAAACAATCAAATGACATCACCAAATAAATCTAGATACTTGACAAGTCTTAAGATGTTGCTCTGCTTGACCTTCGACCAAGTTCATCTTTTTACCATGCTTGTACCTATAAACAAAGAACACAAAAACAATGTAGGGGATAAGCATCTTATACGATCATAGTTTCCTTCAGGGACCCTGCTAGGTTTGAAAACTACAAAACCATTCTCAGTAAAAAAACATAGTGAAAATCCTTTTCCATCGGATTAAACTATCCAAAACATGTTCTTCAAACATTTTTTTTGAAATCCTTTACAAAATATTTATGATTCGGCTGTACAGCAATATGGTAAACATGCATAAAAACTCATAAATAACAATAATTCAGCTGCAAAAAAAAATTCAGCTGGAAAAAAAAAAAAAAAAACTTCAATTTCTTTAAACAAAGCCAGAAACTGGCCTAAATAACAAAATTAACATAAGTCGAAAATTTAGAGTGTTACATAAGCCCCTTCAAGTGTGAAATTTCATATTTAGGCTTATTTGTGAGATCTCTCATGGTGCCCACTCCACATTATATATATTCAATCAAGTGCGAACGTACTGCCGAACGCTCGACGACACGTTTTTCACAATATATACAAAAATTCTCTCTGCAGGACATTTTTTTTAACTAAAAAAACGAATACATATGTTTTATGGTTTTTTTTTTTTCACCATTTGATCTGAAACTTGGCAAGATTTAATTATTTAGGCTGTAAATCATCAATCAAGACATATTCTTTAGTTTTAACTCTCATGATTTTGAGTTTTCAATCATTGGTTATAATTTAGGTTTTAACTCCCAAGTTTTGGGCTACCACCTTAAACTCAAGAGTTAAAACTTAAAATATAACCTTAAATAATAATTATATACTCTAAAATATAGAACCATATACCCTAACATGTTCCTGTATAATATGATCTAAAAAATGACAAAATGTCATAGAAATACCCATGTTCGTTCTTTAGTTAAAGAAGAGACGTCTTGCAGAGAGAATTAGAGCTGGGTCGGTAACGGTTACCGACCCAACAGGTAACAACCGACGACCGCCCGAGTATGAGTCGAATGAGAAATTTCCAAACCGCTTCTGTTATCGCTATCGTCATTATTCTGACTATCGATATTACCGACAAAGACAGTCGGAATGGTTCAGAATGGGCCCAATTAGACCATGTAATTGGGCCATGTTTTCATCGTTTTGGAAAAAAAAAATTATGTGTTTTTTGGGTTTGTGGGTTTGTTTTAGGCAGTTTTTGGGTTTTAAACAACCCTCCTAAACCCATAAACTGACCTAAAACAGCCCTACACACTTGCAAGTTGCAACTTCTAACTTTCCAAGTTCCAAGTATACCAAATTACCAATATTCAAATTACAAACTTAATGACTTAACTACATCACTCCTCAGTCATCAGTCATCAGTCATCAATAATTCAAATTACAAACTTAAGTACTTAATAAACTTACAAATAATATTCAAATTACAAAATTAATTATTACAAACAATTAATGAATTAAAGAAGTGGACATTAAACAAGCAGTGAGCTGGAGACAGTAAGTTGGAGGTAGTGAGCAAGACATGTGGCAGATTGGCAGGCTTGCAGTGAGCATTGAGCAGTTTAATATTTTAATGGCTTGGACTTGGAGCAGTTTGATTTGTAGAAAGCTGTGAAGTACCCACCACTGCAAAAATGCCATAAAAGAAAGACATTAAACAAGCTAAACCAGAAATCAAAAGAAAATGAAAGTTGCAAACTACAGATTAAAACCAGAAATTTCAAAAGAAGCCTACTTGATTCAACTTCTTCAAGCTCTTTGTAGAATTCAACTTCTTCATCTGTTGGTTCCTGGTAGAAAACAAATCCCTTTGCTCTAAGCCAATCTGAGGTACACACTAGAATTTGGGAGTCAAAGATGCTCTAAAGGGATCAACAATCCTCCTACCCAAGCTAAATGCATTTTCACTAGCTACTGTGGAATTTGGGACTAAGAAGATATCCTTGGCATCATTTGACAAAGTTAGATACCAAGTATGGTTCACCTTCCATCATTCCAAGAGATCAAACCCTTGCCCTTTTAGTTTCTCAAAAGGGTCACTCAAATATTTGTCCACCTCATTGCTTATCTCGGCAACCTCTTCCTCCATTCTTTTTCTTTTCAATTTCAAATCAAACCTAGAAAGGCCAGTTTCTTGTATGACAAGATTTGTGGTTGTAGATGAGAGAATGCTATTGCTATTTGCCCCTTTGTATTCATTATACAAATTGAGCAAGTGTTTTTTTTTTTTAATCTCACCTACCATGAATTCAATCTTTTGACTATTTGGCTCAAGTTCCTAGAAAACTGTTTTGATGCCTTGAAGCTTGTATCTCGGGTTTAGCACATGAGCTACATATACACCCTTGTTGACAGTTTCAAAAGACCCCTAATACTTGTTAAATTTTACCAACATTGAATTTGCCACCCTTTGCAACACAAGATTACCAAAATCTTGTGTTTTTTTTTTTTTTTTCCAAAATCTCCATGTGTAACTCACTTAATGTTACAAATATCAAATGACTTGTGCATGTCTTGGTTGCACTAAGCACCAAAGTACCATCATAGAATTTTTTCAAGAAATGCTCAAGGGCAGATGCCTTATCCCAATCCTCATCAGTTGTAGGCCCCACTCTCTCATTTCCATCTCTGTCTTTCTTACCAAAATAGGTCATAAATGGCCTATACTCATTTGCCATCTTAGAGAAAACAAATTTGTAGTTGGAGGCACTGCCCAACATCTTATAGGTGGAATTCCACCTAGTTCTAACATATATTGGGACATTGGACATTGGCCCCTTTTTCAACAACATTGCATACTTTCTAAATTTGTCTAACCTTTGTGGAGAGGAGTTCACACAATTCCTTCCCTCAATTGAGCCAAATAGCTCCTTAAACCCATCCTTCACTATTAAATTGAGGATGTGACAAGCACACCTCATGTGCAAGTACATGCCATTAAACAACAATGTACCAGCCTCCTTTAACCTCTTGCTCATATACTTAACCCCAATATCATTTGCACTAGCATTGTCTACTGTGATGCTAAAGACTTTGTTTATCCCCCAATCACTCAAACACACCTCTAAAACCCTCCCTATGTGATCTTAGACAAGTTGATAATCCTTTTATGCAACTTCCATTCACTATCCATAAAAGTGGGCAGTCACCACCATGTAATTGATATTTTGGACAGATGTCCAAGTATTAGTGGTTCAAGTGTTCATTTTGGACAGATCTTAGGTTCACTCTTTGCTTGTTCAATTTCCCCAGCCCCAAACTGTGTATGAGTTTCAATTGTTTCAAGTTGGGGTGGATTTTATGTTTGGGGTGTTTGGTGTGGATTTTGGTTTTGGGCTATGTTAGAGTTAGTTACATTAACAGAGGCATTAGTGTTAGACATAGAATGGCTAGACTCCATCCTAAACCCTAGGTTACAAAAAAGACCAACAAACTAAGTTAATCAAACAATTCTAAGTTACTAACTACAAAAAGCATACAATCATTCTAAACTAGTAGGCATACATAAATCATATCATACTATTAACTATTAAGTATTAACCAATTTCAATCAAACAATCAAATAGTCAAAGTAATTATAAGTAGAGTTAAATGCACCGTTGGTACACTTACTTTCACGTTTTTCCCAAGTTGGTCCACGATCTTTTATTTGTACCAAATTGGTCCATTTTCTTTTCGACGTTTACCTACTTGGTCCATTTCGTCAATTTTTTTAACAGTTTTCCATCAAATTGGAGGGCATAATAGACTTTTCATTAATTTTCCTTATTTCCTTCTTCTTCTTCCTCTTACTTCTTTCTTCTTCTTCTTCTTCTTTCTTTATTCTTCTACAACACACCCCCAACCACTTTATTATAGTTTTTTTTTTTAAAAAGGGGTAAAAAGAAAAAAAAAAAAAAAAAGGAATAAAAAACCAAAAAAATCAAACCCACCATCCCCTCCCCTCCCCTCCCAAACCCGTGCCTAGGCCACCCCACCATCCTCAACCCTCTATCCACCATCAGAAACTCACCCCACCAACCTCCCTTTCCGATCACCCACCTGCACTGGCTCCACCACCACACCCAGCCATTGACCCCATTTTTCCTCTCTCCCTCTCTCTCTACCCCTCTGTTTTCCCCTCTCTCTGTATTCCTTTCTCTCTCTAGATTTGCAAATCTAGCTTTGTCTTCTTTGTTTAATAATGTTGGTTTTTGAATTATCAAGTTGTTTGAATTGGATCTACAAATCAAACTTCACAATCACTTCATGGTTTGTTGGATTAGTGGGTTTTTGAATTGGATATTTTTTATTTGGTTTTGGTTTGCAGATTTAAAAGAGAAGGGAAGAGAGAGAGAGAGAAAGAGATAGAGATATAAGAAAGAGAGAGAAGGGAAGGGGAAGAAGGGTTGTCGTTCGGTGCAGAGGCATCGACACGTTGGGGCCGCAGGTGGTGCCTTTATGGCTGGTGTAGATGGTGGTGGAAGGGAAGAGAAGCGAAGAGAGATGGGGAAATAGAGGGAGAGAGAAAGGGAGGGAAGGGGGAAGATCGGGTCGTTGAATGTTGCAGAGGTGGGGAGGGTGGTCGGTGGGTTGCCGGGTAGTTGTGCTGGGGTTGGCCAATAGGGAGTAAGGGGGTTGTGTGAGGGGCTGCAGGTTGGTTTGGGGTTTGTTTTGGTGATTTCTTTTAATTTTTAATTTTTTAGTTTTAATATTTTTTAAATTAGAAATAGAATTAAAAATTTATTTAATATGAAAAGACCATTTTGTCCTTCTTTTTAACAAAATTTATAGCAAAATTAACGGAATGGACCAAGTAGGTAAACGTCGAAAAGAAAGTGGACCAACTTGGTACCAAAAAAAAAAAAATCGTGGACCAACTTGGGAAAGACGTGAAAGTAAGTGGACCAACAGTACATTTTGCTCTTATAAGTATTAACCAATTTGAATCAAACATTCATTTCATACTATTTCATACATTCAACCTATAAGTCTATTTCAATTATCATAATACTGTCTATTTCAATTACAAGATACAACAAATTAACATAATTCACAACCTGCAATTGAAATAAACAATACTAACTACATTACTGCAATTGAAAACCATGAAATATAATGATACATAGTCAAACATACTAGCAGCTCTGCAAGCAACCAATCAACAACCAAATGGATCCACAAGCAAGCAATCAGCAACCCTGCAGTAAAAGCATCCAAATAAGTAAATAACAAATGTTAAATTGAGCCAATTAACTAGAATTGCAATAAAAGCATCCAAATAATTAACCCAGAAAGCCCTAATCCGTAAAAGCCCAAATCCCAGAATCAATTCAATTCATGATCAGAGCCTTTGATCATGAATTGAATTGATTATATAGCTTACAAGCCCCAATCCCCAAACCCCAAAAGCCCCAATTTCAAAAAACCCTAAAAGCCTCAATCCTAGATGTAACGACCCGAACCCAAGTCTTATCTCTGTTGCTTGCAAATAAATAAATAAAAAAATATATATATATCTTATGGGCAGGCCTTATTAAAATTTTTTTGGAAGGAAATTCTAGTATTTAGAGGAGTGTTTTAATTCAATTTATGGCCTTTAAGTTCGAGAGGGTGAATTAGAACTCGAGTTTCTAAACGCGTGAGTTCAATTTGGGAATTTTAGTAGGAAAGATGGAGAATGTTCTAGAAAGGGCAATCTGGTAATTTCAAGCCCAAATACTACAATTTAAAAATCAGCCCAATTCTCTCATTTCTGATTTTGGACACTCTCACACACTCTCTCTCTCCCTCTCCCTCTCTCTCTTCGCACCCTCCCCTGCGCATACCTCAGCCATCGCTTCTCACCATCACAGCCACCCCTTACCGGCCTCTGCCTCCGGCGACCCCCCCTCTCCACCGGTGCCGAAGCCATCGAAGTCTTCCAGCAACCAGCCGCTACGCGTGTACAGTACCCACTCAGAAAACAAACCCCAGTTGCCGCCCTTCTCTCTGCACACAGCCCGACCTGAAACCCCTCAACTCCGGCCACCGACCCACTCCACTGACGCCGGCCATCTACCCCAGCTGCTCCTTCAGTCAGCCCATTCCCTTGCGCGCGCGAAAATAGCCCAAGAAACCCCCAGACCCGCCGGCCTTGTCTTCCAAATTTCGGCCAGATTTTACCACCGAATTTCGAGGGTTTAAGTGGGTATTCCTCCTTGAGGCGACGCTCCCGAGACTTGAGGTGATTCATCCGGAGATCGACACTAGGCTCCAATATTGTGAGTGGATTTTCTTTTGCTTGCAAGATTTATGAGTTTTATGGTTTTTCTTATATAGTACTTTTGAAATTTTAGGTTAAAGAATGAAATAATGAATTGAGAAAAGTCTGTTTGCATTAATAAAGTCTAGAGGGATTAGATTATTTGTTATTTTGATCTAAGGGTTATCAAATGATTAAACAAACAATTTAAATGCCAGACTAAGTACCCACCTGTTATTAAGTAGGTCTTTGGGACCCATCACGGCACACACATAGGCTTTGGGCCGTGTGCCGGGATGCCTCGCCCTTTGGGGGTAGTCTACGTGCATGTACGACATTTGGCTTGTTGTACGACGGCGATTCGACGGTACACGGGCCACTATAAGTCCACTTGTATGACGGCGATTCGACGGTACAAGGGACACCCCAAATCCACTCGCATGACGGCGTTGCGACGGTGTGGGTGGAAAGGGCAATCTAAGTGCACGTACGACACTTTGGCTTATTGTACGACGGCGATTCGACGGTACAAGGGCCACTGTGTGTCCACTTGTATGACGGCGTTGCGACGGTACAAGGGACACCGCAATCCACTCGCATGACGGCGTTACGACGGTGTGGGTGGAAGGTTAAGTAGACGGACCACTTGGTGCGACGGTCTTGTACGGTACCAATGTGGAGCCCGTCAAATGGGTACTGATTTGGCCAACGATTATTCTAGAAACCTTATTAGACAAAATATTTTTAGTCATTCTTTTTATCAGTTCAAAGCATATTTTAAAATAGGGGAAATCTATTGTGTTTGTGAAATTGAGAATATTAATAAATGTTTTACTTTATTAACCTGGTTATCTTTTGACTCGTTCATCCACTCACTGAGCCTTTCTCACCGTGAGTTTACTTTTTTTGTTTTCATGTTTCCCCCAGGTGGAAGCGGCGGCCAGTCATAATTATTGCGTCGAGGCGGGCTTGTCTTCTCATTGTATAGTGTAGGATTTCCTTTAAGCCTTAAGTTGTAGTTTGGTTCTGATATTTGGTTGTAACTTTATAAATTTGTAAACTTTATGTCGGGTCGGAGACCCAATTTGGTTGTGGTAGGGAAGTTGAAAATTTAGAAGTGTTTTTAACAGGTTATAAAATTTTGGGTTAGACCATTTTTAGGGGAGGTTCTGCCGAATTTTCGGTAGAATTTTCCTTGAATTTGGATTCCCGCAGGACCTCTCCGGGTTTCAGGGTGGAATCCGGGGGTGGTCCTGTCAACTTGGTATCAGAGCCTAGGTTTCATATTGTTGTACCAGTGTCCCTTTGATAAATTGATAAAAATTTTGTTTTTTTTATAGGTACAATGCTTCCTCGACGTGGCCGTCCGCGGGGGAACCGCCATAGAGTAGCTCAGGGTGCAGATGAGGCTGCACCTGGATTAGAGCAGACCGTAGACCGTTTAGTTGAGGCGGTGACTAATGTCGTGCGCACTCGTGGCCCAGCTGAAGGAGATTATAGTATTGAACGAGCTCGGAAGCTTGGGGCCACTGATTTTAGGGGCACTACCGATCCCAGCGTTGCCAATGACTGGATCGTGAGGTTGGAGAGAATATTTGATGTTATGAGATGCCCAGAGGATCAGAAGATGGTTTTAGCTCCTTTTTTGCTAGAAGGCGATGCATATCATTGGTGGGAGTCCGAAAAGGTGGGACTCGCTGCCGAGGAATGTACTTGGGATCGATTTAGGAGAGCTTTTTACGAGCAGTATTATCCTCGGGTCTACTGTGATGAAAAGAGAGCAGAATTTCAGAGGTTGAGGCAAGGAACTATGACAGTAGCAGAGTATGAGAGGAAGTTTACTGAGTTGTCTCGATTCTGTCCTCAACTTGTGGCTGATGAGAGAGACAAGTGCTCTCGATTTGAGGATGGCTTACGGGAGGAGATTCGTACAGTGGTTGCTGCAGCCGTCCATACTAGCTACCCCAACTTGAGGGAGGCTGCTATGAAGGTGGAGAGGTCTCTCTCAGAACGGAACCGGGGTGGTACAAGACGCCATCACCCTCAGAGTGTTGTGTCTGGCGGACCGAGTCAAGGACCAGCAAAAAGAGGAAGTTTCAGCTCTGGTTCATCTGGAAGTGGTGGATTCAGAGGTTACAGAAGTGGTTCTGGTGGTAGTAGAGGATCAGGGCAGAGTCGTAGCTCCAGCCATCAGTCTGTGGCAGTTCAGCTCGGAGCACCGTACCAGAGAGAGGGTCGCAAGGAAGTCGACCCCACGGACCTGGCCAACCACCATGTAACACGTGTGGGAGGTGCCATGATGGAGTTTGTTTGAGGGGAGTTAGCGGTTGCTTCCATTGTGGCCAGCAGGGACATTTCAGGAAGGATTGTCCACTGTTGTATCATGGAGATAGTGGGACTTTGGGATCCACTTTTGGATCGGGACAGACTTCCGGGACTCAAAAACAGGGCCAAGGAGCAGTTCAGACTGGAGGTAGTGCATCGGGTAGTGGGACTCAGTCCAGTCATGCTAGTAGAGCTGGAGGACAGCAAAGAGGCCAAAGAGGACGTCCCAGAGCTCAAGGCAGAGTGTTTGCTATGACCCAACAAGAGGCCCAAGCATCACCGGACGTCATAATGGGTACGTTACTCATCTTTGGACAAAATGCTTGTGTTTTAATAGACCCTGGAGCCACACACTCAATCATATCAAGTAGACTTATTTTATGTGCTGATCGAATGCCTACACCATTAGATTATGAGTTAATTATAGCTACACCCGCTGGAACTTCACTTATGGCTCGCGAAGTCCTTAGAGATTGTCCAATAAGGATATAAGGATTGATGGTCAAGACTTTAAAGCTGATTTAATTCCATTAGATATTTTTGATGTGGATGTCATCTTGGGTATGGATTGACTGGCTACCCATCATGCTTCCATCGATTGTTTCCATAAGAAAGTAACTTTTAATCGACCAGAACAAACCGAGGTAGTATTTTATGGGGAGCGTAAAGTTTTTCCATCCTGTATGATTTCGGCATTTTCAGCTAGACGGTTGCTTCGTAAAGGTTGTACGGGGTACTTGGCTCACATAATTGATACCCGACCTAGTGAAAAGAAACTAGAGGAGTTACCTGTAGTGCGAGATTTTCAGGACGTTTTTCCCGAAGATCTTCCGGGTTTACCTCCGGAAAGAGAGATAGATTTTTCTATTGATTTAATTCCCGGAGCAGCACCTATCTCAGGCACCTTATAGAATGGCCCCAGCCGAGTTGAAGGAGTTGAAAATTCAATTACAGGAATTAGTGGAGAAAGGATTTATCCGACCAAGTGTTTCTCCTTGGGGCGCACCAGTCTTGTTCGTGAAGAAGAAAGATGGGACGATGAGATTATGTATTGATTATAGGCAACTTAATAAGGTTACTGTGCGGAATCGGTATCCCTTGCCTCGTATCGATGATTTATTTGACCAATTGCAAGGCGAAAAAGTGTTTTCCAAGATTGATTTAAGATCAGGGTATCATCAATTGAGGATTAAGGAAGCTGATATACCCAAAACTGCTTTTAGAACTCGATATGGCCACTATGAGTTCTTAGTGATGCCTTTTGGATTAACAAATGCCCCAGCGGTTTTTATGGATCTTATGAATCGAGTTTTCCACGCCTATTTGGATCGGTTTGTGGTGGTATTCATTGATGACATATTGGTATATTCACAGAGCAACAAGGATCATGAGGAACATTTAAGAACGGTGTTGAAAATCTTGGAAGAGAATCTGTTATACGCTAAGTTTAGTAAATGCCAATTTTGGCTAGATAGAGTGGGATTTTTGGGGCATGTAATTTCAGCCGAAGGCATCATGGTAGATCCACAAAAGGTAGAGGCAGTAAAGAATTGGGGACGGCCTACCAGTGTGTTAGAAGTGAGGAGTTTTCTGGGCCTAGCAGGATATTATCACCGATTCGTGGAAGGCTTCTCCAAATTATCAGCACCACTTACTCGGCTAACTAAAAAAGGAGTCAAGTATGAATGGTCGGATGAATGTGAGAAAAGTTTCCAAGAACTCAAGGATAGATTAACTTCTGCCCCAGTGTTGACATTACCCGATGGTAATAGTGGGTTTGTGATTTATAGTGATGCTTCAAGACATGGTCTAGGTTGTGTGTTGATGCAGAATGATAAGGTGGTTGCTTATGCTTCTAGACAACTCAAGAAGCATGAGTTGAATTACCCAACTCATGATTTAGAACTTGCGGCTATAGTCTTTGCCTTGAAAATTTGGAGACATTATCTGTATGGAGCGTCTTGTCAGATATTCACCGATCACAAGAGCCTTAAGTATCTTTTCACTCAAAAGGAATTGAATTTAAGACAGAGGAGATGGTTGGAATTAATAAAGGATTACGATTGCACTATTGAATATCATCCTGGAAAGGCCAATGTAGTGGCGGATGCATTGAGTAGAAAAGCATCCGGATCACTAGCATACTTAAGAACGGTGCACCTACCCTTGCTAGTCGAATTGAGGGCAACAGGAGCCAATTTAACGATAAGTGAAACAAGAGCATTGTTGGCTAGCTTTCAAGTTAGACCAACCTTACTCGATAAAATTCGTGAAGCCCAACTACAGGATTCCTTGTTGATGAAACTCAAAAATGAAGTCGAGAAAGGATTGAGAGCAGATTTCTTGGTAAGGGATGACGGAGCCCTGGTAATGGGCACTAGATTATGTGTTCCAGCAAATGAAACTCTTCGAAAAGAAATTTTAGAGGAAGCACACAGTTCAGCCTATGCAATGCACCCAGGGAGCACCAAAATGTATCGCACTTTGCGAGAACATTATTGGTGGCCAGACATGAAAAGAGATATAGCAGAATTTGTGGCAAGATGTTTGATTTGTCAACAAGTTAAAACAGAGCGACAGAAGCCTTCGGGACTTATGCAACCACTTCCTATTCCTGAATGGAAGCGGGAGCACATAACTATGGATTTCTTGTTCAAGCTCCCTCGAACACAAAGCGGGCATGATGGAATTTGGGTCGTGGTGGATAGACTCACAAAGTCAGCTCACTTTTTACCCGTCCGTGAGAATTATACCTTGGATAAGTTGGCGAAACTCTTTGTGGATGAAATAGTAAGCTTGCATGGAGCACCAGTATCCATTGTGTCAGATAGAGACTCGAGATTTACTTCTAGATTCTGGGAAAGCCTACAACGGGCAATGGGTACTAAGTTAAGGTTTAGCACTGCATTTCATCCACAGACTGATGGCCAGTCAGAAAGGACTATACAGACTCTAGAAGATATGTTGAGGACTTGTGCTCTACAATTCAAAGGCAACTGGGATACTCATTTACCATTAATGGAATTTGCCTATAATAATAGCTATCATTCAAGTATCGGTATGGCTCCTTATGATGCGTTATATGGTCGACAATGTAGAACACCAATTTGTTGGAACGAGGTTGGTGAAAGGAAGTTAGTGGGGCCCGAGTACATTCAAATGACCACCGACAAGATTCAAATTATAAAGAACAGACTGAAGGCGGCACAAGATCGGCAAAAGAGTTATGCAGACAATCGTAGAAAAGACTTAGAGTTTGAAGTCGGTGACAAGGTCTTTTTGAAATTATCGCCATGGAAAGGAGTGGTACGGTTTGGGAAGCGGGGAAAGTTAAGTCCTCGATTTATTGGACCATATGAGATCACTGAACGAATTGGTCAAGTCGCTTATAGATTGGCGCTACCTATGGAGTTATCTCGGATTCATGATGTATTCCATGTATCAATGTTGCGTAAATATAGACCTGACCCTTCCCACATATTGGAAAATCAACCCATTGAGTTGCGAGAAGATTTATCTTATGAGGAGCAACCTGTGGAGATTCTGGATCGCAGAGATCAAGTACTTCGCACAAAAACCATTCCTTTGGTCAAAGTCTTATGGAGGAATCACACGGTTGAAGAAGCGACGTGGGAACCCGAGGATCAGATGAGGGCTCAGTATCCACATTTGTTTCCTTAACAGGTAAATTTCGAGGACGAAATTTTCTTAACGGGGGGAGGTTGTAACAAACCCGAACCCAAGTCTTATCTCTGTTGCTTGCAAATAAATAAATAAAAAAAAATATATATCTTATGGGCAGGCCTTATAAAAATTTTTTTGGAAGGAAATTCTAGTATTTAGAGGAGTGTTTTAATTCAATTTGTGGCCTTTAAGTTCGAGAGGGTGAATTAGAACTCGAGTTTCTAAACGCGTGAGTTCAATTTGGGAATTTTAGTAGGAAAGATGGAGAATGTTCTAGAAAGGGCAATCTGGTAATTTCAAGCCCAAATACTACAATTTAAAAATCAGCCCAATTCTCTCATTTCTGATTTTGGACACTCTCACACTCTCTCTCTCTCTCTCTCTCCCTCTCCCTCTCTCTCTTCGCACCCTCCCCTGCGCATACCTCAGCCATCGCTTCTCACCATCGCAGCCACCCCTTACCGGCCTCTGCCTCCGGCGACCCCCTCTCCACCGGCGCCGAAGCCATCGAAGTCTTCCAGCAACCAGCCGCTACGCGTGTACAGTACCCACTCAGAAAACAAACCCCAGCTGCCGCCCTTCTCTCTGCACACAGCCCGACCTGAAACCCCTCAACTCCGGCCACCGACCCACTCCACTGACGCCGGCCATCTACCCCAGCTGCTCCTTCAGTCAGCCCATTCCCTTGCGCGCGCGAAAATAGCCCAAGAAACCCCCAGACCCGCCGGCCTTGTCTTCCAAATTTCGGCCAGATTTTACCACCGAATTTCGAGGGTTTAAGTGGGTATTCCTCCTTGAGGCGACGCTCCCGAGACTTGAGGTGATTCATCTGGAGATCGACACTAGGCTCCAATATTGTGAGTGGATTTTCTTTTGCTTGCAAGATTTATGAGTTTTATGGTTTTTCTTATATAGTACTTTTGAAATTTTAGGTTAAAGAATGAAATAATGAATTGAGAAAAGTCTGTTTGCATTAATAAAGTCTAGAGGGATTAGATTATTTGTTATTTTGATCTAAGGGTTATCAAATGATTAAACAAACAATTTAAATGCCAGACTAAGTACCCACCTGTTATTAAGTAGGTCTTTGGGACCCATCACGGCACACACATAGGCTTTGGGCCGTGTGCCGGGATGCCTCGCCCTTTGGGGGTAGTCTACGTGCATGTACGACATTTGGCTTGTTGTACGACGGCGATTCGACGGTACACGGGCCACTATAAGTCCACTTGTATGACGGCGATTCGACGGTACAAGGGACACCCCAAATCCACTCGCATGACGGCGTTGCGACGGTGTGGGTGGAAAGGGCAATCTAAGTGCACGTACGACACTTTGGCTTATTGTACGACGGCGATTCGACGGTACAAGGGCCACTGTGTGTCCACTTGTATGACGGCGTTGCGACGGTACAAGGGACACCGCAATCCACTCGCATGACGGCGTTACGACGGTGTGGGTGGAAGGTTAAGTAGACGGACCACTTGGTGCGACGGTCTTGTACGGTACCAATGTGGAGCCCGTCAAATGGGTACTGATTTGGCCAACGATTATTCTAGAAACCTTATTAGACAAAATATTTTTAGTCATTCTTTTTATCAGTTCAAAGCATATTTTAAAATAGGGAAAATCTATTGTGTTTGTGAAATTGAGAATATTAATAAATGTTTTACTTTATTAACCTGGTTATCTTTTGACTCGTTCATCCACTCACTGAGCCTTTCTCACCGTGAGTTTACTTTTTTTGTTTTCATGTTTCCCCCAGGTGGAAGCGGCGACCAGTCATAATTATTGCGTCGAGGCGGGCTTGTCTTCTCATTGTATAGTGTAGGATTTCCTTTAAGCCTTAAGTTGTAGTTTGGTTCTGATATTTGGTTGTAACTTTATAAATTTGTAAACTTTATGTCGGGTCGGAGACCCAATTTGGTTGTGGTAGGGAAGTTGAAAATTTAGAAGTGTTTTTAACAGGTTATAAAATTTTGGGTTAGACCATTTTTAGGGGAGGTTCTGCCGAATTTTCGGTAGAATTTTCCTTGAATTTGGATTCCCGCAAGACCTCTCCGGGTTTCAGGGTGGAATCCGGGGGTGGTCCTGTCACCAGAATCAATTCAATTCATGATCAGAGCCTTTGATCATGAATTGAATTGATTATATAGCTTACAAGCCTCAATCCCCAAACCCAAAAAGCCCCAATCCCAAAATCAATTCAATTCATGATCAGAGCTTTGATCATGAATTGACTTGATTATATAGATTACAAGCCCCAAACCCCAAACCCCAAAAGCCCCAATTTAAAAAAACCCTAAAAGCCCTAATCCCAAAATCAATTCAATTCATGATTAGAGCCTTTTGATCATGAATTGAATTGATTATATAGCTTACAAGCCCTAATCCCCAAATGCCCCAATTTAAAAAAACCCTAAAAGCCCCCAATCCCAAAATCAATCAATTCATGATCAGAGCCTTTGATCATGAATAGAATTGATTATATAGCCTACAAGCCCCAACCCCCAAACCTCAAAAGCCCCAATTTCAAAAAACCTTAAAAGCCCCAATCCCAATCCCAATCCCAAAATCAATTCAATTCATGATTAGAGCCTTTGATCATGAATTGACTTGATTATATAGATTACAAGCCCCAATCCCCAAACCCCAAAAACCCCAAAAATTTTTAAAAATAAATATATATATGTCGGTATCAGTATACCGACGGATCAGCCAAATTGATACCGCCACCGGCCACCGCTCACTGTCAAATCGGTTGCAATATCGCCATCGACACGTCAAACACTCGTCGAGACGATTTTGGGCGGAGTGGTTGCATCGGTTTTGGGACTCGGTTTGATTTTGTAAGTAGACTAACTCTGCCCTAGAGAGAATTTATGTATATGTATATATGAAAATTTTCAAGTAAGGATGTCCTTACTTTAAGAAAGTAAGAACATCAATTTTTGACTTACAATTCAATGATTGAAATCGTTCATATCTTAGAACATCATTCAAAAATCAATCAAATCGAAAATTGTTTAGCCAATTTATTATAGCCAATCTCATTTCAATTTTACCGTTCGTATTTGTTTGCATAATTTAGATGACCAAACAATTACCGATTTGGTTGATTCTTTACAGGGATGACCCTTGAATTGAGGAGAGATCTAAAACATGAACGGTTCCGATAATGAGACTGCACTGTCAGGTAGTACCCAGAAAGGATGTTCTTATTTTTTTTAAAGTAAGGACATCCTTACTTGACCAGGACTGATATATATATATAGAGGTCCCTTCTGTTGAGGTATACCTTATCTTAAACATGATGATGTATGGTTGTGGGACCCACCTCACATTGTAATTTGATAATCGAAGCCGTATATTTTCTAAGTCTCTACACAAGGATCATCCTTGCAAAAAATTAAGTAAATCGAAAACTATTAAGACATCTAATTGTGATAGAATAAATAGACGAATATATGAATTTCATTAACACTTGAAATGATGGTCTTTTAATCAGATGGTTAAACATTATCTAATTTTTTGTAATCCGATCTTTGTATATAGACTTAAAAAATAAACAACTTCAATCATCAAATTATAATGCGGAGTAAGTCCCACAAGCCATACCTCATCATATTTAAATTGAGGTATACCTCAACGGAATAGGCCTGTATATATATACAGAGAGCTTCAAGTGTGGGATCCCAATGTGGGGCCCACTCCACATTATATTTCAACGATCTGAACCGTTTATTTTTTAAGTCTATATTCAAAAATTATGCATCCTTACAAAAAATTAAGCAAATAAGAAACAATTAAATTATCAAACTTTGATCAAATAAATAGACGAACATAATATTTTCGATAAACACTTGAAATGGTGATCATTTAATCAACGTTCAAATAACATTTGATTAACCTAATTTTTTGTAAGCAAGATCCTTCAATGGAGACAAAAAATGTAGATAGTTCTGATTATCGAAATACAATGTGGAGTGGGCCCCATGAGTGATTTCACAAATAAGCCTAAATGTATGTGAGATTTTACGAAATGTTAAGAGATTGTGAAAGTTGGATTTTAGAAATGCCACTTTGAGTGGTGACAGCGGTGGTTCTGACCCCCCCACCGTCAATTTGGTTGTTGAATGTGAAATTTGGATTGTATTGAGTTAGTTAATGGTTTTGGATAAGTTGAAGTAGCTCGAGTTGATGAAACCCCATTTTGGGCAGTAATTAAACACTGTTCCGATATCAAAACAACTCTCGGATGAACTTCCGATCAAAGTAGATCCTACATAGGTTTTGTTTTGGGTTTATGATTAGTTTGGAGAGTGCGTGTGACGTGGGAATTGAACTTGGGAGGACTCGGAGTGAATTAGAGAGCGTTTATAGTTAGGTGAGGAATTTATTAACCGTTGTGAAGATGGAAGTTGAGGGAGATGTTTAAGTTGCCACATACACTTTTAAATGTAGTTGAGCCAAGATTAATCTTATATTTTAATATTCTATTTATTTTAGGAGACACGACTGTGACTCGTGACGATCCAGCGGAGGATCGAAGCTAGGGCAATCTTTGTGAGTGGACTTTACTTTTGTAAATACTTTTCTAAATTCATGATTTAATCATTTGGTTATTGAATTTGTTTGAGAGATAAAAGAAGATGAATTGGATCTTTGATTTGGAAGTCTTTTCTTAAATCATGATTTTATTATTTGGTTATCATGAGTCTTGAATTAGAAATATTGATTTGAGTTACGAGTTTTATAAAGTTAAATGAGCAGTTTTAAACCGTCATATTAGTACCCCCTACAGCAGGTATATATTGCTCTACACTCGCCTAGAGATGACTCGGCGGTGTATGACCAGCACAGGTACATAATTGTTCTGCACTCGCCTAGAGATGACTCAGCGGTGTATGACTAGCACAGGTACATAATTGCTCTGCACTCGCCTAGAGATGACTCGGCGGTGTATGACCAGCACAGGTGTATAATTGCTCTGCACTCGCCTAGAGATGACTCGGCGGTGTATGACCAGCACAGGTGTATAATTGCTCTGCACTCGCCTAGAGATGACTCGGCGGTGTATGACCAGCACAGGTGTATAATTGCTCTGCACTCGCCTAGAGATGACTCGGCGGTGTATGACCAGCACAGGTGTATAATTGCTCTGCACTCGCCTAGAGATGACTCGGCGGTGTATGACCAGCACAGGTGTATAATTGCTCTGCACTCGCCTAGAGATGACTCGGCGGTGTATGACCAGCACAGGTGTATAATTGCTCTGCACTCGCCTAGAGATGACTCGGCGGTGTATGACCAGCACAGGTGTATAATTGCTCTGCACTCGCCTAGAGATGACTCGGCGGTGTATGACCAGCACAGGTGTATAATTGCTCTGCACTCGCCTAGAGATGACTCGGCGGTGTATGACCAGCACAGGTGTATAATTGCTCTGCACTCGCCTAGAGATGACTCGGCGGTGTATGACCAGCACAGGTGTATAATTGCTCTGCACTCGCCTAGAGATGACTCGGCGGTGTATGACCAGCACAGGTGTATAATTGCTCTGCACTCGCCTAGAGATGACTCGGCGGTGTATGACCAGCACAGGTGTATAATTGCTCTGCACTCGCCTAGAGATGACTCGGCGGTGTATGACCAGCACAGGTGTATAATTGCTCTGCACTCGCCTAGAGATGACTCGGCGGTGTATGACCAGCACAGGTGTATAATTGCTCTGCACTCGCCTAGAGATGACTCGGCGGTGTATGACCAGCACAGGTGTATATTTGCTCTGCACTCGCCTAGAGATGACTCGGCGGTGTATGACCAGCAGTTTCCCGGGTACTAGTGTGGCGTGAGTTTTCAGTTGTGAAGTGTTTTGAGAAAATATATTACACCAGTAAACGTTTTCAACGACAGTTTCATTAAGGCAGTGTATTTTATTTTAGATATTTTAATAATTTTACAGCTTGAGAGTATAAATTGTTTTTCAGAGTTTGATTTACAGTTTTGAGATGGTTTAGAAAGGGATTTGTGAAAATGTTTTAAAACTGGGGAATTCTAAAGGAAAAAATCAAATTTAGAGTTTACGGAAAACTACATGCTATTAAAACTTCTATGTCCACTCACTGAGATTTTTCTCTCACGTCTTATTTATGTTAAAAATTTCCCCAGGTACGAGCGGTCGATCCAAGAAAAACGTCGAGGCACTCTGAAAGCGTGTGAAGACCTTGTAGGCTTTTAGAGTTTCCTTTTAATGCTATTTGTATAAAGATAAAATCTAGAATGGCTCTGATACCTATGAAAATTAGTTGTATTTATCTTTGGACGGGTCTGAGACCCTTATATGCTTGTGGTAGAGGTGGCTAAAAGACTTAGAAGTGCTTTTGACAGGTTTTGAAATTTTGGGTTAGTCCATTTTCAGGGGAGGTTTTGCCGAATTTTCGGTAGGATTTTCCTTGATTTTGGATTCCCGCAGGACCTCTCCGGGTTTCAGGGTGAAATCTGGGGGCGGTCCTGTCAGCAGATGGCTTGTGCAGATTGACGGCTCGGCTGGGCGCTGCTTGGGGACACATGTTGCAACTGTAGAGGAGAGAGGAGTGTGTAGAAGCTTCCTTGGTCCTGTGACCGTTTGCCTCCCCTGGAGGCGGGTTGGGCTTCTGCTGGGCTTCCGTGATTTTTAGGCCAGCTTCCCTTTTTTCTTCGGGAGGGGGCTATTCAGATCACCCAAAATCACTGAGTTGACCACCCCCTTAAATATTTGCTCATTTTTGCCCATTTTGCCCCTGCATGCCCATTCTCCAATTTTGGCCGGCCACCCCTGACAGGACCGCCCCTGGATTTCCACCCTGAAACCCGAAAAGGTTCTGTGGAATCCAAAATCAAGGAAAATTCTACTGAAAATTCGGCAGAACCTCCCCTGAGATTGGACTAACCCATACTTATAAAACCTGTATAAAACACTTCTATAACTAGCAGCCATCTCTACCACAACCAAAAGGGTCTCATACCCACCAAAATACAATCTATTCAGAGGATCCAATTATAGTTATCAGAGCCACTATTATAATTAATTCCTTACAACGAATTATAATTTAACAGAATAAAGGTGGACATGCTATCCACAATGTCTAAAATAAGGAAATAAAAATTTTGCATCGACGTGTATGGCTGGACCACTCGTACCTGGGAAAATTTTAAAACAAAATAGATAGGACGTGAGAGAAAAATTTTCAGTGAGTGGACATAACAAGTTTTAATAGCGTGAACTTTTTCGTAACTCTAAACTTGATTTTTCTTTTAAAATCCCCCAGTTTTAAAAACTCCTTTCATAAAACCATTTATGAACATCATCTCAAAATTTGTAAATCTTTCTTGCGGCAAAGGAAATCTAAAAAAAATATGAAGTATGAAGAAATCTCGAAAGGATATAATGCAAAACGAAATAAATAAAAATTATACATATATATATATATACGTCTTAAAATCAAATCATTCAAGTGAATATTTAGTTATTTTTTTGAAAGATATCATGCTCAACTAAAGTCTCATGTTGGAAATCAACCTTGAAGTAATAATAAAATTTTGAAACTAAAACCAACAACTTCAAACTTTGAAATTCCTTTTGAACATAGAAAATAATGGGAAGTAATAGAAACGCTATATCTTATAAAATTTTTAGCTAACTGATAAAAAAATAACTAAAAATATTTTCTATGTAATAAAGTTTTTAGTAAAAATGTTGGCCATATAAGCACCCAATTGACAGGCTCCACATTGGTACCGTACAAGACCATCGCACCAAGTGGACCGTCTACATAACCTTCCACCCGCACCGTCGCAACGCCGTCATGCAAGTGGACTTACGGTGGCCTTTGTACCGTCAATTCGCCGTCGTACAACAAGCCAAAATGTCGTATGTGCACGTAGACCCTAAACCTTTCACCCGCATCGTCGCAACTCCGTCATGCAAGTGGACTTATGGTGGCCCTTGTACCGTCGATTCGCCGTCGTACAATAAGCCAAAGTGTTGTACGTGCACGTAGACTACCCCCAAAGGGCGAGGCATCCTGACACACAGCCCAAAGCCTATGTGTGTGCCGTGATGGGTCCAAAGACCTACTTAGCTTAAAAATCGGTGGGTACTTAGACGACATTTAAATAATATGTTTAAACATTTGATAACCTTTAAGTTCTAAAACTTAAAACATTTATAAAAAAACTTTTATATATAACATAAGTACTCATAATAGTTCAAATATAATCCTTTATTTTCCAAATCGATAAGCTTTCGAGTTATTTTACCGAATAAATATCATTGAAATCCTTTTACAAATTTTAATCCATAAACCCAAAATATTAAACAAACCATATGTATAAAATAAGGAACTAGATTTCCTTTCCAAGATCCAACAACTCAGAAAAACCAACTTGTAAATCTATGTTTTAAACTTATTTATGAAAGCATTTGAAAACTGAAGTCCATCGCTATATATTAAATCCAAAATCAATTTAAGATATTAAGCATAATAGAATTATTGAATTTTTTTTTATAAATTCATTTGAAAACCAAAGTTCACTCACATTTGTTATTTCTAAATCAAACTCAATTAACTAAATAAAACGCAAATTTCATAAATCATTTAAGAAAACAAAGGTCCATTTAAATTCATAAAACCCGTAACTCAAATCAAACCCATGTCAAAAGATACTTAAACCATTGAAATTCACCATTAAATCAATGAAATCAAAATCATCTAAAAACATAAACATTTATAAAATAAAGTCCACTCACAGTGCGAAATCAACGTTGATCCTCCGTCGGATTGTCTTGAGCCTCATTGATATTGCCTATAATATACGCAAATAATTATAGAATTTGGTTCGGCTCAACGAAAATATAAAGTGCGTGTGTGAACCTAAACGTTCAGCCCAACTTACGTTCTTCACCACGGTTAGATAAATCGCTTCCCAAAACTAAAATGCTCTCAAATCCATTCCCAAAAACCTGTCCGAATGAACCTAATTTCACCCAAAGATCTAAAACAAATCCCAAACTTAAAAAGAAACTTGTCTGAGGTTCACTTTGATCGGAAAGCTCGTCCTAGAGTGAAATCGGTATTAACAAGGTCTCAAACTAGTTCTAAAATAACTTTGTTTTTCTCCAACAATAATCGACACATCCAAAACCAATAATTCACACCAAATTGTCCATTAATAATCCCTTAGTCATGAATTTACAATGGGGTTCAAATTTACTGAAAGTGCCGCCCAAAGTGACTGCCCCAAAACAAATATTTAGCCAAGACATGCCTAATTCTTCAACCCACTCAATCCTTCAATCTTAAACCACAATTGGGGTTCCTAGGAATAGAATTGGTTACTCAAACAAAATAGCCCTCTAGTCTGAAAATTAAAGAACAATCCCAAATGGCTTCAAAAACCCAATTTTCGACTTTTCACAATTACTCAAAATAAACAGCTAATTCATAGGGAAAAGGAAGCTCATACCTCAAGGAGAAAAACCCACTAAATCACTAGAGAATTCATGGTGAAAAACTGGCCGGAATTTGAAGAACAAGGCTGGCGGTTTGGGGGGTTTCTGGGCTGTTTCCGCGAGTCAAGGGAGCTGCTCGAGGAAGGGGAAGACTGGGGTGTTGGTCGGCCTGAGGGGAGGTGTCGAAGGTCGGCGACGGCGAGAGACGTTGGTGTTGGTGGCTGGTGGTCGCGCACAGAGAAGAGGGGAGAAAGCGAATATGGGGAAAGAGAGAAAAAAAGATTTGAGGGAACTCGGGGGTGGATGGTCGGCGCCGGCGAGGGGGGTCGCGCGGCTGTCTGGGTCGATGGGGGAACGGCCTGCGTCAAGGGTTGTGGTGGTGGTGGTGGTTGTAACACTTTGTGGATTCCGGGCAGGGGGCTGCGGGAGAGAAAGGAGGAAAAAGAGGGAGCCCGAGAGAGAGAGAGAGAGAGNAGAGAGAGAGAGAGAGAGAGAGAGAGAGAGAGAGAGAGAGAGAGAGAGAGAGAGAGAGAGAGTTTTCTGGAGAGAGGAGAGAGAATTAGAATTTTTAGAAATAAAAAATGACTTTTTAAAATCCCTTAAGTGAAATTTTACACAATTGCCGCAAAATGGTCCAAATAAATTCTCAAAATATTTAAAAAAACTTTTGAGAAAAATACGAAGTCTCACAATTCAATTTCTCACTACGCATCTAAATGGTCATTACGAATAAAAATTTTAATTTCCAATGAAATTTGGGTCGGGTCGTTACAATCCCTCCCCGCTGCCAGCGCGACCCCACCCCTCCCCACCGCCTGCGCGACCCACCTACTGAGCCACCCCATCTCCCTTCTCTCTCCCCTCTCTCTTCCTCCCTCTCTCTGCCTATCCCCTCACCGGACCACGGTGACCGGCNNNNATCTCCATTTTCTCTCTCTCTTCCCTCTTTGCCATCTTCTCTCTCTCCCCTCTGTCTGCCTCCCTCCCTCACCGGACCACCATGGGTGGCCGGCGCGACCCCCGATCTAGATAGCCCCCCCCTTTTTCTTCTTCTTCTTCTTCTTCTTCAATTGGGCTGGGGCTGAAATCTTCACTTTTATTTCTTATGGGCTTCTTTCTCACATTTTCTTCTTTTAAGTTATTTAAAAAAAAATATCCTACAAAACAAAAAATAACTAATTAATATTTAAACTTGTAAAATTACTCTAAACTAAATAAAACAAATAAAACCTAATTAAATCTTAAAAATAGGATAAAAACTAATATTTCCCAATATTTAACTAAATAATTAAAATAAGAAATAAAATACTGAAAAATGCTAAAAGACATAAATAAAAATGTATGATTTTAAGGATATAAATATATATATATAAATTGAGCCCTACAACAATGCACATCACAAATCCTAGGAGGGTCATATAATTAACGAGGTCGAACTCCTAGGAGTGTTGCAAAAGAGACACACTAATTTAGAATTTAGTTAATTTATCTCTAACCTAGCTTGGAGTTGGTTGGTGATTATTTGAGGTAACTAAAACAAAAAAGAAAATAAATGCAAGAAACTATAGTGCAAAAATAAACCGAAGTTTTCCTTTGAGTTTAAGCTTAAGTTAAGTGTTGGAGTTTAATTAAGTTATTAAGGGGATTTTTAGGATAAAAAAAAAAGGGGTTAGGTTGACTCAAGTTTGACTTTTTGTTTTATTGGGAATTTGGTTTTGAACTTAGACTCGTTGGATAAGTCTAGAGCATACGAGCCCGTATACTTAGGTTGGTCAATTTTGGGGCATTTACGAACTTGAAAATTGAGGGTTTAAGGACTATTTTGGGTTTTCTTTGAGATTTGGTTTTGGAGATTGTTCTTGGACAATTGTTGGACAATATCCACCCCTATGAAACCCGGATCCATCACAGCGCCACCTACCATAAGAATACTCGAAAATATAATATTCAGACCTCAAGTATTATACTCTCAAATATTTTCAAAATAGGTAAACCTTATTAATAACAAAGAAAACTGGTTGGATCAGAGATAAATTGCCAGCGGAAATACAAAATGTAAATAAAGTGCTCACATTTAAACCAACCCAACAAGGTTACAGATAAGTTCAAAAGTAATCTCAAGGAACATACAAACAAAGATGTTCAAGATTTACAAAGTAACAAACCCAAAAATAGATATTTGATAATTTACAAAACAAACCCAAAAGAAAACAGTGTGCTAATTTACATAGAAAAAGTGATCCACAAAGATCATAACCGACCTGCCCAAAAAGAAAGGATTAAAATTCGACAAATCGGAGACTTGACAAGTAGCAAGGCCGCACCTTCAGTCCAAGTCGTCAACCGCTACGTTCTCTGCACCCAAAGAGTACAGTAGGGGGTAAGCATCACATACGATCATAGCTTCTCCTCAGGGGACCCTGGCTAGGTTTTAAGACAGTACGAACATATTTATACTAAATAACCAGTGAAACACATCAAAATAGCACAATGCACAATCAGAGAATCAATATTAGTTCGAAATCATTTGTATGCTCAAACAATCATTAAAAACATTTCGGAACGTTCCTAATACAATTCCTGATGACCGAACTCAAAATTGGTCAACTACCACCCTACCTGGATTATCAATAAAAACTGATTTGGTAGCGAGAGTATCCATTTCTAGTTACTACAACTTTAGACTGGACGTCAAGATAAATTGACTGCTACTAGCCTAACTGTATAACCGCCTACGGAGGTTTAGGGGATCGAAACCCAAGGTCAACTCTATGGTGATCACTTACTCTCAAGTCATTCTAACTATTCAATTATCACAATATAGGATAAAAACCACTCCACAGATGACAATCACAAACTATGCAAATTTCTCATGCATTCAGTATATACTAGCATAATACATGCAGAAAAATAGGGCCACTAGTAGGGTGTGAGATTCCCCCTACTTGGAATCCTTTGCTCAGCTTGATATCCACAATACAAATCCAATTTATAGCTCTCTACTACATCGGGTCCAAATATTGGGAAACAGCTGTAATCCTTAGTTAACTTCTAATCAAGAACAATTATTCTGATTAGAAATCTAAATCTAAATCTAAATCCAAATCAGAATAAAACCTTAATCAGAAATTAAATAACCAAATCCTTAGTTTGGAAATCTTACCAAAGGATTGAGTAATCAATCTGAATCTACTATTGAATTCACTGTCGAATTCAATATGCGAAGTGAACAATTAATCTAAATGAAAGTTTGCAGGTGAGGGAGTGAGGTTGCTGAGAAGAAACAAGCTGTGGGTGAGGGGTTTACTGCGAAGGTTCAGAAAATGAAAAATTAGGGGGGGGGTATATATATTGGGTTGTCGAGCTCTCGGTGGCTTCGCTGAGCCCTAGGTGGCTTTGCCGATCGCTCGGTGGTGGTTTGTAGATTAATCCACCGAGTTCTCCTATTTTCTCCTCGCTTCTTCATCCTTCCAAAGCAACAGCTGTCTTTCTTTCTCTCTCCAATTGCTTTTAACTTTTCAACCATTTGATCAACTTGATCAATGGTTAAGATCTTGTCATCTCATCCACCTATTTTCTCACACGTTACCAACTTCAAACACTCGCCAAAAATACAATCGGTCATCCAAAAATGTCTCGCAAAATGCTACGTACTCATAGCGGCGAATACTAATTTCTTATGGACTTAAAACCAAACTTGGATTTCTAGGATTTACACAAAATTCCTAAGACTTCCAATAAGAAATTCAAAGTAACCACATAAATAAAGATAACTCAAGAAATAAAACACGAAAATTTTTGGAGGTCTCATAGCTGCACACCAAACTCACTTTGCATTATTTATTTGCTACATAGCTGCAATCGCACCAAACAATTCCACTGTCATATGTATATTCTATCAGCTGCTTCTTCCCTCTGCGCATCAACCTCTCCCCAGCATTTATGAATAGAAGGCTTTGCTGCCTTCATTCTACACCAATTCACAAAGCTATTCACAACCATTTCACACAGTTGCTCCCTCCCCCTTTTAATTCTCTATTTAAATTTATGTTATTTACATTTATGTTATTTAAATTTATGTCATTTACATTTATTCTGTTTAAATTTCTGTAATTTATATTTTTGTTATTTACTTTTATGTCATTTACATTTATGCTATTTAAATTGATGTCATTTACATTTATGCTATTTAAATTTCTGTCATTTACATTTATTTACTTTTATGTCATTTACGTTTGCATGTGTAATTTATATATAAGTTATTGTGTTGTAATTTATATTTGAATTATGTTTTTAATTTCAATTTATCGTTATTATAATCATGTTATACTTATGTTGTTATTATCTTGTTATTATGTGTAACTAAATTATATAACTAGGCTTTCAATGTAGCCTATCAATAAGATTTCATGTCTCTAAATTAATAATATCTTTATCGGTTAATTCTAATTTCTAGTTTTATTCACTTGTGCATAACTAAATCTCTATACTTGTTTTAATACCTGATCAATATTGGAATATGTATGTTGATTGTCTTGTTTAAGTCTACATAAACATTATATGATTCTTAAACCGATTAGTGGATAAAAGAGTAGTCTTTGAAGACAAACATCATGTTTAAACTCTACTTGGTTCTTTAATTGTTCTTCTGTACTTAATGGGTTCAGAATTATGGTTTAAACTAAACATCATAGTTAAATTGCAATTTCTGAATACTTGATTAAAACCAAACATCATATGGATAATCATATTTGGAGAACAAACTCTAGAAATTGAATTAATTAATTTGGATATCTATTTGAACTTGAGACATGAAATTGGATTGTAATGGTGTAATTGAAACCCTAGTGCTTTTTATTATTGTTTCTATCATTGTTTAAATATTTGCTCATATCTCTAGTCCACAAATTTTCAAACATAACAATTTTACCCATGAACTTTACATGTTGTCCAAATTGATACAAACCGTTACTCCATCCAAGAAGTTAACGGAAGTGGTCATGTGCACAACATGTGACCACTTTTTCAGGGCCATTTCAGTCAATTCATGTGCCCTTTAAATTAAAAAGGAAATGATTATAAAGTCCAGTTTTGGGCTCTCTCACTACTTTTAAGACCCATGTCTTTTTTTGTGTTTGAAGGAGGCCCAGTTTATACCAAACAGGTTTTTTTTCCCTTCNTCTCTCTCTCTCTCTCTCTCTCTCTCTCTCTCTCTCTCTCTCTCTCTCTCTCTCTCTCTCTCTCTTTTTCTCTCTCCTCAATGCATCGCCGTCCGGCCATGGATGGCGGCGAGTCCCACCTCCCTGTGCTCGCCTCTTCCTCCTCTTTCTTCCCATGGCCTTCGATCGTCCATCTAGTAACCAACGGCGACAGAACGATGTGAAAACTGAGAGTCAACTCCGGCAGCGATCTTCTTCTTTGGGCCATGACGAGGCACCGTACCTATCGAGTTTTGTCCTCTCGTCGTTCTAAACACAACGGTACCCTCCGATCGCCCATCCACCTAGGCAAGGCGATGAAGCCAGCTACTTTCCGGCCAGTTTTGCGGCGAACTTGGCGGCGCCTCAACTCGATTATGGTATATTCCTACTCCTCTGATCATGGGCTTTCTTTCCCCCATGGTCTTGCTTGTCAATTTTGAGGAATTGTGATTTTGATTTATTATCAAAACCATGAATTTATGTTTTAAGTGTTTATGGCCGGAATTTTTGATTTGTTCTATAACCTAGGAAAGTTTAAGAAAGCCCTTAAATGGTACATGAAGAAGTCGGGAAATATACAAGTCAATTGGTAACTTGGAGGTAAGTTGGTGTTTGTTCTATAACATTACAGAAAATGATTTGTATTTTATTTTCTTTGATAAAGAAATAGCATAGACTTAGAAACATGCTTATAATTGTTAGTAGACTTTGTTAAGCTTGGTGTATGCTATATCAATTTACTGAAGATGGTGCTGGTCGTATTAGGCAATATTTGGATTTCATTAATGCATGTGGATCATGTTGATGAGTCTACTGTACTTTTTCTGTTTGGTAGATGCTTACTTAGAAATGGCAATGCACAGGGGCAGGCGTTAACAAAAATTAATGTAGGTGATGTTTTGGACAGTGATGGTAATTGGCAATGAGCATTTGATGCATTTGAAGAGAGCTACATGTATGATTTCTCTAGTGGACATTTCTTATTAGAATTGCAAAATCATATGGTGTGTGGAATTGGAAAATTATTTTATCCGAAAGGCAAAATAGATTTCATTTTTGGGTTTTCCTTTAAATGGATCCTTGCAAACTTATTTTTGTGACCCAAAAAGAAATTCACTTGCTTTCAACTGTTTTGTTAAACTCATTTTGTAATTTGTAGTGTATTGCAGGCTTGCTATTGAAGCTAACCTTCCATCTGTACAGCTTACCACGCTAGAGAATATGCACTAAGCCACATGATAAGGTTTGGCAATGTTGAAGAGGCTAGGTAATTCATGCAAGCCCCTTCACCATACAAGCTGAAGTGAGCTGATGGTGTTTGCTATAAAGCTATTATTTTCCCCTGCACATCATTTACACTCGGCCACAAGTCAAAATAAGAAATTTTTCTTGCTTTCAGTTTATTCTTGGGTTTGAGATTTAGTTTATTGTGATTATTTCATACTGATTGGTTTAACATGTAAGGTTTTCTGTTAATTTTTTCATAGAATCGAAAATGTAAGTAAGACTATGGTTGTTACTGTTTGCAAGTAGCAACATATTATTGTTACTATTTGCCAGTAACAACATGTCATTGTTACTGTGAGAATGGTAATTGATGGAGGTTTTTAGCATGGTAGGTGCTTGTTGGAAATTTACAAGTAAAGAATGTGAGATGGGAATAGTATGATTTAGTTTCCACTTCCCATCTAAGATATTGCATTTACCGTTGATTTAGATGTTTTTCTTTCCAATGATTTTTTTTTTTTTTTGTGAAAGTACTTGATTTGATTAAATTCCTTTTGTAGCTAGCTAGCTTGTGTTCATGCCTATTCTCATCTTAGCAGAATTCGTTTTGAATGTTAATCTGGATTGTCGCATATATTGGGAATATAAAATAAAGGTGTTGTATATATGCATAATTAATGTAATTTTAATGGAATTGATAACTTTTGCCTTTTGAATAAGCTTCACCATTCCTTTTCAAATTCATGTAAGTGGGGGTTGATATGCTCATAAATTCACATCCTTTTATATTCCTTTTACTTAGTTTTTGTGAGTTCATTTGATTAAAAGTTTTAAATTTCATTTAGTTTTGTGTTTCTGGCTTCCGAGCAATAAAATGAGAAATTTTACCATTTTTTCTCCTTAATAGATTTTGACATGAATCCAATTAGAGATAGAAGCTAACACCTTCAAGTTATTACAGGCTAAATTTCGTGACATTTGAAGACTTCTAAGGTGTTCATTTTAAATTTCAAAGTCAGCCCAAAACTGCACCCGAGGAGAACTGAGTCAACTTTATTGTGTGGGGCATAACTTTTTGGTTTAAGCTTGGATTAAGACATATAATATATGGTTGGAAAGACGACTTCCAGGGCTTTCTATTGATATATAAAACGTAAATTTTTGGGTTGGTTAAAGTCTTCAAATTGCTCTCCAAAGACAACTCAGAAATCCTGTCAGCAAAAGGACAAAGTGGTCCCAAGGCATCGTTCCATTTTGGGTAATTGCCTATCACATGGTCTCTTTCCTTCCCCTTTATCCGCCCATTCAAAGCAAAATTCAAAAACCACAATGTGAAGGCTCTAAATGAGGCAAAAAGAACATCTACCTATCTCAACATCCTTCAAGGATCATCCATTGAGGGATAAGATGAAATATTCTCATTTTCTAATTAACCAAACCTTATACTTTCATTTCCTTTTAATTCTACCCACATATTTTAGACATAACAACTCACCCAAACGATAAAACTCTCTCTCAATTTTGAGCTCCCCTCTCTGTCCTCTCTAATTTCACTCATTCCATCATTCATTCCATAATCTCATCTCAAAAACACACATCTCATCTTCCATCTTCCAAAACCCTAGCCTTTTCTCATCTCTCTTCATCATTTTTTTTCTCCATCTTCCCTCCATCAACTTTCCTGTCCAAATAGCCAAACACCATCACAACACCCATCTACCATATTCACCACCATTATTGCAAGAGGAGCTTGGAGGCACTTGAGACAAGAAGCTATTTTGGGCATCCTTGGAGAAGTGACACCCCTTGAGAGCTTGGCTTCATCATCTAGAGTTTTCTCTTCTCCTTCTTGTTTCTATTTATATTTCAATTTATGATGTTGTTTGTAACTTTTATGGCTAGTGAGTCTTTTCTTGATTTAGGGCTAGGGATGTGGCCCTAGCCCAACCATGTAATGACTTTGTGATTTGTGATATAAATATCATTTTGGATATATATGCTCTTATGCTAGTTTAAAGATCATCACTTGTATGTGTGAATTTACCACTTGTGCATATGAGAAATGTTGTCATGAAGAAATTAGAGATTGGTAACCTTAGTTTCTAAAACTTGTTGCATAAGAGTATGGTAATGTAAAAGCACCTTGGTTTGATTGTTTTAATTGCTTAGATTCCTCATCCTTATACCTTTATGCACCTACGGTTTTCTATGTCATTAATCTTAGGTACTATCTATCACCTTGGTTGAGATAGTTGATAACATGAAAGATGATGTGCCTTAATTTACCTTGATCGGGGGTTGGGAGGGAATCTAATCTATCTAATTTAGAATAATCACTAATTGCATTGTTTGTTACATGGGAGGGTTAGTGTGAACCCTTAATAATCCCAAATCCTTCATCATCATTGAAGTGAATTTGTACTTGAATTTTCTTGCATTTCCATTTGTTAGTTTCAAATTTTAGTGTTACTTATCATCAATCAACCAAACAACAACTCAAAACTACACATTTGCACATACCATTATGTTTAGTCTTGCCTTTGCATAGTACATAGTAGGTTGTTTGTTAGTTTTATAACCCTAAAATCAATCTAGCTTGTGGTTGAAATCTCAATCCAATCTCTTGGGTATGACAACCCTCTACTTTTATTTCCATACTAAAACTTGACAACCTTGCACTTGAGGTAGGATAACAACAAGTTTTTGGCGTCGTTGCTGAGGATTGGAGTCCTAGGACTTTGATCCTAAGCTTGGGTTGCGTTTAGAGTCAATTTTATTTAGTATAAAAGAAAAACAAATTTCGAATTTCGAATTTTCAGTTTTAAATTTGTTTTTACTTTGTTATAAAACATAGTGTTTCTTTATAAATTAAATTGCTTTGTTTGGTTACTGTTCTGCGAATTTGGTCAACGCAGGGTTTTTTATTTTTTCGTCATGAATCCAACCATATAAAGAACGCCAAAATCGGATCAGTGGTTTAAAAGTTATAAGCTGAAAACCAAACAGAGGTCATAAAGTAGTTTTCTGTTGCGTTTTAGTTTAATTGCTTTTCTTTTTGTGTATTACTTTGTGTACATTTGTTAGTTACCCTTTTCTTTTAGTGACATTGGATGCTATCTTGAGTTTCTTTCTCTTATCCTTATGACTTATAGTGTTCTTGCTCTCTTGATAGATGTATGAGTGAAAACCCAACCACTTCAAGTTCACACATTATTTTGGGAAGTGAGAATGAATTAATAAAGTTTACAAGGGGTAAATCAAGAGAAAGAGGTACAAGGAAGACAAGTGAAAAATCATCTCCAAAGGAAGCAAGGATGAGGGATATGAATCCACCTCCACCACTAGAGGAAGAAAGACCCTTTAGAGATTTTACACTACCTTTTTTGGCTACTCATCCTAGTTGCATTGTGCTTCCACCTTGAGCAAATGCATTTAAGATCATGTCGGGTACATTGCAATTGTTACCGAGCTTTCATGGAATGACAAGTAGTGATCCCTACTTGCACATCACCGAATTTTGTGAAGCTTGCTCAACCGTACAACTAAATGGAATTAATGAGGACAATTTGAGGTTAAGGCTTTTCCCATTCTCATTGAAGGACAAAGCTAAGCAATGGTTATTCAAGTTGCCGGCCGCAAGCATCCACACATGGAAGGAAATGCAAAAGAGCTTTCTCCAAAAGTTCTTTCCACCATCAAAGACCAATTCTCTTAGGCAACTCTTAATGCAATTTAGGGAGCAACCTAATGAGCTATTTCATGAAGCATGAGAGAGATTTAAAGATATAAAAAATGGTTGCCCTAATCATGGTCTCACCAAGTGGATGATTCTCAACTTCTTCTACAATAGATTGACTCAAGAGACAAGGAGAAGAGTGGACTATATGTAACGACCCGACCCAAATTTATTTGGAAATTTTAAATTTTTTTTAACGTTATTCAAAATTTATCGGTTAAAAGTGTTATATTTTTTTTTTAACTGTGAGACCTCGTATTTTTTTTTTCTTTCAAAGATTTAATTGATTATTTTGGGAATTAATTGAGAGGTATCTTTTAAAATTTTGGAAATTTACATGGTTAAATAGAATTTAAACGTAGAAACGTGTAAGCGAAAATGGATCCTAAATCGGAGTTTCGTGGAAAGAAGTATTGAAATTTTTCTAAAAGAGGCATATTTGTAATTTGGAAACCCAAACATTTTAAATTAAAAGGGCAGCCCACACTCTCTCTCTCTCGAACCCCTCTCTCTCCTGCACACTCTCTCTCCCCTTTCTCTCCCCTATGCTCCCAGTGAGCACACACCGACCCAGCCACCACCATCAGCTGCCGTCGGCCATTTCTGACCACCTAGACTCACCGGCCAACCATCTCCCAGCCATCCCCGTTCACTAGCCGATCTCTATGAACACGGAAACACCCAAGGAAAACCACCTCAGACTCTCTCTCTCTCTTTCTGTTTTTGCGCTGACCCGCGCGCCACCACAAGCTCCGGCGAAACCCAGCTGCCCCATCGGTTGGGAAACACTCTCCTCCGACCGGTCATCACTTCCTCGCCACTCACCTCATCACCCAGCCACCCACGGAGGCGGATCGAAGTCGGAAAACCAGCTAGCCAGCCGCCTCTCTTCGTCAATCTCAGTCATTTCCTGCGTTGTTTTGCCCTGATTTCAGGTGGGTTTTCCTCTCCTCACTTTGGATTTCAAAACCTATATCAAATTTCATGTTTTAGTTGTGTTTTTTTTGGAAAACCCAAATGTTAGGACACAGACCATTTCGGGTCTTCTTTGTCGCCAGCCATGAGGAACTTCTCTGGGGTATTTTTAAACATTTTCCACTCTAAGGAACCCTATATGTCGATTTCGATAGGAAATTTAAAGGGTTTAGGGTGAGTTTGCTTTCGAACCTGCCACTTTGGGTGGTGATGGCAGGTGTTCCGACTACCCAGTTGACAAATTTGAGAATTTAGCGCCGATTGAGAGCTTAATTGACTTTCTTGCTGATTATGGTTAAGTAGGAGGTGTTAGGAAGGATCAGAATGTAATATGGACAGCATTTGGGTACTTTTAAACAAATTTTCAGACGAATTTTCGATCGCGGTAGACTCTACACAGGTTACTTTCGAGTTTACAGTTGGATTGTTAAGTATAAAAGACGTCATTTGAGTTAGGAAAGTTAAAGACGAAGTAAAGTGTTAACCTTTGTGTTAAGCAAGACTTGGGCGGGACGTTAGGTTATCACACACACTTTATATATTGTTGAGTCAAGGCTAATAGGATGTTTATTGTTTTATATTATAGGTGAGACGATCGTGGCTCAAGACGATCCGGGTAAGGATCGAAGCTAGAATTCTTGCTGTGAGTGGACTTTATTTTACGAACATTTTATGAAATTCATGTTTTGATTTATATTGGTCATTTGAATTTGTTTGAGAAATAGAAATTGAATTGACTATTATCTTGAAGGTGTTTTTATTAAATTATGATTTTATTATTTATTTTGATTTTCATGAGTTTAGCTTAAAAAATATTGATCGAGAGTTAGATATTTTCTTTATGAACATATATGGTGAATTTTAATGGTTTAAGTATCTTTTGACATGAGTTTGATTTGAGTTACGAGGTGATCTTTGAACGGTCAAAAATCTTGTTTGGGCACAAACGATTTTTAAAATTAAAATGAGAAGTTTTAAACCGTACTATTAGTACCCCCTCAGTAAGTATAATTGTGCTCTGCACTAACCTAGAGATGACTCAGCGGTGTATGACCAGCATTTGCTCTGCACTTGCCTAGTTAGCAGTGTATGACCAGGATAATATATTTGCTCTGCATTTGCCTAGTCGGCAGTGTATGACCAGCATAGTATATTGCTCTGCACTTGCCTAGTCGACGGTTGTAACGACCCGACCCAAATTTTCACTAGAAATTTAATTTTTTATTTAACTATGTTTTTAAGAGATTTTTTAAAAAGATGTTGAATTGTATTTTAAGATTTTGAGATTTATTTGAAAAATAAAAAGGTTTTGATTTAATTGTTAATTTTCGTTTTAAATTCGGGCTTGACCCAAAAGTTGACTTTTAAAACTAGTGGGCTTTCGATTTTGACTTTGGGTCCATTTGATAGGTTTCGAGCCCACGAGTTCATAGACACGTAGCACGCATCATTTGGAGTTACGGTTTTGTTGTATAATTTTATTTACTCGCAAATATACGAATCGAGTAGTATATTAACGAGGTCGAACCTCAAGGAGTGATAAAAAAAACGATACACTAAGCTTAAACCCAAGTTAATTTAAAGCTAACCTAGTTTGGAAATTTTGTCGGTTTGTGAGACAATTAAAAATAAAATGCAACTAAGTTAAAAAGTAAATAAAGTAGCAACTAAATTAAAAGGCAAATAAAGTAAATGAAAAGAGAACAAGGTAAATAAAGGTGCAAGAATTGAAATATTAAATCTAGAAATGAAAATAACAACTTTTTGGTTTTAGAAACTTAACAATGGTATAAGAACCAAGGTTAGGGTTCTACACCACTTATAAACATATTAAATGAGATTTTTAGTAATTTCCCCTTAAAGGAGGGCACCCAAGAGTCACTTGATGCCCTATTGCAAAGATAAATATGAATTAAGCACAAAAGTTGAAGGTTTATATGGTAGATTTTGATTTTTGCTTAGAAAATACAATTTTAAGCAACTCAAGTGAACCAAAACTAAGGAACAACTAGAGTTCAAAAAGTTTGTATTTAAGACAATTAAACATAAAGCTAAAATGTAGAAAGAGGATCTAACAACCCATAATATATGACATTAGGGGTGAAAAGAGGATCTTTATCTCATTTTAATATCAAAATCTAGGGCTTGTAAGATCTTAAACAAGGGGAAAATTAACATAAAGACCTCATTCAATAATGTTCATGGTGGTGTTTCCCCCTTACCTTAGTAAGGGGGTTTAGTGACCACCCATGATCTTATATCTTAAATAAAAATAAAGAAAGAGGTAAATGAGCATGAAATCTAAAGAACAATAAAATAAACAACACTACTAACAATAAAATAATAATTACATAAAATAAAAGACATAAAGTAAATAGAAGACTAGAAGAAGAAAGAATAAAGACATAATACTAAAGTTAACAATAAAATAAAGAACTTACATAAAATAAAAAGCATGAAATAAATAAAGGAAAAGAGAAGAGAGAAGAGAGTATAGTGACATAATATGAAACTTTCATTAAATAAAATGCAAGAGAAATTACATCCTATTCTCTCCCAAATATCATAGCCAAATGGCTTGAGAGAGAAATCCTAGGAGAAATACTAGAAAAGGCAGAAATTAAAATTCTAGACTAAAAGATATGAAGAGGGGGCTAAACGTTCCTATTTATAGGCAAATACTAGGATATAAAATATCAGAAAAGGGGGAGAGCTGGTGACAGCTAATGAGGATCAGCACACGGCGCTGGCGCTGTAGCAATTCGGAAGTTGCTAGAAGATGGCCACGTGGCGCTTGCTGATTGGATGAATGCTTGATTAATCAAGCAATTCGGAGAATGAAAGGGGCAGCGGCTTGGAGGCTGGCTGAGCTGCAGCTGCGTGGGAAGACGTGAAGGAGAGAGAAGAGAGACCGGCTGGCTCGGCTGCATTAGTGGCTCACGTGGGTGTGCTGGTTTGCGGAAGGGAAAAAATGGAACCATGATGCCACGTGTCGCCGTCATATTGGCGAAACAATTGATTAATCAAACCAATTGCTGGAAGCGGAAGGAATTGGGCTGGCCACGTGTCACTGCGTAGTTGGCTGAGAGAATGATTAATCAAATGCAATTGATTGGGCTGTGGCGTTGCGGCTGTTCGGCTTCTAGGTGGGCTGGGCCGGCTGCTTCCTCTTCACTTGGGCTGGGCTTTTGTGCTAATGGGCTTCTTCTCCTTCATCTCTTGTTTTGGGCTTAAAACACAAATAAAACTAATTAATAAAAATTCTAATTTTTAATTTTAACCTGACATAAATAAATGCAACTTCATAAAATTTAAGAATCATGACGAAAAATAATAAAATCCACTAATAATAAAAATGAGAATTAAAAACACTAAAAATGCTAAAAGACATAAACAAAAATGTATGGTTTTAAGGATAAAAATTATACATAAAATGAACTCAACAGGTTTGAAAGATACGGACATGTGAAGTGAGGGACAATTTTGTAAGTTTATAAAAGTGGGTTTTTAAATACCCAAAATCAGAAATATTTTCTGATTTTTCTCTCTCTAGAACTTTCTCCCTTCCCTTTTTTATTCCTCTCTCCAGCACATTCTCTCACTCCACTCCCGCACTCCTCCCCTGCGCGCACCACTCAGCCACCCCACTCACCGTCACCGGCCACCCCTGGCCAGCCCCTAGCCCCGGCGAACATCCCCAGGCGCTGACCCCCCTTCTCTCTCTTCCTCTGTCTGCGAGCGACACCATCCTCAGAGGACAGACTCCGGCTATTTTCCCGGTGGCACGAGACCAACAACGTGACCCCAGTGAGCCGACCGTCCTCCTCTGTGCCTCCCCTCGCTAGCCCGCCGCCCCTGTGCGCAGCAACTCGCCAGAGAAAGCTAGTCACGCCGCCGGCCATTTTGTCGATTTCGACCACTCCGGAGCTCTGATCACGAAATTAATTGATGGGTTTTCTTCCTCTATTCAAGGGCTTCCAAACCCATATGGTTTGATTTGTCAATTTTGACCAATTTTGATTTTGGAAAAATTTGGGGTTTAGGGCTTATTTCTGGTTCCTCTTGAGAATTTCAGAAATTGGATGATATTAATGTAGTTATGGAAAATTTACACCCGTAGGAAAGGTTATTTAATTATTAGAATTAGATAATTTAAGAAATTGGACAATTGGTGACTTTTAGGCTAGAGATAATATAAATTTGAGACTCAAATTAAGTTGAGTATTGATTTGGAATAGGGTGAAAGAGTATAGTTTAGTGAAAAACGATTTCTAACTAATAGGAAAAATGTGAGTCGGGAGGAACGTTTAGGCTATCACAAACACTTTTATTTTACGTAAATTGAGGCTAATTTCTTGTTTTATTGGTTATTGTATAGGCGAGACGACCGTGGCTCGTGACGATCCGGTGAAGGATCGAAGTTAGGGCTATCTCTGTGAGTGAACATTTGTTTTTAGAAGCATTTTATAAAATTTGTGAATTTATTTATTGATTATTTGAGTTTTGATTTAGACATAATGAATGTGGGTGAATTCTTTGTTTTTAAATGTATTTATGAAATTCCTTTGAATTAACTGTTGTTGATAAATCTTGATTTTGATGTGGGGTTTGGTGGATGGAGTTGAATTTCGGGTTTTCAAATACTCTCGTATATAAGTTTTAAAACATAATTTTATTTGATGGTTTGTTTAGATTTATGGACTTTTTGGAAAGAACTCTAGCTTCCTACTTAATCAATATGGCCCATTTATTACTTTGGGTTTTGATCGAAAAGAATTGACTAGATTTATGCCTATTGAATTTAAATTGAGCTATGAATTTACGTTTATGGATGTAAATTTTTTCTTTGGAAGTACAATAATATTCATTTTCGGTGAAGAAATGATCTATGATTTGGTTATGAAAAATGGTTTTCAAACCACCCTTGCAGTACCATCCAGGTTATCAGATTTGATAGGTTTTTGGGACCCATCACGGCACACATATAGGCTTTGGGCCGTGTGTCGGGATGCTTCACCCTTTGGAGGCTGCTCTGCGTGCACGTATGACCAGGATTGCCTGCACGTGCTGATTTTATTCGCACGTGTGTATGGCCAGGATATTTCCTGCCTGTGCGATGCAGGAATTCCGCACAGCTGTATGGCCAGGTTATTCAGGGTATATAGCATGGTGGGAAATGAAATTGGTATTTTCAAAGGTTTAAGTATAAATTTTAAGTGAGAAATACCTTTCGAGTTTTATAATGATTCCGACTTTTATTATTTTTACGACTTTATTAATTTAGATGGTTGGCTAATGAGAAATGTGTTTTGGTTTGTCTTTTATTTGAGTTCAAATAGTTTATAACACTCTTAAAGTTTGGAAATGGTTTTAAAACTTGAGGATTTCAAAAAGTGACGTGAGGTTTTAGAGCTAAACGGTTTTTTGGAGGATTTTCTGAAATAGGAAGTTTATTTTTGTTTTCATTTTTTTTTATTAAACTATCCACTCATTGAGTTATCTCACAGTTTTTCTTGTTTTGTCTTAAATTGTCCCTCAGGTAGTAATTTTGGTGGAGGTCAAGCCAATAACGTCGAGGCAGTTACATTCATCTCTCTAGTCGGACCCTGTAGACGCCATTTAATTTTTTGTAGAAATTCTATAACGACTCGACCCAAAGTTGACTTTTCAAACTAATAGACTTTCGTCTTTGACCTTGGGTCCGTTTGATAGATCTCGAGTCTATGAGTTCGTAGACACAAAGCACGTATTAAACAGAGTTATAGTTTGAGAGATACGAGCATTTGAAGGGAAGGTCAATTTTGTAATTTTTTAGGAGTGGGTTTTAAATACCCAAAATCCAGAAATTTCTAGACACTCTCTCTCCTCTCTCCCCGCGTCTCCCTTCTCTCTCTTCTCTCTCCAACTGCCTTCTCCCCTCGACAGTCTCGCCGTCCGGCCACCCCTCGACCAACGGCGAACACCGGGGAGTTCCTCTCGCCGTCGCCGACCTCCAGCGGCCGTCCCCATCACCGACCGACCATCGTCGACGAAGAAATGACGCGAGATAGAGAAGACGCTCTTGCCGGCGATCTGCTCTTTCCGACGACGACGCGACACCGGACCCACTGGGTCTTGATCCTCTCGCCATGGCGAGTTCAGCCATGGTACTCCCATGCTCCGATGATGCCCAATGGCGGAGCAATGAGCTCGAGAAGCCCAACGCAGCCGCCGGCTTCCGCCGTCGATTTCGACGTTTCCGGTGAGATTTGGCCATCGACCCAATTACGAAAATTGACCCCCTAGGTACGGGCTATCTTTTCCCTAAGCTGTGTTTTCCCAATTCTGAGAAATTGAAAATTTGATTTTAGGGTGTTTGTTATATTTCGAATTTCTTGAAATTGGACTTGAATTTGAATTGATTTTGTACAATTGAAGGTTTTATTATGCAATTAGGATTGATTGGAGTTGAATTTGGGTATTCCTAGGTTTGTGCCGCCGCTGCCACCGTTGGCTCCGTGACTATTTGGAGCAATTTTCGTATTTTTCCACTTCCTTAGGGTCCTAGTAGCTTAATTCTAGGTTCGGTGACTATTTGGAGTTATTTTTGTGTGTTGTTTATGGCCGGGCAACCACCGTGTATGGTGGTTGGCCGCTTGTTTCGGTTGTTTAACAGCTAGTTGAAGAATTCTGTTTATATATTTAAGTTGGTTGTCTGGTCTTAACAGGTAAACGGGCTCGGGATATCTCATTTTCGATGCCGTTATGCTGTCGGATTTGGTATCTGAGCAATGATACCGTGAAGGGTATTTCGGTCTTTTACGTAGTTGAATTGTGAGTGAAACTTATCAATTTTTAATGTAGAATACCGTTAATGAATTGCCTATTTGTGTGTTTGTGGTAATATATTAGAGAAGGCTTAGTGTAGAATTTAGATCATAAGAACGTAGTGACGAGGATTTGGGATTAAGGGATTAATTGGGAATCATAGAGATGTTATGATGATAATTGCTGAATTAGAGAAGAAATATTTGTTGTCGAGGTATATAAGTGAGGATTAAGCAATTATTATACAGTAGACTGTGAGTAGGAATGACAAACAAGTGAGGGGGCGTGAGTAGGAATCAATTTCGGAGAAGGTTTCGGTGTTGCTCGGGATAGACTGTGAGTGGATCTTAGGTTTTCGAAATGCTTTGCACATTTTATAATTCAACTCTTTTCTTGATTTATTTGAGTATGGACAGTTTTTTGGAAATGACTTTTGGTATTATTTTGGGGAAGTTTTATTAATGAATTTCTGTCCTTTAGAAAATGATTCTGATCGAGCAGCTTTCACAATTTGAGAATGATTTTATTTAAGCGAATTTATGGAAAGAATTAAATTTCAGATTTTATCTGGAGGATAGTCTTAAGAGGTGGTTGATTGAGATATACAGAAGCGGTTTCAAACCGCCATACTAGTACCCCCTTCAGCAGGTATATATTGCTCTGCAATCGCCTAGAGATGACTCGGCGGTGTACGACCAGCACGCAGGTATATATTGCTCTGCACTCGCCTAGAGATGACTCTGCAGTGTATGACCAGCACTCGCTCTGCACTTGCCTAGTTGGCAGTGTACGACCAGCACTCGCTCTGCACTTGCCTAGTTGGCGGTGTATGACCAGCATGACATTTGCTCTGCACTTGCCTAGTTGGCAGTGTACGACCATCATTTGCTTTACACTTGCCTAACCGGCGGTGTATGACTAGCATCACAACAGGTATAGATTTGCTCTGCACTTGCCTAAATATGACTCGGCAGTGTATGACCAGCAGTTCCCCGGGTACTAGTGTGGCGTGAGATTTCAGTTTGTGGAGCATTTTGAGAAATGAAATTACATCAGTAAATATTTTAAATGACAGTTTCAGTAGAGCATTGTGTTTTTATTTTAGTTATTTTAACAGTTTTAAAACTTGAAAATACTATTTATTCTTCAGAGTTCGAATTACAGTTTTGAGATGACTTAAAAATGGATTTAAAAGAAGAGATGGATTTGAGAAATAGTTTTAAAGTTGGAGGGTTTCAAAGAGCGTCGTGAGTGAAATTGGATAGATGTTTGTTTGTATCGTGTGTTGTATGGCTTTTGTTCGTTAGGACTTGGGCTGGTTAGAACTTGGTAAGGTTTAGGCTTGAAGCTTGAGAAGGGAAGCGAGGGTGATTATGCCATGAGGTTATTAATTAGGATGTGAATGTTCGAGGTTGATGTTGAGGTTAATAGTTAACGATTAGGCAATTGATTTGCCAAAATGTATTATTATTATTATTGATGAGATTTAATGTGCATATGAGGAGTTTTTGATTTTCTTGATGCTTGGATGATTGGTGGTGGAATGTTTTGTGATTAAGTAATTATGGATATTTTGTGGATTATTTTTGAGTTTGGGGATTGAGAAAATTATTGAGGACAATTATTATTATGTCATTTCACTTATACGAGCTCTGGTGAGCTTACCGGGTTTGTTGTATAACCCGGTACACCATGGATGTGGTGTAGGATTTGTGTTTTGCAGGTTAAGTAGGCTGAGGAAGCAGTGGGGAGAAGACGAGGCAGTGGGACCCAGAAAGATTTATTTAATTGTTTTTACTCAGTGGTTTGTTTAAAATGTTTTTGACAGAATTATATTTACTTATGTTGTTGTGCATGGCTTAAAAGTAAGAGAAAACAGATTTAACAGTTTGATGTTCAGTATTTTCATGGGCCCGAGGTTCGGGGTGTTACAAATTCCTTGTAATAGAGTAGAGGCTCTGATAACCACTTTAAATATTAAGTTAGTTTCTCTGTGAAATTGTTGGGTCTGAGACCCTTTTTTGTTGTGGTAGAGGTAGTTGTTGTTTAGAAGTGTTTTTAATAGGTAAAAAATTTCTAGGTTAGTCCATTTTCAGGGGAGGTTCTGCCAAATTTTCGGTAGGATTTTCCTTGATTTTGGATTCCCGCAAGACCTCTCTGGGTTTCAGGGTGGAATTCGGGGGCGGTCTTGTCAGCGGTGTATAACCAGCATAATATATTTGCTCTGCACTTGCCTAGTCGGCGGTGTATGATCAGCATCATAAGCTCTGTGTGCATGTATGACCAGCATCATAAGCTCTACGTGCACGTATAACCAACAGTTCTTGGGTACTAATATGACGTGAAGTTGTGCAGTTCTCGAGATCTTGCTTTGTTTGAGTTTTAAATTGTGAAATCAAATTATTTGACTTACTAGTGTTTTTATGACGATTTAATTGATATTACTATGCAACATATCTCGTGGGAAAATTTCTGAGATCTTTTACATACTCGAGTTAGTTAAATCTTTACATTTAAGGGCTCTATGATGTTTTCAGATAGATTTGTAAAATTGTTTTAAAACTGGGAGATTTCAAAGAGCGACATGAGGTCTTAGAGTTAAATGTGGTTATAAAGGGTTTCTGAAAAGATATTTAAACCTTTGGTTTCATTTTCATTAAACTGTCCACTCACTGAGTGATCTCACAAGTTATCTTGTTTTGTCTTAAATTGTTCCCCCCAGGTAGTAGCTTTGGTGGAGGTCGAGCCAATAACATCGAGGCATTTACGTCCGTTTTCCTACTCGGACCCTGTAGGCGCCATTTAATTTTTGTAGAAATTTCTTGTAATAGAATAGTGGCTCTGATAACGAATTTTAAATTTTAAGATAGTTTTTATTTGAAATTGTTGGGTCTAAGACCCTTTTGGTTGTAGTAGAGGTGGTTGATATCTTAGAAGTGCTTTTAACAGGTTTTGAAACTTCTGGGTTAGTCCATTTTTAGGAGAGGTTATGCTGAATTTTCGGTAGGATTTTCCATGATTTTGGATCCCACAAGACCTCTCTGGGTTTTCAGGATGGAATCCGAGGGCGGTTCTGTCACTATGCATGTGGAGGAAGCTTTATGGACAAAACCGAAAGGGAGGCCGTGGAGGTTCTTTACAATTTGAGTGAGACTTCACAACTTTGGGACAATGTCAATAATAGGTTGCCAATAAAGGATGTGAACTTATCTATGAAAGAGCAACAAAGAAGAGGAGTATTTGAGATGGACACTCCTTACATCAATGTGCAACAAGAGTTGAAGAAGATAGAGGCCACAATGAACAAGAAGCTTGATTTGCTTCTCAATGCTCAACAAGGGAATTCTAGCCATGCACCATCTTCTTCTATGGCAAGCAAGGAAGTGGAGCATAGTTGTATGATATGTGAGAGCTTGCAACATGAGACAATGCAATGCCCTTAAGGAGGTTCATTTTTAGAATTTATGGAGCAATGCAACCAACTTGGTTATCAACAAAGACCAAGGAATGATTCGTATAGCAACACTTACAATCCGGGGTGGAGAAATAATCCATACTTTAGATGGAGTGACCAACCACAAGCACCTCAAGCACCATCCTATCATAATCGTAAGCAAGGCCAAGGGTTTCAAAGGCCTAATGGTAGCTATATATCAAGGTGCTAGTAGCTCTTCATTCAACAACCAAGGAGCCATCAATTCATATCAAGCTCCTAGGGCACCCTACCAAGCTTCTTCATAACAACAACAAATGCATCAAGAGGTAATCCAAAAACCCTCTATTGAAGATTTGCTAACTAGTTTCATCATAGAGAGCAAAGGAAATCAAGTCAAGCAAGATGAAAAGATCAACATTCTAAGCAATGGTTTGAACAAACTTGAGATGCAAATGAGGCAATTGGCCAATGAGGTTAGAGAAAGGAAGCAAGGTGTGTTTCCAAGCATAGTTGAGAACAATCTAAAGCATGAGCAAGCTAAACTTATCACTATCTTGAGAAGTGGCAAAGAATACAATAATCAAGTAACCTTGCCAAGCTTTGAGGAAGAGGTACAAGAGCAACCTAGGGAGCACACCAAGGCACAATAAAGAAAGTCACTTGCACCACCCGGATTTGAGAAGCAAGAGAAGAACAAAGGGAAGGTCATGAAATTGGGTGAAAGTGAGGTGAATTTGAGGTACAATGATGGTTATCCTTATACCTGGCAAAATTTATCACGACTCGTTAACACGACCCGGAACGACCCGCAAAATTGCGGGTTTGGGTTTGAGCTAATTGGGTCGTGTCCAAATCGTGTAGACCCGATAACAGCCCGTTTAGATAACGGGTCGTGTTCGTGTCAACCCGCGAAACCCATTAAGACCCGTTAAGAATAAGGGCATTTAAGTCATTTTCTACACTTAACAAAAAGTCAAAATATCCTAACCGGCTAAGTGGCTAACCCTAATATAATTCATTCAGATTCACTGTAACGACCCGACCCAAATTTCTACTAGAAATTTAAATTTTTATTTAACTATGTTTTTTTTAAGAGGTTTATAAAGGATGTTGGATTGTATTTTAAAGATTTTGATATTTATTTGGAAAATGAAAAGGGGTTAGATTTAAATTTTTATTTTTGTTTTAATTTGGGGTTTGACCCAAAGTTGACTTTTAAAATAAATGAGATTTCGATTTTGACTTCGGGTTCGTTAGATAGGTCTCGAGTTCACGAGTTCGTAGACACGCGGCACGCGTCAATCGAAATTACAGTTTGAAAGATATGGGCGTTTGAAGCAAGGGGCAATTTCGTAACATAGACAAATTGGGTTTAAAAAAATCAGATTTTTTTTAGAACTTTCTCTCTCTCTCTAGAATCTTCTCTCTCTCCCTTTTTATTCTCTCTCTCTCTCTCTCTCTCTCTCTCTCTCTCTCTCTCTCTCTCTCTCTCGCACTCTCACTTCTCCCTCTCTCCCCGAGCTCACTCACCTCCCCCTCCCTTCTCTCACCGGCGTGGCCAGCTCCGGCCTACTCCCCGACGACCAGTGGCCGGCGACCAGCTACCCCATTGACCCAGTTTTCTCTCTCCCTGTGCTCTCTCTCTCTCTCTCTCATTTGCGTCTCTCTCTCTCTCTCTTCCCTTTCTCAGCGCGCGACACCACCAGACCGGACCATCTTCTCTGGTGAGTTTCCCGACGACCCAAGCTCACTGGTCGACTCCCCACGCCGGCGCAGAAATCACCCAGCAACGAGCCTTGGTCACCTCAGCCTCGCGCGCACAGAGATCAGCCAGAAAATCCCCAGCCGCCGCCCTCTCTTTGCCCAGCCATCTCCAGCCACCTGAGGTCACCGGCGTGCCTCCCCAACGCTGGCCAGCTCACCAGCTCCTCCTCCAGTTAGCCTAGCCCTCCCTGCGCGTCGGTTCTACTCGAAAAAAGCCAAACAGGGCCGTCGACTTTTCCCTCCATTTTCAGTCAAATTTCACCTCAAATCTTCGAGATTCTTGGTGGATTTTTCCACTCTAGGTACGGGCTTTCTTTCCTATATTATTAGTTAAAATTTTTGAAGAAATCTGAAACTTAGAAAATTGATTTAGGAATCCATTTCGGGTCCCCTTGAATTCTGGATTTTGGGTTGTTTCTTGATGTTTGTTTGGATAATTATACCTTATGAAACCTCTGTGATTGTTTAGAATTGAAAATTTTGTGTGGGTTTAAGAAAAAAAAAGGGTGTTTTTAACTAAATTGATTTTGGAGCCGTCACTTTGGGCGGCACCCATGGTGATCTCGACCCCCACAGTCACCTTTTGGATGTAAGTTTATCTTAGAGCCCATTTTTAGGTTGGTGGTTGATCTTGGTTATGTTGGAAGAGATTGGAGGAATCAAGGTATTTCGAATTGTAATTAGAAACCTTGCCAACATCGAACTTACTCTCGGATGGTGTGCTCGATTGAGGTTGGCTACGTAGATTTATTTTTGAGGTTTATAATTGGTTTTAGTAGTGTGGGTGAGCTGGGAAGTTTCGAGACGGTTTAGGAATAGGTTAGAGAGTGTATTGTTTTGAGAAAAATGATTTATAACCGTTATGTTGAGCGTGAGTTGAGTGGGACATTAGGATTAACACACACACACACACAAATCTAATGTATTGGAGTTAAGACTAATTTCATAATTTATTGGTTGTTGTATAGGCGAGACAACCGAGACTCGGGACGATCCGGCGGAGGATCGAAGCTAGGGATATCACAGTGAGTGGACTGATTCTTATTTTCCTGAAATGTTTTATACGTTTGTTAATGAAATTCGATTTCTTGACTATATTGCGTTTGAACCTAAGTTAAAAGGATTTTGAGATAGAATTCGGTTTTTAAAATCTTTTTCTCCTAAGTTTAAATCGATGGTTTTGGTTTATGCATGACGATCTAATAAGTTCAAATAGAAATATTCATCATGTTGATTTATTGTCATTGGAGAGCATGTTTTAAAACAAGTTTGAGGAAATTCATTTATATTTGAAAAATCTTGTTTTAAGCTTTGAATAAGTTAAATATTTCTATTTGAAAACTGTGGTGGAAACTAAGGATTTTGTGGTTTTGCGTATTCAAAGTTTCAAGCATTTATGTATTTGGTTTTGTTAAAGAAAGTTTAAAAGGATACGAAAGGATTGAGTTTTACTTTAATATATTTACGATGGGGTTATGGAAAAATGGTTTTCAAACCACCTTTGCAGTACCCTCCAGGTTATCAGATACATAGGTCTTTGGGACCCATCACGATGCACATATAGGCTTTGGGCCGTGTGTCGGGATGCTTCGCCCTTTGGGGGCTGCTCTGCGTGCACGTATGACCAGGATTGCCTGCACGTGCTGATTTATTCACACGTGTGTATGGCCAGGATATTGCCTGCACGTGTTGGATTTACTCCACGTGTGTGTTTGGCCAGGATATTGCCTGCCTGTGCGATGCAGGAATTCCGCACAAGAGTCAAATACGGATTTTAAGTGAGAAATATCTTTCGAGTTTTATAATGATTTCGATTTTGAAGGATTTTCTGAAACAGAAATTTTACTTATGTTTTTCGTTTAACTGTCCACTCACTGAGGCCATCTCACCGTTTTCTTGTTTTGTCTTAAATTGTCTCCCCCCAGGTAGTAGATTTGGTGGAGGTCGAGCCAATCACGTTGAGGCAGTTACATCCATCTCTCAAGTCGGACCGTGTAGGCGCCAGTTAATATTCTTGTAAAAAATTCCTTGTATTAGGATAGTGGCTCTGATGATCACACTTAAAAATTCTTAGATGGTTTTTCTTTAGAACTGTTGGGTCTGAGACCCTATTTGGTTGTGGTAGAGGTGGTCGATATGTTAGAAGTGCTTTTTAACAGGTTTAAAATTTATGGGTTAGTCCAATTTCAGGGGAGGTTCTGCCGAATTTTCGGTAGGATTTTCCTTGAATTTGGATTCCCGCAGGACCTTTTCAGGTTTCAGGATGGAATCCGAGGGCGGTCCAGTCATTCACACTTTCACTTTCACTCGACACTCAGACTCAGCCGCCTCACCCCTCACCTTATCTCTCTGCGAAATGCGATCTCTCCCTTAGCCTTAGCCTCCATGATCCATCAGCCTCTTTGCCTTTTAGATTCTCTCCCTCAGCCTTAGCCTCCATCAACCCAGCAGCCAACATCTCTCTCTTTCTCTTCTCCCTCCCTCTGCGATCTTACTCTGCATTCTGCAATCGACCCTACAGTCCCACACAGAGCTGCATACAGTGACACAGGCTCACAAAGTCTCTGCGAGTTGCACACAGAGCTGCACACAGCACACAAAGTCTCTCCCTCTCTGCCTCCACCAACCCCAGCATCGTCGTCTCAGCCTCCATTGACATCGATCCAGCTGCCATCTCTTTCTTTTTCTTGTCCCTCCCTCTGCGATCTCACTCTGCAAGTCTGCAATCGACCCTTAGTCTTTGATGAAGTTGGGAAATCTATGTTTTTTTGGTGTGCTTGGTGGGTTGGTTCCCTTTGTGGGTTTTTGAGTATGATTGTGAGAGAGGAAATGGGTAGGGCTCGTAGGGGGAAGATTGAGATCAAGAGGATTGAGAATGCTAATAGCAGACAAAGTCACATTCTCAAAAAGACGTGCTGGATTGCTCAAGAAGGCTCAAGAATTGGCTATTCTTTTCTTTTTTTGCTGTTATTATCTTCTCTAAAAAATATTAATATTGGAAATTAGCTTTTTGAGTTTTCTAGTTCTGGTATGTATCTCGATTTTTCTTCTTTTTTTTATTAGAAATTTTTGGAATATTGTAAAATAAATATGAATTATAATTTTGTTTAAAAAATATTAATTTTCTTAACGGGTAAAACGGGTCGTGTTGTGTTCACCCGTTTATAAACGGGTCGTGTTCGTGTTGGTGTTTTTGTCACCCATTGCTTAACGGGTCGTGTCGTGCCAACCCGTTAAGCTTAACGGGTCGTGTCGTGTTTGACCCGAACCCGCAAAATACGATCCATTTACCAGGTCTAGTTATCCTAAGGCTTTGAAGGACAATCTCAATACCAAGGCCGAGAGTAGCATCAAGGAGAAGCAAGAGAAAGAGCAATCCGAGAGACCATTCAAGAGAGGTATCACATTTAACCCTCCTTTGAATATAGTGCAAGATTTTGAGCCACCACTTCCATATCCTCAAGTTCAAAGGAAGCAAGAAGCCAAGACAAAGAAAGAGAAAGAGAAGAATGAGCTTCTTGAGTTGTTCAAGAAAGTGGACATCAACATTCCACTCCTCAATGTCATCAAGACCATTCCTTCCTATTCCAAGTTTTTGAAGGATCTATGCACAAACAAAAGGTACAAGACACAATTTGAGAAGAATAACAAGGTGGTACTAAGTGAGCAAGTGAGTGCCGTTTTGCAAAGGAAGCTTCCACCAAAGTTGAAGGATCCGGGTTCCTTTATCATCCCTTGTACCATTGAGAATCAACCATTTGAGAAAGCTTTGATGGATTTAAGAACAAGTATCAATCTTATGCCTGATCATGTGTATGAGACACTAGGTCTTGGAGACATCTTTCCCCTCACTATTTCTCTTAACTGGCGGATAAGAGCATAGTGTATCCAAGATGAGTAGTGGAGGATGTTCTTGTAAAGGTTGATGAACTTATCATTCTGGCGGATTTTATTATTCTTGACATGTAGGAGGTGGAAACGAATGACTTGCCTATCATATTTGGTTGTGCATTTATAGCAATAGTGTGTGCTAAGATTGATGTAAAAGAGGGGCTTATGACTATGGCGGTTCATGACACTACCATTGCATTTAGGGTGTTTGATGCATTGAAAAGGTCATCACAAGCCTATGATTGTTATCAGATTGAAGTGAGGGATGTCATGAAATTCAAACAAGAAGCAACTATGGAGGCCGTGAGATCCTATACAAAACCCTTAGTTCCCAAAGTTGAGGAATGTCTCTCCAATGAGAATGCCAAGACATACAAGAAGAGAACCAAAACATACCATGACAAGAAGCTTGTGAAGAAGAGATTTGGGCCAAAGAAACACAAGTTTCTTTCAGAACCAAGATGGAAGTTGTTTAGAGGTAAAATAAGATCAAGATGGAGTGATCCATTTCAAGTAGTTCAAGTCTTTCCGCATGATGCCGTTGAGATCAAAGATTTGAAGAGTGGAACCATCTCCAAGGTGAATTGCAATTGTCTTGCACTTGAATGAGAGTTCATGCCACCTTAAGATTCAAGTGATGGAGATCAACAAGGGGGAGTTTTTCTTGACCCTTACCTTGTTTTAAATTTATTTAATTATGCTTTGTTGTTTTATGTGTTATTGTTGTGTTTTGTGTTGTGTGTTGTGTTGTTTATCTTCCACCCCATGCATGAATTTTTCATTGAAAAACTTTCAAAGTCACTTTTTAACATTGAGGACAATGTTAGATTCAAGTGTAGGGGGAAGGTAACTTTTGTTGAAAATTTTTAATTTTTATTATTTAATAAGGGCTAAGAAGAGAATGAGCATGTTTAGGTCTTAGAAGTTCCTCCTTTGTTAATGATGAGTTATGAGACATTATTTGAATCTATTTACACAAACTTTGTCAATTTGGTACATTGTGATGAGAGAAGCATAGTAAGACTTGTGTGAACCAATTATGACATATATGTGAGTTTTGAGCCTAATGGAAGTGTGTATATTGTTCCTAGCACTTTGTTCTTGTGTGATCAATCTTGTGCATATTACATCTCTAGAACTTGTTTAATATCTCTCAAAGTTTTGTGTCATGTATGAATGCATCTTGGAAATGATCTAGGCATTAGGAATCCATCATGGCCAAATGAGTATAATCCCTAAATATGTTATATCCATTAGATTGTCATTTTGTACCTTTATGTTAACCTTTCATTTTTTTTTCCATTACAAATGTTTTACCCTTTTGCTTAAACACTAACCTTACCCTTTTCAAGCTAACTAGTGAGCAATATGAGATTAAGTTATGTTAAGGTGCTTGCAAAGAAATAAGTTTGAGGGTTTTTGGGAAAGAAAAGTGTGGGATTGTTCCATGCATGCAAAAAAAAAAAAATCATGATTGTAATTGCATGTCCAACTGTCAAACAGAGTGTGGATGTGATAACTTTGATAATGTAATTGCATATTCGGCTTCAAAGGATTGGATAAAAATTTATTCAAGAAATAAAAGTGTTTTTAGTTTAAGTTTGGGGGAATGGTTTAAGGGTTGAGTTTTAGTAAGCATCTTAAAGTCCTTAAAGTTCTTAAATCTCAACAAGAAAATTGCTCATTATGTTTGCTTAGAATTTGTGATAACCTTTCCTTTACATTTTTTTTAACCCCTCACCCTAAACCGCATTACAACCTAATAAAAGTTCTTTTGATCCAAGATATTTTATGCATGACTAGTGGAGATGGGATTGAGTAGCATGCATATGGAGGCATATGCACAACATTACATTGAGTGCATATACTAACCCTTAAACACTTGTCTGAAAATAGAAAGCATTCCAATGAGTATTTGGTTGTCCAAGTTTGAATTGCATATCTTGTGAATGCATTGAATTGACATATGGTTTATAGTGCACACACTCACTCAAGCATGTGTTTCATGTATTGTTATTTGCACTAGAGAAAAATCTAGGAAATATTTTGTGCTTATGAAATTCATAGCCCTATCTTGTGTTTTTCTTTATTGTGTGTTTGTTTGCTCGAGGACGAGCAAAACCTAAGTTTGGGGGTATTTGATATGCTCATAAATTCACATCCTTTTATATTCCTCTTAGTTTTTGTGAGTTCATTTGATTAAAACCTTTAAGTTTTATTTAGTTTTGTGTTTTTGGCTTCCGAGCAATAAAATGACAAATTTCACCATTTATTCTCCTTAATATATTTTGACATAAATCCAATTGGAAATAGAAGCGAATACCTTGAAGTTATTCCAGGTTAAATTTCATAACATTTGAAGACTTCTAAGGTGTTCATTTTGAATTTCAAAGTCAGCCCAAAATTGCACCCGAGGAGAACTGAGTCAGCTGCATTGTGTGGGGCATAAATTTTTGGTCTAAGCTTGGATTAAGGTATATAATATATGGTTGGAAAGAAAACATCCAAGGCTTTCTATTGATATATAAAACGTAAATTTCTGGGTTGGTTAAAGCCTTCAAATTGCTCTCTAAAGACAGCTTAGAAATCCTATCAGTAAAAGGACAAACTGGTCCCAAGGCATCTTTCCATTTTGGGTAATTGCCTATCACATACTCTCTTTCCTTCCCCTTTGTTCGCCCATTCTAAGCAAAATTTAGAATCCACAATGTGAAGGCTCTAAATGAGGTAAAGAGAACATCTACCTATCTCAACATCCTTCAAGGATCATCCATAGAGGGATAAGATGAAATATTCTCATTTTTGAATTAACCAAACCTTATCCTTTCATTTCCTTTTAATCCTAGCCACATATTCTAGACATAACAACTCACCCAAACTATAAAATCTCTCTCAATTTCGAGCTCCCCTCTCCATCCTCTCTAATTTCACTCATTTCATCATTCATTCCATCATCTCATCTCAAAAACACACATCTCATCTTCCATCTGCCATCTTCCAAAACCCTAGCCTTTTCTCATCTCTCTTCATCATTTCTTTTCTCCATCTTCCCTCCATTAGCTCTTCCTCTCCAAAAAGTCAAACATCATCACAACACCCATCTACCATATTCACCACCATTATTGCAAGAGGAGGTTGGAGGCACTTGCGACAAGAAGCTATTTTGGGCATCCTTGGGGGAGTGACACCCCTTGGGAGCTTGGCTTCAACTTCTAGAGTTTTCTCTTTTTCTTCTTGTTTCCATTTGTGTTTCAATTTGTGATGTTGTTTAACTTTTATGGCTAGTGAGTAGTTTCTTGAGTTGGGGCTAGGGATGTAGCCCTAGCCCAACCATGTAATGAATTTGTGATATAAATGCTCTTTTGGATATATATGCTCTTATGTTAATTTAAAGATCATGACTTGTATGTGTGAATTTACTACTTGTGCGTATGAGAAATGTTATCATGTAGAAATTGGAGATTCGTAACCTTTAGTTTCTAAAGCTTGTTGCATAAGAGCATGGTAATTTAAAAGCACTTTGGTTGGATTGTTTTAATTGCTTGGCTTCCTCATCCTTAGAACTTTATGCACCTAGGGTTTGCTATGACATTAATCTTAGGTAGTTATCTATCACTTTGGTTGGGATAGTTGATAACATGAAAGAGGATATACCCTAATTTACCTTGATCGGGGTTATGAGGGAATCTAATTTATCTAATTTGGCATAATCACTAATTACATTTTTTGTTACATGGGAGGATTTGTATGAACCCCTAATAACCTCAAATCCTTCATCATATATCATTGAATTTAATTTTAACTTCAATTTGCTTGCATTTCCATTTGTTAGTTTCAAATTTTAGTGTTACTTACCATCAATCAACCAAACAACAACTCAACACTACACATTTGCACATACCATTATGTTTAGTCTTGGCTTTGCATAGTACATAGTAGGTTGTTTGTTAGTTTTATAACCCTAAAATCATTGTACCTTGTGGTTGAAATCTCAATCCAATCTCTTTGGTACGACAACCCCCTACTTTAATTTCCATACTAAAACTTGACGACCTTGCACTTGAGGTAGGATAACAACAGGGGTTATGGTTGTTACTGCTCGTTAGTAACAATATGTAAGTGTGCTATGATTGTTACTGCTTTATGTAAGTAGAATTATGATTGTTACTAATAAGCAATAACAATATATATGTGAGGCTATGATTGTTATTGATAAGCAGTAACAATATGTAAGTAAGGCTATGATTATTACTATTTGTCAGAAACAATATATAAGTGTGGGCTATGGTTGTTACTGTTTTTCAGTAATAATATATAAGTGGGCTATGATTGTTACTTACAAGCAGTAACAATATGTAAGTGAGGCTATGATTGTTACGGCTTTTCAGTAACAATATGTAAGTGGAGGCTATGGTTGTGTCAGTAACAATATGTAAGCGAGGCTATAGTTCTTACTGCTTGTCAATAAAAATTTATAAATGGGGCTATGATTTGTATAAGTTACCTTGTTTCTGGGTTTTTTTGCATAGTGAAAATTGAAAATAGCTACTGTTTGACAGTGACAATAAATAATAGTTGCCACTACTGAAATTTTTTTTTTAAAATGTGAAAAAATGACAAAAAAAGTTATTGTAGCACACTGGTACAGTAACGCCATTACTATAGTAGTTTGACTGTTAAAAAAGTGGGTTGCTACAGTATTTCACTTAGCGATTGGCCTTAAAAACAGCCTATTTTATGAAATGGACTTAAAAAAAAACCCCTAAATAAAAAAAAAAACTTTTATTGATATCCTTAATTTCCAATAAAACAAACAAAAAAGAAATTAAAAATCAACACGATAGCTTCAACCCAACCCGACCAACAACCCTACCCTCCCTCCCCTCTCCCTCCACCCACCGCAGTTAGCAACCCCATCGTCGGTAGTACCTCACCCCAACTACCCCTTCCTAGAAGAACTTGCAGAATACTAGAATATAAAATATTTGATAACACCCACAAGAAGAAGAACACTCAAAGATCACTCAAAGAAGACATTTATTGCATATACTCAAGAGAGAAGAGAGGAGATTGATTGAGTTGTGTCAAAATGATAGGACTAATCTGCTACACATAGATGTTAATGTTGGGTCATTTAACACAAATTGAAACGTTGGACAATCAATCATTGTGGCTCCACGTTTCAAACTTATCTGCAAAACATGCATACTGAAGGGAAATGGCTACGTACTTTCAAATCCAAATCAACCATACGGTTCATTAAAAATTGAACTACTCAAGTTTTGAACATTTAATCGAAAAATGTAAACTGGAGTTTAATTACAATACAATTATAACGTACATTCAAACCGACCTTTGAAAACCAATTCAAATATAGTTTGTAATTAAAGCAACGACTATAAAACATACAAATGGCTTTATCATGTCTTTAAATACACCTCTACCAGCCTTCAAACTAGAAGCTAGCGGTTTGGTTCAAGCACTTAACCACTAGGCTAGATAGAAATGGCTTTATTCAATTACATTAAAAGATTGTATTTTGAAGTACTTAAGTAAAAAACTAACAGAAATATCTCATCCTCATCATCAACATCAGGACCTTCACGATCATCAGGAAACTGTTACTTCTACCTGCATTTGGAAAAAGCTGGGCAGGAGAGCATCCAATCCACGTGGACCAATCAAGTGATGTACTCTAAGAGTCTATCATCTCCTCCTTCAAAATCATACATGCATATTGAATACATATGCCAGTTGTTAGTAATATGTAGGTTAATTAACAATGTAGGTACTTTAGTGTAGGTTATTTGTTATACTGTGAGTGGCTCCTCCTCCTTCAAAACCATACATAGAGAATACATATGCCACTTGTTAGTAATATAGGTAGTTAAATCCTGCTTTTTTTTTTCCCCTATTATATGTTCGATGATTTGCTTGGATGGGTCTTTGTGCTTTCCATGTTCGTATAACTTTTGAGCTTACACCAATTGTTTGTTAGTTACCGCATTAGTTCCCTGTTAGTTATTTTGAACCTACAGATATTGTTTAATTTGGTCGTAGGTTCCTATAATTTTGGTAGTTGTCAATGAATTAGGCTTCAGTAGGTAGTTGATGTAGGTAAATAAATGTATAGGTAATATGAATGTCTTTTAGTAGTTGATGAATTTGTCTTTGTATGTAGGTTCATTAACAATGTAGGTACTTTGGTGTAGGTTATTTGTTATACTGTAGGTGTCTTATTCCAAATTGGTGGTCTAAGTGTCTTAGAATATATATGCTAGTTGTTAGTAATATAGGTTGTTAAATTAATCCTGCTAGATTGGCTTAATTCTAGGCTAATTTTTTTAACTTAGGTCTTGTCGTTTAGGACTTGGGATGATTCAAGGTTGATTTTAAAGTATACAATACAACTAGAAGAATTGAATATTGGTGTTCTATATAAATACATATGTACACTACTCATTAGCAATGGAATAATCCACATACAAATGATATTATGTTCTTTTGATTCTTTACGTAGTTAATTAAAATCACATATGTGTTTGCTTTGTGTTGTTTATATAGTTTAATATGCGACATAGTAACACAAATAAGCACCAATCGTAGGATTAGAACACCTTATATGAGTTAATTTGTGTGGTATACGTATATGTTTTAACGTGCAACATATATAGGAAGAATTAGGCATGATAAAATAGAGGAATAGGACATCGGCTCCTTAGAATGAGCTACTTGAGTAATTGAAAAACTCAGGGGCGTGGATATAAAGTTATAAATACAAAAACAGAAAAATATATTCTACAAATTAAAGAACAGCCAGAGAGCCTCACCTGGGCGCTCGTCCTTTCTTTGATGGCAATGATGTTGCAGAGGCATCATAATCAATTGAGTGCTGAACACAAATTATAAAACCAAGTATTATAGGGAAAACGTATAAACAAAAAAATGAACATGTGGTACATGAGCACATTCAATTAGGCACGATAAAACAGAGGATTAGGACATTAGCTCCTTAAAATAACCATTAGGGGTAATTGAGTAATTTAAAAACTCAGGTTCAATATAAGTGTTGGGCCACGCGATTGGTAAAGGCCTAATTGGGCCTATGAGAGGCTTTTCTGGCTAAAGGCCCAGAGGCCATATCATGGCTAGGCTGAAGGATCCAGTGTCATCTTAGGACTTACAAGGAAAATGTTGTAGTGGCAACTTGTATTTATTAATGTTCAATAAATATTACATAAATTGGCATAGAAAATATGATTAGAACACCTTGTATATGAGTTTTGTGTGGTACATGTTTTAATGTGCAACCTATATAGCTTCCATTAAGAAATCTCTAGCTTATTTAAGACAATATATGAAAGCCTTATTAGGTTGGCACATTCAATACTAACTGTCTTATCAGTTTGTTCATTTCTTTCAAAAAGAAAGACATCTTGTACTCTAGAAATTTGACTATTTTTTTTATGACAAAACAAGAAAAGGAGAAAAAAAAAAATAGAGCAAGGTGAGTGAAGATAAGCTCACGCATTAGTGAGAGTTTGTTGAAAGAAGAGCATACCTGTCCTTTGTAAATGTTTCTAATAGTTGTATTGAGGTCCCCCATCCACTCAGCCAATATTTCACGCCCTGTATAAAATTGCACCATGGAAGGTGTGCATACATCCCCACCAGAAAATATCTTTAAATTTGGACATTCAATTATCTTCAATTCCACCAAGGATGGCAACTTCAAAGTATAAGCTTTAGCCCATAAACACTTGAGGTTTGGTAGATTCTCAAACGTGATGGACTTCACTCGAGGAAATTCCATTTTCTCTCCTTGTTCTGCTTCTGCAATTATTTCTTTCATCGTCTGAAAATTCTCAACTTTTATTTCTTCTAGATTGATAAGAAGTTTGGCTATGGATGGTGGAAACAAATATGTCAATTTGTCACACTTGACAACTTCTAGCCCTGTCAAGTTTTCAAAGCTTGTGATGGTGATCTGTTGCAAACCATTTTCCCATATGTGCTTTAACATTGGTAAATATTCTAACACCAATTTCCCCAACTTATTAAATGCTTGAACATAATGGCTTCCCTGAAGCTGAAATATCACTTCCAATAACTCACACTTTCTTACTTCAAAAAGTTCTAGATTATCATTTGCATTTGAATCCTCATTACTTGTTGGAGTTTCCTAGCAAAATGTGACATGAGTTAAACACCTACATTAATAATATTTTTTAAAATGCTATATATATAAAATCTCACAGGTTAATTTACAAAGGGAAATTAAGTTTATTATTAAAGCTAGGTTACTATAATTTAAACGCTTACCTCTTTTTTGACAAGAGTAGGTGGCAATATTTCAATGAAGTCCCAGGCATTCTTTCTTAAACTGTATTTTTTCTGAAATTTCTTGTCAATGGATCGATTGGATTTGATGATTGGAATGTTATATGAACAAAATGGTGCACATCCAGAACGCTTAGGCCAAGCCTTCTAAGCTGTTGAATCCTCTGATTGTTTGATTGGTGGAATTATTGAACCCAATGTCTTCAATTTCTCACATCGATCGAGTGTCAATGTTTTCATGGATGGCCATACAAAAGTACAGGGACCAGTGCAAAGACTCTCAAGATTTTGCAATTTGAATAGTTCAAACCAATTCACTTTCGGAAATAAAATCATGCCACCTGTCTTTTCTTTTTCTTCATCTTCCTTTGTGACTCTGCTTATAGTTTTCATATCCCCACAAGAAGATACTAGCTAGTACGTCTTCAAGAGTCACAAGTACCTTGGCAATGGAATACGAGAATACATATTCCAACTTATTACAAAAGTGTAGTAATAAAGAAGTTAAATTTTGAAAGCCCTGGACTCCACATGGAATGTTGGTCCACAACTGTGTAACCCTTCAATTATACTCTAAAGCCAAATCTCTTAACTCAGGAAATGCTGGAATTGTCCGCTGACCTTTTAGATCAAATACAACTTGTATATTATTTGAATCATTCACTTCTACTTTTTCTAAATTTTGGAACCACGAAATGCAATTTGATGGAAATAGTATTCCACTAAAGTTTGACACTTCCTCAGCCTCTAGCATTGAAGAGGACCCAGCATCCCCATCATGTTGATCAAACGAACTTTCTGTTATCTCATCGAACTAGCTGCTCCTCATCATATCATCCTTATCTTCAGGCATTGTGATCTAATAGATATAATTTAAGAGGAAAAAAAAAAAAACACACACAACGTTAGCACAAGGTAATCTGTGACATTTCTAAAACAAAAAATTATTAGCAACAATTAATGTATAATCAGCAACAATCTGTAATATCATTGATTTCTAATTAGTACAGCAGCATGCTTTCTTTATAGGTAATTCGGTTTTTTCTTGGACATAATTAGTATTTCCATTATTTTTTACATTAAACTAACCATAGACATAAGAAAGAAAAGAAATCAAGGGCACTCTTCCCCTCTCAAGTAAGAGTTCTATTCCACCCTTGACTCCTACGCTTCGAGCGCTCGCAGCTAGGGTTAGGGTTTCTTCAACTCCTGCGACGGTGGAGCTGACGATGAGTTTTCGACGGCGGAACAACAATTCAATTGTATCAGCTTTCCTGGTGCAATGGAGGATATAACGACCAGTCTTGCGAAGTCTTTACTGCTTACTGAGGATGAGGTTGAGGCAATCCCCATTGCAAAACCCCAATCACTAACCAACCAAGAAGTACTACGGAGAAGTTTAGTTGCACAAGTCTTGACTCTAAAACCATTCAATCGCACTGCCTTTAAGCTAACAATGATCAAACTCTGGGACTCGTTGGGGCAGGTGACGACTAAAGATCTAGGGCCTAATCTTTTCCTATTCACATTCACCTTTGTGGAGGACAAAGAACAAGTACTGCGACAGGCGCCTTTGACAGAGCCTTAGTTCTCCTAGAAGAGCCAAATGGCAGCATTGCCCCATCACAAATGAAACTGAAGTTCGCCGATCTCTGGATCCAATGCCATAATCTTCCTTTCGACTACATGACTGAGGAGATTGGGAAGATCATCGGGGATGGCATTGGACAATGCATGGAAGTAGCGGGCGGCTATGAGGCACATCTAATTGGCCACTTCCTCCGTATTTGGGTATGCCTTGATGCCACCAGACCTCTACCGCGTATCAAAAAATTCCTCCTAGATGATGGCGTTTTGGGAAAAGCGGAATTTCGTTACGAACGTTTATCGGTCTTCTGCCATGATTGTGGACGCCTTGGACACAACTCTAGACTTTGCTCATATACCACTGATGACCAGAAGAAAAACCCCACCAAACAATGGGGTGACTGGCTTTATGCCAAGGGAGAGCCCAATAAATTTACACCACTCAACGTCGAGATTTTAGAAGTGGTTGCAGAGGAAGTGGAAGGGCGAGTGGAGGAGGTAGTGGAAAGAGAGTTGGGAAAATCTCGGAGGAACCCTACTAGAAAGTCGATTTCTACCCCTAGGAAAACAAACCTGGAGGGTAGGGCAGGGAACCGTGAAGAGGAGTGACAGGGTATGGAGCTTGGGTTCTGGACGGACAGACAGTTGAATCCTCCCACCCATAAGGGGCCCTGCGATCCGAACCGATGCACTCTCCATCGGATATAAACCATAACGATCGAACCCCTTGGGGAAGTGAGGCAGACACAGTATCAAAAACTCAGGTGGAAGAACAGACATGAAAGCTTGTTGGGGCTGCAGAGTGGGAAAGGAAGGACAAAGGAAGATTGGAACGCACGGGAGAGGTGGAGGGGGGCAGGGTCTCGTTTTGTGTTAAGGGAAAAAATTCAAGGGTGGACACACAGAAGAAGAGAAACGAAATGACGACAATCCTAGGGGAGGTCCGTTCGCAGGAGCATGCAGTGCCTGTATCACAAGCACTCAATACGCTCAAAATTGCCCTAATTGAGCCCGCGGGTACCTCTAATGTCCTTGCTCCTTCTATGGATGGAAACCCATTGGAGGGGCTCACTAAGAAAGCCCGTGACTTGGGAGCCATGTACAAAAAGGTTATCAATGGTGCTGACCCAGATATATCTCTAGTAAGGAGTCAGGGAGGGGGCAACCAAACAGAGACTGAGAAGCAGAGGGGTCCTTTGGATGCTGACTGCAAGGGAAAGGGAGGGAAAGGAGGAGGAAAATAGAAAAAGATAGCGAGACAACAGAGAACAGGAATGGAAACGGATGAACTCGAAAACTCTAACACCCTGAGGGAAAAAAGAAAGGTTGCTAAGGAAGATGAAGTAAAGGGTGTGGCTCCAAAAAAAAAGGAAACTGGCTTTTGAGGCTCATAATGCAAAAGTGGTGGGACTGGATGCCCCAGCCCACCACAAACAATGAAGCTTTTAAGTTGGAACGTCCAAGGGTTAGGGTGACCCTGGACGTTCCAGGCCCTCAAGGATGTCTTGAGGGAGCAGAAACCCGATTTCGTGTTTCTCATGGAAACAAGGATGACATGACTACAAATGGAAAAAGTACAATATAGGTTGAAGATGTCAGGAGCGTTTTGTGTGGAACGTAATGGGTTAGGTGGAGGCTTATTATTCCTTTGGAATGGTGGGTGGAAGGTGCAATTGCGGTCCTTCTCGAAAGGCCGTATTGATTTGTGGGTAACCTCTTCTACAGGGGAACATTTCCAACTAACGGGATTTTATGGCAACCCCATCACACATCAACGGAAGCACTCTTGGGAGCTATTATGGAGATTATCTCATGGGGCAACTCGGCCATGGATCATTTATGGTGACTTTAATGAAATATTATCACCAAATGAGAAGGCTGGATTGAGGGACAGACCAAGATGCCAAATGGATGCCTTCCGCGAAGCCATTGACGATGCAGGCCTCTGTGAAGTGTGCTCTGTGGGCTACCCTTACACCTGGGTTCGCTTCCAAGGAGGGATTGTACCTGTGGAAGAGAGACTTGACCGCTGCTTGGTTAACAGAAACCTGTTTGGACTTTTCCTATTCGTGACTACCTTCCACCTGATTGCTACTGGGTCTGATCACTTCCCCATCCTTACTGAAGCTATAGTTTCTAACCCTCGGGAGGTACAACGTTTCACTCCGGGGCGCTTCCATTTGGAACAGATGTGGCCGAAAGACCCAAAATGGCTAGATGTTGTGGACACTACTTGGGCCGATAACATACATAGGCATGGTTTAGCTGATTCCATAAAGCACTGTGCACATGCTCTCAAGAGCTGGAACAAAAATATCTATGGCAACATGCGCAAGCAACTGGTGAACGCAAAAAAAGTGGTGGTTGGCTTGCTGGGTAGAACTGATGCCAGTGAGGTTCTGCGTCGAAAACAAATGGAGCAAACCATTGATACTCTTTTGGAGAAGGAAGAAACCTTATGGCGCCAACGCTCGCGAGTCGAGTGGCTGTGGGATGGGGACAAAAACACCCGTTATTTTCATGAACGTGCTACCTCGAGAAACCTCAGAAATAAGATTACTGGGTTATTCGACCACCAAGGCAATTGGGAGACTCGGGGCCGCCAAATTGAAGGATTATTCTGTAATTTTTTCCAGGACCTGTTCTCTTCCACAGGCAATTAGCCATTTTGAGAGGGTTGTGGAGCTAATTGACAAGCAAATCACTGAGGAAATGAACAGCCGACTTCTTCAACCTTTCACATGTGCGGATGTGGAACAAGCCCTTAATCTCATTGTGCCCAACAAGGCCCCTAGACATGATGGAATGCCGGCACTTTTTTACCAATCTTGCTTGCATATTGTGGGAGACGCGGTGACTGCCAAATGCTTAAGTATTCTCAATGGAGAGACTAGTGTCCAAGAATTTAATCATACTTTAATTGCCCTTATTCCGAAAACCAAAAGGCCCGAAAGAGTGACCAAATTCCGCCCGATTAGCTTGTGTACTGTTGTCTATAAAATTGTTGCCAAAGCCTTTGCAACCCGCATGAAAGATGTTATCCCCTTTGTGATATCTGAATCTCAAAGTGCTTTTGTGCCTGGAAGGATGATCTTAGACAATGTTATGACAGCCTTTGAGATCACACATACACTTCAACACACAAAAAAAGGCGACGATGGGAAGATGGCTATTAAGCTTGACATGGCCAAGGCCTATGACCGGGTTGACTAGACATTTCTTGAAGCGGTTATGATTAAAATGGGCTTCCATGTTGACTGGATTGCTTGGCTGCTTGACTGTGTGACCACTACCCCCTTCTCCATGCTCTGGAATGGCCAGCCTACCGGGTTCATCACACCACAACGGGGTCTCAGACAAGGCTGCCCGCTATCCCCCTATCTATTTCTAATGGTGACCGAAGGTTTCTCTAGCCTGCTGCGAGAAACAGAGAGAAGAGGGGCCATCGAAGGGGTTCGTGTTTCCCCTACTGCCCCCTCGATTTCCCACCTTTTCTTTGCTGATGATAGTATCCTTTTCTTGAGTGCCAACAAGGAAGCCAGCCTTACTCTCAAAGAAATCTTCCAGGAATATGAGACGACGTCTGGAAAAATGATTAATTTCTCCAAGTCTGCAGTGTGCTTTAGTCCTAATGCTATTGATGAGGTGAAGTCAACAGTGTGTAATATTCTCCAAATAAAAATTGTTGATTGTCATGAGAAATACTTGGGGTTGCCTACTTTCGCAGGTAGAGGAAAGAAACAGCTATTTCATGAAATTCTAGACAGAGTCACGAAGCGTGTAAATGGGTGGAAAGAAAAACTGTTATCACGTGCTGGGAAAGATGTTTTGATCAAAGCCGTCGTTCAGGCGATGCCCACCTATTCTATGAGCTGTTTCCGGATGCCTAAAGAAGTGTGGCAAAAACTCCATTCCATTTTCACAAAATTCTAGTGGGCCAAGGCTAAAAATACTAGGGGGATTCACTAAACCAACTGGGATGCAGTGTGTCGAGAAAAATATGGTGGTGGTCTAGGATTCAGACACATTGGTGACTTTAATCAAGCCCTGGTCGCCAAGCAATGTTCGCGTCTCCTCACTGCACCCAACTCGCTGGTGGCAAGGATTTATCAAGCTAAATACTTCCCCAATGGACTCCTCCTCCACACCCAGCTGGGCAGTCATGCTTCACACATCTGGAGATCCCTCATTTGGGGCAAGGAGCTGCTTCAACTACGATGGAGGGTGGGCACTGGGCTCTGTATTCGCGTGTATCAAGATAAATGGATCCCAAGACCTTCCTCATTCTGAATGTGTTCTCCTCCCAGACTGGCGCCAGACACAATTGTCACTGAGCTGTTTTCGGCCCCAGGTGCTTGGAATGAACGTCTCATCCGGGAATCATTTTGGGAGGAAAAAGCCACTGCGATCTTGAGTATCCCCCTGAGTACACATTTGAGAGAAGACAACCTTCTCTGGCACTATGAACAGAACGGCCTCTATAGTGTCCGTAGTGGATACAAAATTGCCCGATCTGAAAAAGACAGAATTGCTGGAAACCCCAGTACTTCAACGGATGTGGACTCAAATATATGGAAGAAAATTTGGACCTTGCAATGCCAAATAAAATTAAATCCTTTCTCTGGAGATGTATGCACAACTTTGTACCATGCCGAGCCACTTTATACAGGAGGAAGGTGACCCTTGACCCTTCTTGCCCCAGATGTGGGCGAGCCACTGAGACCTTGCTACACGTTCTCTGGGATTGCCCCTATGCACATGATGTCTGGAAACTCTCAGTGCTACATGGTGGCTCGAAGAGTTGGATTTGGGACGGGTTTACTGGACTTCTACGTTACTTATTTGCAACTCTCTCCCAAACTGAACTGACCCTTGCAGCTTACATATGCTGGGGTCTATGGAATGCCAGAAACGACTTCCTCTTTAATGGCTCTACCATCTCACCCTTCAAGCTGTTTGATCGGATGGAAGAATTTGCGCGCAACTATATGGAGGCCAACTTAAGGAAGGAGAACACACCAACATCGGAACTGTCCCATCATTAGTGGTGTCCATTGTCGGGTTGGGTGAAAGTCAATGTTGACGGTGCGGCCAGCTTTGTGTCGAGTGCTTGAGGTGCCGGGATAGTAGTTCGAGATGAAGATGGTCAATTTTTGGCTGCTGGAGCATTACAGACGCAACCTTTCTTAGACTTTGCGCACACCGAGTTGGTTGCAGCAAGAGAAGGACTACGTTTTGCTTTGGACTTGGGTTTCAGACATGTTTTACTGGAGCTTGATGCTAAGAATGTGGTGGCAAAGATTGTGTCCCAATCGCTCTATTTGGGTGCTGATGATGTCCTGCTCAACGAGGTTATGGAACTTGGCTTACTATTTTCCTCTTTCTCCTGTCAATAGGTACCTCGCAGCTGCAACATGGCAGCTGATGCAGTAGCCAAAATGGCCTTATCATGTAATGCGCTTTCCACTTGGATTGAGGATGCACCCTCCTGGTTGCTCCCAATCCTCTTAGCAGATGTTTTACATTTCTCCTTAATCAATGAAAGCTCCTTTTCTCAACAAAAAAAAAACTAACCATAGACATAATCCAAATATTAAATACAAAGATTTTATAGTTATTAAAAAATACAGAGATTAATAATCCATTTACTAAACATTATTGTTTCTTAAGGTTTAATTTTTGCCCATGGAAATTATGGATTCGGTCCTTCAGTTTGATCATCCTTACACTGAAACTTGGTGGCAATTTGATTTTTGGCTAACAGAGGGGTGGGATTGTTAGATTTCCAGAAGATTAATATCTTTCCTAAAGTAATATGTGTCTGTCAATTTTTACATATTCAGCTAACATGGTATATACGTAGCACTCAATAATTTCTCCCAAAAATATGGCAAATCTCATAATATATGCTAATTTTTTTCACAATATAGAGTATTTAAACTGTAAAATATATTCACACAAATTATGAGATTTACTTATAAAAATTCATAGTAAAAGATGACATTAGTTCAAAAAGGAAAAAGTATTCAGATATATGACTAGGAAATAATGGTATTAGAGTTTAATATCTACACTATTTGGAACAATTATTCTATTTTGTATTATTCAAGCATCCAAAAGTCATTTAATAAAAATTAAGAAAAAACATCCAAAAGCCATTAAAAAAAATAATAATAAACAACAAGAAAATTACGCGCATCGATTTACAACATACCTCACGGCTGGAGTATGATCGGTTGGCTTTGTAAAAACCAACCAGCGTGAATAGACGCCCAAACCCCAATTCCTTTAATTTAGGGAAAGCTATCATGGGGCTGCATCCTCATGTTCCTTCTTCTCCTTTGAGACAATTTATTCCACTATATAACAATCTTCAACAACCAAGCTTTGGAGTTGTACAAGGTTTCTTGCTATGGAGAGTGAGAATGCATATTTTAACTCTACACAAGAATCGATTTTAAAAGATCTTAGTTTTTTAAAAGAGCGCCCTAGAAGTGAGCCATGGCATATTACTCTTAAATTGGGAATATTAAGGAGGTAAAGTGACTCCAAAATAGGGAAGGCGGTATGTTCAGTCTAATATGTCCCATTTACGAGATACTCTATGCTGCAACTGTCATCAATGGATAAATATTTCAAATGTTGAAATCCTTCTCTGTCTAACACATTGATGACATACTTTAATTTTTCAGTTTTTCTCAAGACCAAAGCTACAGATCTCTTAAGCATGAGTTTAACTATTCCACTCTCCATGATTTCCTACACATCACCACTAAGCATTAAACTGTTTTCAAATATATATGTACCTCCTTCTCTAAAAGGATCACGGAGAAGGCGAGGGCGAGGGCGAGGGCGGTGCATAGATATCTGAAATCTTGTTGGCTGGTTTTACAAGCGCAAGTCCGAAAACATGTTCGATTTGGGTATTCCTATGGATAAAACCTTCAGATGATCAGATATAGATGACACCTCAGAAAGGCTTGCATTGCTCTTATCCTTGCTTCTTACTGCAAGCCCCCATCCATCAAAGCTATTTCTCAAGTACAACTCTTCTAGTCTACTTAAGCTGGATAAGAGACGTGAGGAATTTGATTGAGATTTCCACAATCTGTCGTATCTAACAACCTTAATTTTTTAAGATCTCCAATTTCTTTGGGCAGCGCTGAGATTTTAGAATGAGCAAAGCTGAGGATCTCTAAATTCTTCAATCCTCCAACACTAGATATGTCTCCCAAATTATCAGATTCTTCTAGACACAAAGTCTGAAGGTTCTTCAGTACTCCAAGCAATCTTGACAAGGTTGGCATTGGCACAATTTATAACAAAGCCAAAACTTTGGGTTCTTTCATGCCATTAAACATGCCTTCCATGGTAAATTCTGAACACTTACAGCTTTGTAGATGTAGAAGTTCAAGGTTTAGGCACTCCAAACCATTTGGAATATCATCAATTTGAACATTAATCATTGAGATTCCAGTGTAATGTTTGTATGTAGCTTTCTTAGGAAAGCCGTTACTTTCATCATCACATTTTACCAAAAATTTGTGCTTTTCTTTTGAGGCCATTGATATGCTAACATCACGAACTACATCATGCATTTTTTACACTCTTGCAGATCACTATCTAGCAACAAAAAACTTCTTCTTAGTTTGTCAACCACATAATGCACTCTGTTTCTTGCATCGCCCAATGTATCAATGTGTTGAAACATTCCTTGGCCCCACCTATATCTAACCAAATACTCAATTGGAATATCATAATCTTTTGGAAAGAAACAACAAAGCAAAAGGCATGACTTGGCTTCACTACTCTCCAAACAGTCATAACTCAATTTTATGCTATTATACACTTTGGGATGCAATCCATCAATGTTTTCCGGGGCAGACTCTTTTAGTTGTCCAAGGGCGCTATCCCAATCATATTTTTCTTTACCTTTCAGTGCATTTCCAACTATTACAATAGCAATAGGTAAACCTCCACATTCATTTGCAACCTTTTCTGCAACATCAAGAAGATTTGGATCATCAAAAGATTCATCTACCATCTTCCTGAATAGCTCCCATGCTTCTTTTGACGCTAAAACCTCTAATGGTATATAAAGTTTTTGACTTCTTATGGCATTGTATGTTTCCAAGTTTCGTGATGTGAATAAAATTTTGCACCCTTTATTATGATCACCAAAGGGAAGTCCTATGTCCTTGAACTTAATCTCTGATTCTGACCATACGTCATCCAAAATAACCAGGATCCTCTCCATTTCCATGAGTCTTTCACGTAACCTTCCTATTCTTACAAGTTGATTTCCCTTATCAATTTTCAAACCTAGTGCCTTTGCAATATCTCTTTGAATCTTCATAATGTTTCGATTTTAGGACACAACTGCCATCGCGACCATATCAAATACCTTATCTCCTGCCAATCTTTTGGTGATTTCTTTGACCATTGTGGTTTTACCCGCACCCCTCATCCCACAAATCCCAATCATTCTTGTTTCTTCATCTTTCAAAGCCTCCATCACCCTATTCATTTCTCCTATTCTGGACTCAAAATCCCTAAAGTCTCCATTGAATGTTGACCATATCTTCGGTGGAGGAGCATGATCGGCTATTTTGGGTAGAGTCTTGGCCATATCTTTTACTTTTTGAGTAATCTTCTTTGCTTTCCTACTCAGCTGCCACCGATACCAAAATCTTCTTTTCAATTTTCTTCCTTTTTTTTGGGGAAAATGTTTTCATGTTGATTCTATCTTCAAAGTTCTTCGCTTCCTTAATTATCTCTTCTACTATTTGTAGCCAAATCTCAACATCATTAGGTTCAGTGACAGTCCCGTCCCTTTTGGCAGCTATAACCCTATCTCTTTCCTTGAAAAGCTTTTTGAACCCATCCTGAAGATTTTTAATGTTGGTGTCTTTCGAAAGCAAATAGTCAAACTGTCTCAGAGTAGGCTTCCCAAGGCACTTTACAATTTGGAGTACCAATGAGGCAATGTCGGCCATTTCCTTTTGGATTGCTTACCTCTCTCTTTCTCTAATGGTATATATCTCCTGCAAACATATATTAGATAAATAAATTAACTGACCAGAGGAACCAAAGATTGGAAAGATTTAAAAGTGAGGCCAACATAAGTGTAAAAGAAACAACAATCTCCATTTCCTCGATATATATAAGTTCTTCTTTGTTTATGTTTTGTATAGTTTTCGATGAATATATCATCAACATCAGGACCTTCACGATCATCAGGAAACCTCAAATTGGGCAAGAAAGCATCCAATCCACGTGGACTAATCAAGTGTAACCTCAAACTCTAAATTTGTGAGTGGCTCCTCCTCCTTCAAAACCATACATATAGAATACATATGCTACTTGTTAGTAATATAGGTTGTTAAATTAATCCTACTAGATTGGCTTAATTCTAGGCTAATTTTTTAACTTCAATCTTGTCGTTTAGGACTTGGGATGATTCAAGGTTGATTTTAAAGTATACTATACAACTAGAAGAATTGAATATTGGTGCTCTATACAATTTTTAGTTTGGAACTATTAGCCGAGCCGAATGCAGCATGGCTTTCATTTTACCATTAGAATTTGCTGCTCCTCCGAGCCAAATGAACTGGCTAGAGGGTTATACGCGAATGAAAGAATTTCCTATAGCTGAAATAGCTATTTCCGAGGTAGAAGAAGAAGAAGAAATAGTTGAACAATTAAGGTATTTGTTAGTGACTAAGTCTGGAAAGGTAGTATTGAAGAAACCAGAGACGTTGATTGTGGATCATCTTCGCCCATTATACATTTCAGCAAAACTGAATGAGATTCTAGTTGACAAAGTGTTCATTGACCCTGGGGCGACGATGAATATTCTGCCTAAGACAATGATGAGAAAGCTAGGGAAAAGTGAAGATGATTTGATCAAGACAAACATGTACATCACCGATTATGTCCGAATGACACACAAATTTGTTGGGTGCCTACTATTGGATATAAAGGTTGGCAACCGAAAGCAGAGAATTGGTTTTTTCATTGCTAATTCAGTGTCACCCTGTAATGACTTGCTAGGGAGCGACTGGATCCATTCCAATCTGTGTATTCCTTTTACTCTTTTGCAGCAATGCATCATGTGGGGAAAAGATGGAGTGAAGATAATTGAGGCTGACCCTCACCCATTTTTGACAGTGGCTAATTTCCTGCATGCCAGGGTTTATGATGACGACATTGGTTAAGCTAGAAGGAATGGGCCAGAATGACATGCCAATTAAAATTTCCTATGCAAAGAATAATGCGGGCATCCTTTTCGAACTTCGATGATATTTTCAAGGAAAAAACTTATAAAGTGTGCCGTAGCCAAAGCGGTTGTTGGTTTTGAAGAATTTGTGGAATCTTTGTGCCGGGATGAAGCAAAGCTAGTAGATCTTCAATTAAGGTGTTGTGAACGAGGACAACAAATTAAGATTGCTGCAGAATTCATTTCGAAGGCAAAAGAGCCAAAGATTCGCTTGGAAGATTTGGTGTGTGAGCCAACATAACTAGATGATTTCAAGGCTGAGGTACAAGACCCTTTGCTCGAGTTTAATTTAGGTATTGGCGAAAACCCTCGGCCTATTTTTATAAGTGGCTTATTAAGTTCATCACAACAAAAAGCCTTGCTCACATTATTGAAGGAGTACATTGATTGCTTTGCTTGGACTTATGATGACATGCCGGGGCTAGAAAGATCCATTGTGGAACATAGGTTGCCTCTGAAAGAGGTAACGAAGCCCTTTGCCCAATTGGAGAGGAGGTTTTCTAAGGAAGTTGAGGCGAATATAATGGATGAGATTCAACGACTGTATAAAGCCAGGTTTATTCGCCCAATTCATTACGCACAATGGATCTCCAACATTGTGCTTGTAATGAAAAAGAACGGGAAGCTGCGAGTTTGTGTGGACTTTAGAAACTTAAACACGATAACACCCAATGACGAATACCCGAGGCCAGTGGCAAATCTTCTAGTAAATGGCATGGCCGGACATAAAATTCTATCTTTCATAGATGGCCATGTCGGATACAAGAAAATCTTCATAGCCAAAGAAGATTGGGCAACGACAGCATTCAGGTATCTAGGTGCTAGCTATGAAAGGCCATGAAAGGGCAGGCTTTTGCTGACTTTTTGGCCCATCATCCATCCACCAAGATCAAGGGAGTAGAAGACTTTGAGATTAGCATGCTTGATTTACTAGAGGGTAAACCCTAGCCGATGTCTTTACCAACTTGGAAGCTGTATTTTGATGGGTCAAGTACAGAAGCTTCGGCAGGGGCGGGAGTTCTCATTTTTTCGCCCAATCTTATCAAGTATCATTATTCGTTCAAATTGGATTTTGATTGTACGAATAACCAAGCTAAGTAATAAGCTAAGTCAAGGGCGAATTTAGAGTTAAAAACGAAAAACTGGTAAAGTATGTAGAAGTGGTAAGACACCTCCGCCGAGGGTTCGCCCGATCTTTCTTTCATCATCTATTGCGAAGCTAGAATTTTGAGGCCAACGCTATGGCCCAGGTTGCTTCAGGACTCGAAATTTCATCGAACCAATCCCAACAAACAGTTATAATCGAACGAAAAGGCCTACCGGCTATGGAGCGAAGGATCATTTTTTTGGATGGAATTTTGACTGTCAACGAAGAAGAAATTCATTGGCCGGAAGCATGCCTTATCAATTTCGAGGAGCTTGGCGAGACTGATTGGCAACATCCAATCGTCCAGTATTTACAGGATCCTAGTAGTGGTAGTAGTGGTCAAACATACTGGGCGAGAAACTATGTGATAATTAATGACTAGCTACGCCGAAAGGGAAAGGATGAATTGTTCTTGGCTTGTCTAAGCAAGGAAGATGCAAAGCTCGCCATGGCCGAAGTCCATCAGGAAATTTGTGGTGCTCATTAGGCAAGTCGTCAGATGCATTCATTGCTAAGAAGGCATGGGTATTTTTGGCCAAAGATGTTAAAAGATTGTATGAATTTTCCAGAAGGTGTATGTCATTCCAGGTCCACGGATCAGTTCAACATGTTGTAGCAACAAACATGCAGCTAGTAGTCAAACGTTGGCCATTTCACGCATGGGGTATTGATGTTATTGGCAAAATCAAGCTTGCTTCCTCTGGCGGACATCACTATATCGTTGTAGCAATAGATTACTTTACTAAATGGGTAGAAGCGAAACCCATTAACAGGACCACGAGTGCAGCCATCATCAAATTCATCAAAGAGTCAATTATCCATAGATTTGGCATTCCTAAAATGATCTTGTTCGATAGGGCATCATACTTTATGTCACAAGAAGTCAGAGATCAGATTAAGAGTGATTATCATATTGAGTTACATTATTCAATACCGTATTACCCCCAATCCAACGGTCAGCCGAATCGAGCAATAAAATTTGGAAGAATACAATTGCCATAATGCTAATGAATAACCCAAAAGAATGGGATTAATTCAAAACTTTCTAAGGCTTTGTGGACTTTTAGAACGAACAAGTGAACAGCGACCGAGACAACTCCTTTCGCCTTAGTCTATGGTCATGATGCAATGCTTCCAATGGAAATTATTGTTCGTTCGGTGCGCCTCACTCATCAATTTAAGTTAGAATCGCCAGAATATGATTAGCTATAATGCAGTAGGTAGAACATACAATTAGACGAGAACAAGTTGGCTGCTTTAAATAGTCTTAAACTTCACAAGATTGAGGCTGCTTAGGCATACAACCGAGAAGGTAAAGCTTTTGATGAAGAGGAATTAGTGTGGAAAGAAATTTTGCTAACTGACAAAGATGATCCTTTCGGGAAATGGAGGCCTAACTGGCATGGTCCATTTGTTATTCACCAAGTTTTGGGAAAATCAGCATACAGTTTGAAGAATCTGGACGACAAGGTGGAGAAAAATCCAACTAACAAGAAGTATTTAAAGAAATACTATGAAGCAATGTGGCAATCGCCCAATGATTGACAAGGCATAAAATTCTAATTTCATTTCAAAGCCAAAATGCCTAAAGCTTACAAGTAAAGGCACTATGGCCGAGCTAAAAGAAATTAAAATACAAATACAAATTACAGGAATTTAACTTTGTACCCAAAGCCTGCTGTAAGCTTTCCCAAAATTGAGAAGTAAACCGTGAGTCTCTATTCGACACAATAGACAAGGGGGCACCATGCAATCTCACAATCAAATTCATAAATAATTTCGCTAGTTTGTCCAAAGGGTGAGTCTCACAAACGGGTAGGAAATGTGCAGACTTCGTGAGTCGATCAACAATCACCTAAATACCATCGTGCCCACTGTGAGTACGTGGAACTTTGTATAGAAAGTCCATGGTGATGTGCTCCAACTTCCACTCAGGAATCAGAAGTGGTTTCATGAGTCCTGAAGGATTATGGCATTCCGCTTTTACTTGTTGACAAATCAAACATCTTGCAACAAATTATGCTATTTCTCTTTTCATTCCTGGCCACCAATAATGTTCTCTGAGGGTACGGTACATTTTGGTGCTACCTGGGTGCATGGCATAAGCTGAACTATGAGCCTCCTCCAAGATCTCCCTCTTGAGCGCCTCACCTGCCTGAACACATAACCTCATACCCATGACCAAGACTCTGTCATCTCTAACCATATAATCGACTCTCAACCCACTTCTCGCTTCATCCCTCAGTTTCATCAACAAGGAATCCTGAAGTTGCGCCTTTCGTACCTTATCAATCAACACTGGTCTTACTCGAAAGCTAGCTAATAAGGTTCCAAAACGATCTACATCCAAAGTAGCTCATGAAGTCCTCAACTCAACCAATAAAGGCAGGCATATCGCCTTAAGATGTGCCAAAGAGCCTGAAGTCTTCCTGCTAAGAGCATCTGCTACCACATTAGCTTTTCCAGGGTGATACTCAATAGTATAATTATAATCCTTGATCAACTCTAGCCACCTTCTCTGTCTCAAGTTCAACTCTTTTTGAGTGAATAAGTACTTGAGGCTCTTATGATCAGTAAAGATCTACAAGTCACTCCATATAAATAATGCCTCCAAATTTTAAGAGCAAACACAACTGCTGCAAGTTCAAGATCGTAGGTCGGATAGTTCAACTCATGCTTTTTGAGTTGCCTAGATGCGTAAGCAACCACCTTGCCATGCTGCATCAACACACAACCTAGGCCTTAGCGTGAAGCATCGCTATAAATCACAAATCCATTGCTGCCATCAGAAGTGTCAAAACAGGGGCAGAAGTCAGTCGGTTCTTAAGCTCTTGGAAACTCTGCTCACACTTATCGATCCACACATACTTTACCCCATTCTTGGTCAACCGTGTAAAAGGTGCTACTATCTTGGAGAATCCTTCTACAAAACGACGGTAATAACCCGCCAAATCAAGGAAACTCCTCACCTTAATTACACTAATAGGTCGCTCATAATTCATAACTGCCTCAATCTTTTGTGGGTCAACAAAAACACCCTCAGCTGAAATCACATGCCCCAAGAATCCCACTCTAACCAAAATTGGCACTTGCTAAATTTGGCATACGTACAACTGATGCTCTCTCAAAGTCTGTAAAACCGTCCTCAAGTGCTACATGATCTCTGTCACTCCGAGAATACACTATTATGTCATCAATAAATACAATAACAAATCGATCCAAGTAAGAACATAAAACCCGATTCATGAGGTCCATGAAGGCTGTTGGGGCATTAGTCAGCCCAAATGGCATGACTAAGAACTCATAATGTCCATATCGAGTATGAAAGGAAATCTTGGGTACGCCGTTCTCTCTAATTCGTAATTGATGATAGCCCGACCTCAAATCAATCTTAGAGAATACCTTAGCACCCTGTAACTGATCAAACAAGTTATCAATATGAGGCAAGGGATATCGATTCTGCACTGTGACCTTATTAAGTTGTTTGTAATCAATGCACAACCTCATAGTTCCATCCTTCTTCTTCACAAACAACGTTGGTGCACCCCAAAGAGAAACACTACGTCGGATAAACCCCTTCTCTACCAATTCTTGTAATTGAGTTTCCAACTCCTTCAACTCGGCTGGAGCCATTCTATATGGTGCTAAGGAAATGGGTGCTGTGCCAGAAACCAAGTCAATGGCAAAGTCGATCACCCTCTCCGGAGGCAAACCTGGAAGATTGTCTGGAAATACGTCTGGAAAGTCCTGTACCACAGGTATGTCCTCAAGTCTCACCTCACTAGCTCGACTCTCAATGATGTGGGCTAAGTACCCCGTACAACCCTTCCGTAACAGATGTCTAGCAGTTAAAGCTGAAATGATACAAGATGGAAGGATTCTACACTCACCATGAAAAAAAATCTTCGGTCACCCTAGAAGTCTGAAAGTCACTATCTTCCAAAAACAATCAACAGAGGCATGATGAGTTGCAAGCCAATTCATGCCCAATATAAGGTTGATGTCATAAATGTCCAAGAGAATCAAATCTACCTCAAGTTCATGGTCATCAATTAAGATGGGGCAACCTCTAAAAACTTCACAAGGTAAGAGTGAAACCCTGGCTGGTGTAGCTATAACTAACTCATATTCCAACAGAGTCGACACCCTATCGGCGGATAAAACAAGTCTACGTGCAACAAAAAAGTGTGTAGCACCAGGGTCCATCAAGATACGTACATTTTGTCCAAAAATAGAAGTTATACCCATTATGACGTCCGGTGAAGCCACTGCGTCCTGTTGCATCATGGCAAAGACTCTGCCCTCGGCTTGGGGGCATCTTGGCTGACCCCTCTGCTGTCCTCTACCTCTACCAACATGACTAGAATGCACGCTACTACTAGACGTGGCATCCCCAGTCTGTAAGGCCCTGAAGTTTGTCCCTGATGGAGGGCCGATCCTGAAGATCCTCCATCACTCGGTCGTAGCATCGGACACTCCCTCATAAAATGGCTCGTCTGTCCACAATGATAACACCGAGAGCTGCTTATATGACACATCTCATCATGATATCTGCCACAAGAACTACACAGAGGACGGCCTGTCCCATGAATCCAACTATCCTAAGATCTACTAAAACGTGTTGTGCTACAAGTTGAGCTACCTGCTAATTGATGGCTAGAACTTTGATTGTGCCCAGATCCTCAACTATCCCCTGAGCCATGTCTAGCATCTCTGAAACCACCACTTTCTGAAGAGTCCCTGATTGGGACCACCTATAGTGGTACTTTGATAATGACGACGTCTCACCTAGCCTAAAATCCGATCTAATAAGGACTTTCAACCCTCATAGCAACTTCTCTCAAAGCGTTAAAAGTAGAATGGTTCGCTGCGGTAACCACAGTGCAAATTGAATCTCTCAAATTCTCCTCAAACCTCGAGCATCTATCAGCCTCATTTGTCACCAGAGCTGAGCAAAACTTGGAGAGCTCAGTAAATTTTCTCTCATACTCTGCTACTAACATAGACCCCTGTCTAAGCCACAAGAACTCAGCCCTCTTCTCATCACAATAAACCCGCGGATAGTACTTCTCATAAAAGACTCTCCTGAATCTGTCCCAAGTGATCTCGGCTGCTATGAGTCTCAAACGCTCAGAGTCCCACCAATGATAAGCATCACCCACAAGCAGGAAAGTAGCCAAGACCAACTTCCGGTCATCGGGGCATCCCATAACTTCAAAGATCCTCTCAAGTTGTATCATCCACTCATTGGCCACGTTGGAATCCGAAGTACTCGAAAAATTTGAGGCCCCAAGCTTACGGGCATGCTCAATGCTATATTCCTCCTCTGGAAATGCGCTAGTGCGCACAGCAGTAGTCACTTCCTCAGCTAGCCTATCGATGGACTGTTCAAAAACTTGTGCCGTCTTATCGACACCTTCTGCAACCCTACGATGGGTCCCCGGCGGTCGGCCATGTCGAGGAGGCATAATACCTATATGAAAGACAAACACTTATCAATAATGGGGATGCACATTCAGTGCAGAGTTAAGAAATCTAAAACCTATGACTCTGATACGAAGTTGACAGCACCGCCCCCGAATTTCACCCTGAAACTCGGAGAGGTCATGTGGGATCCAAAATCAAGAAAAATCCTACCAAAAATTTAGCAAAACCTCCCTTGAAAATGGACTAACCAAAAATTTATAAAACCTGTAAAAACACTTCTAAAAACATCAACCGCCTCTACCATAACCAAAAAGGGTCTCAGACCCAACAAATACAAAATAAATCTTAAAATTTAAGTATGGTTACCAGAGCCACTACTTCTGTTACAATGAATTTTACATTCAGGTGAAAAGAAAATTTTTCAAAATGATAGTGTCACCTATAAGATCCTAGAAAAGAAAATGGACGCAAATGCCTCAACGTGAAAGGCTTGACCTCCACCAATGCTGCTACCTAGGGGGAAAATTTAGACAAAACAGGAAAATGGTGAGATAACTCAGTAAGTGGACAATTTTATGGAAATGAAAACAACGGTTAATTATCTTTTCAGAAATCCTTTAGAACCACGTTTAGCTCTAAGACCTCACGTCACTCTTTGAAATCCCCCAGTTTTAAAACTATTTTCCAAACTTTAAGATAGTTGTGAAACTAATGGAACTCAAGGAAAATATAAGTTAAAACACGCCTCTCAACAACCAACCATCTAGAATAAGGGGGTCATAAAAGTAGTAAATAAAAAACTGAAATCTTTATAAACCCAAAAGATATTTCTCCCTTAAATTCATATTTTAGAAACTCTTGGAAGTAACGATTAAATTCCACCATGCTTATACCCTGAAAACCTGGCCATACACCTATGCGGAATTCATGCTTCGCACATGCATGCAATATCCTGGTTATACATACGTGCGGAATAAAATCTATACACGTGCAGGCAATCCTAGTCATATGTGCATGCAGAGCGGCCCCCAAAGGGCTAAGCATCCCGACACACGGCCCAAAGCCTAAATGTGTACCGTGATGGGTCCCAAAGACCTGTCAAATCCAATAATCTGGAGGGTATTGCAAAGGGTGGATTTTGAAAAACAACAACTCGACCAATAACATAGCTTTAATTTAGAATGTCAACTCCCCAAACCTTTTTCAAAAGTTTTCAAAGTGAAATAACGGGTCGGTATAAATCCAATTCCATTTTTCTCACGATAGCCCCAAAACAAAATAAGTCATAAACAAAATATCCAGAATCCCTTTCTCAAGAACAGAAACCATGTTAAAAGGATCACTTGTGTATGGTTTTAAAAGCCCAACGTTTCAGATTTAAACACCAAATCCCCAAATAAAATCGACATTGTAATAATTGAAATAATACGATTTTTATAACTAGCTCGTTAATGATCAAACAACCAACTCAAAGATTTTTATTTCTCAACAATATCTAGAAAAAAAGTATAAATTAGATTGTAAACTTTCATAAACATTTTCGAAATAAAAGTCCACTCACATATAATATTTCTCAATCCAAAATCACGAATTTCATAAATCATTTAAATTCTTAAGGGTCCACTCACAGTCAGAAATCTAACTCCGATCCTCCACCGGATCATCACGCGCCTCGGTAGTATCACCTATAAGACACAAATTGGAAGTAAAATTAGCCTCAATTTACGTAAATTAATAGTGTGTGTGATGGCCTAAACGTTCCTCCCGACTCACGTTCTCCCTCCTAGTTAGAATCGTTTTTCTCTAAACCATACACTCTCAACTCTATTCCTAATCTGTCCCGGCTCCAACTATGTCACCCACATTCTCAAATTCAACTACAAATTCAAAAGAAATGCTGCAAGTGGCCTACCTTACTTGGGGGTTGTCCGAGAGTCAAAACAATTGTGAGACCCCGTATTTTTCAAATAATTATTTTAAATATTTTGAATATTTATTTTAAGGATTTTGAGAATTTATTTGGAATTTAAAAAGGTTTTAATTTAATTTTAAATTATTGTTTTAAATTGGGCTTGACCCAAAAGTTGACTTTTAAAACTAATAGACTTTCGTCTTTGACTTTTGGCACGTTGGAAAGGTCTCGAGTCCACGAGTTCGTAGACACACAGCACGCGTCATTCGGAGTTACGATTTGAAAGATACGGACATGTGAAGTGAGTGGTAATTTCGTAATTTTGCATAAGTGGGTTTTAAATACCCCAAAATCAAATCTTTCTAGACACTCTCTCTCTCTCCTCTCCCCCGCGTCTCCCTTCTCTCTCCTCTCTCTCTCTCTCTCTCTCTCTCTCTCTCTCTCTCCGCCTGCCCTCTCCCCTCGGCAGTTTCGTCGTCCGGCCACCCCTCGACCAACGGCGGGTACCAGCGAGTTCCTCTCGCCGTCGCCGACCTCCAGCGGCCTTCCTCATCGCCGACCGACCACTGTAGACGAAGAATCAGCGCGAGACAAAAAAACGTCCTCGTCGGCGATCCGCATTTTCCGACGGAGTTACGACGCCGGACCACTTAGGTCTCCTTCCCTTTGCTCTGGCGAGTTCAGCTGTGCCACTCCTTTGCTCCGGCGATCTCCCATGGCGGCGAATCGACAACTCAAGGCCGTCTGCTTCCACCGTCGATTCCGGCCACTTCCGGCGACTTTTGGCCGTCGGTGCAGTTGTCAAAAACGACCCTTGAGGTAAGGGCTTTGTTTTCCCCTTGGTTGGATTGGTCAATTTTGTGAAATTTGGAAATTGAATTTATGGGGTTTGACACCATTTCGGGTTGACTTTGAATTGAGCCTATTTGAATGTTTTCTGAGTTGTTTTTCATCCAATTGCAGCGCCTAGGTTGAATTTGGGTTGATTTTTAGTTGAAAAATCATTTTCTTGGATTGCGCCGCCGCAGCCACCACTGCCTCCGCCACTTGTGGCGGCGGGTCAGCGGCCGTTTGTCTCTTTTTGCGCACATTGAACTTCGAGGAGATCCTTGGAGGTTGTTTGGTGAGTTCTGTGAAATTTCTGTGTTGTATAAAGCCGGGTAGCCACCGTGTGTGGTGGCGGCCGCCCGTTTTGGACGATTAAACGACCAGTTGTGAATTCTGTATATATTTAAGTTGGTTGTCTGGTCTTAACACGTACGTGGGCTCAGGAAATCTCATTCCCAATGCTATTATGCTGCCGGATTTGGTATCCGAGCAATGGCACCGTGAAGAGTATTCCGGTCTTTTACGTAGTTAAATTATGAGTGATACTTATCGGACTTTAATGTAGAGTACTGTTAATAAATTGTCTGTTTTTGTGTGGTTGCTGACTTATGTTAGAGAAGGATAGGTGTAGGATTTGAATCATGGGAATGATTTGACGAGGATTTGAGGCTAAGGAATGTTTATTGTCGAGGTTAGTGAATGATGATTAGACAGTTATTATACAAAACGATCAAATTAATTATTGAGGAAATGTTAGTACGATTTGAGTGACAGACAAGTGATGGGTCGTGAGTAGGAATCAACTTCCGAAAAGATTCGATGTAATTCGGACAAAACAGTAAGGGTTGGTGATGACGCCTATGTAGATGTGAGTCTAAAAACAAATACAAGAGGCGTTATATTGCGAAACAAGGATATTTATGAGATGGTTTGGGAATGTTGTGATTGAGGTTGTGCGAGAATACCTGCCTACCCGTGCATCGATTCGCTCTGTACGGGAAGTGGCGAGCCTAGTTACATGCCTGCTTGTGCATTGATTCACTCTGCACGAGAAGTGGCGAGCATCCTGCCTGCTCGTGCATTGATACGCTCTGCACGAGAAGTGGCGAGCATCCTGCCTGCTCGTGCATCGATTCGCTCTGCACGAGAAGTAGCGAGCATTCCTGCCTGCCCGTGTATTGATTCGCTCTGCATGGGAAGTGGCGAGCTTATCTGCCTACTCGTGCCTATGCACGGGATGTAGCGAGTTTAGTTACCTCAGTATATGACCAGCAGTTCTTCGGGTACTAGAGTGGCGAGAAGGTTCAATTGTGGAGTATTTTGAGAGCATTAATCGTTCTTCAGAGGTTAATTTATAGTTTTGTGATAATTTAAAAAAATGGATTTGAAAAAAGAGATTTTGAAAAATGTTTTAAAGCTGGGGGATTTCAAAGAGCGATGTGAGTGAAACTAGATAGTCTGTTTGTTTGTTTAGTTGCTTGTCTGCAGTGTTTGCTAGGAATTGGTTAAGTTTAGGCTTGAATCTTGAGGATGGGAATGTTGATGATTTGTCATAAGATTATGGAATATGATGAGTGGATTGGAATTATCGTGAATCAGTTAGAGATATGGTATAGGCATATAATTGTGTTTGAAGTTATTAATTAGGATGTGAATGATTGAGGTTGAGGTTAATAATTGACGATTAGGCAATTGATTGGCCAGAATAATGGAGTGATTATTATTATTATATTGTGGATTATTATTAAATATGAAATTTGAGGATAATTATTTCATCGTTTCACTCATATGAGCTTTAGTGAGCTTACCGGGTTATTTGTTTGATTGATCCGGTGCACCATGGATATGGTGCAGTGTGGTTGTAGTTGTTTTGCAGGTTAAGCAGGCTGAGCAAGCAATGGGGAGAAGACGAGACAGTGGGACTCATGAGTTTTATTTAATTGTTTTTACACAATGTTTTAGATTCAATGTTTTTGGTAAACGTATTTATTTACTTATGTTGTTGTGCATGGCTCAAAAGAAAGAGAAAACAGATTTACAACTTCGATGTTCAATACTTTTATGGGTCCAAGGTTTGGGGCGTTACAACAATACCCGCAATGTGACGCCCCAAAACTTGGGTCCATCACAGCTGCACCTACCTTGAGAATACTCGAAAATATACTACTCAAATCTTAAGTATTATACTTCCAAATATTTTCAAAATAGGTAAGCCTTATTAATAATAAAGAAAACTGGTTGAATCAGAGATAAATTACCAGCAGAAATACAAAATGTAAATAGAGTGTTTACATTTAAACAAACCCGACAAGGTTACAAATAAGTTCAAAAGTAACCTCGAGGAACATACAAACAAAGATGTTCAAAATTAACAAAAGTAATCAACCCGAAGATAGATATTTGATAATTTACAAAACAAACCCAAAAGCCAATGGTGTGCTAATTTATATAGCAAAAGTGACCCACAAATATCATAACCAACCTGATCAAAATCTGACAAATCGGAGACTTGACAAGTAGTAAGGCCGCACCTTCAGTCCAAGTCGTCAACCGCTACGTTCTCTGCACTCAAAGAGTACAGTAGGGGGTAAGAATCACATACGATCATAGCTTCCCCTCAGGGGACCCTGACTAGATTTTAAGATAGTATGAACATATTTATACTAAATAGCCAATAAAACACATCAACATAGCACAATGCACAACCAGAAAATCAATATCAGTTCGAAACAATTTGCATGCTCAAACAATCATTAAAAACATTTCAGAACGTTCCTAATACCATACCTGATGACCGAACTCAAAATTGGTCAACTATCATCCTACCTGGATTATCAGTAAAAACTAATTTGGTAGCGAGAGTATCCATTCCTGGTTACTACAACTTTAGACTAGATGCCAAGATAAATTGACTGCTACCAGCTTAACTGTATAATCGCCTCCGGAGGTTTAGAGGATCGAAACACAAGGTTAACTCTATAGTGATCACTTACTCTCAAGTCATCCTAACAATTCAATTATCACAATATAAGATAAAAACCACGCCACAGATGGCAATCATAAACTATGCAAATTTCTCATGCATACAACATATACTAGCATAATACATGCAGTAAAATAGGGCTACTAGTAGGGTGAGAGATTCCCCTTACTTGGAATCTTTTGCTCAGCTTGATATCCATAATACAAATCCAATTTACAGCTCTCTACTTCACTGAGTCCAAATATTGGGAAACTGATGTAATCCTTAGTTAACTTTTAACCAAGAACAATTAATCTAATCAGAAATCTAAATCTAAATCCAAAACATAATAAAACTTTAATCCTAAATCAAATAACCAAATCCCCAGCTTGGAAATCTTCCAAATGATTGAGTAATCAATTTGAATCCACTATTGAATTCACTGTCGAGTTGATGTTTGCAGGTGAAAGGTTTGCTGAGAGAAATGGGTTGCGGGTGAATAAGTGATGTGTGAAGAGATCATAAATGCAAAACTTGGAGGGGTATGTATAGATTCCATGCCAAGCCCTCGCTAGACCGACGAGCGCTCGGCAAGCCTTGCCAATCGCTTGGTGGCTCCACCGAGCCCTCGGTGGTGCATTCCATAATGTTCCATCGAGTTCCAATTCTTCTCTCCTTGCTCCTATGCCAGCTGCCTCCCTCTTTCTCCAATTTGGCTGTCAACTTCGCAGCCATTTGATCAACAATTGAAATCTTGCCATCTCATCTACCTATTTTGTCACACGTTTCCAACTTCAAACACTCACCAAAAATACAATCGATCATCCAAAAATGTCCCGAAAAATGTTCGTACTCGTAGCGGCGAATACTAATTTCTTATGAACTTAAAACCAAATTTGGATCTCTAGGATTTACACAAAAATCCTAACACTTCCAAAAATAAATTTAAAGTAACCACATAAATAAATAACTTAGGAAATAAAATACAAAATTTTTTTCGAGGTCTCACACTCTACCCCGCCTAAAAAGAAATCTTGTCCTCGATATTACCTGAGTTAGTCGAACAGGTGAGGATACTTCTTCCGCATTTCAGATTCCAGTTCCCAAGTAGCTTCTTCAACTCCATGATGTTGCCATTGAACTTTCACTAATGGCACTACCCAGTTCCTAAGCTCTTTTGTCTCGTATGCCAGGATACAAACTGGTCCTTCTACATAGGACACATCAGGTTCTAAAGACAAATCAATCCATGGCATAATTTGTGGAATATCAAGCACACTCTTTTTCAACTAAGAAACATGAAACACTGGATGAATGGATGCCAACTGAGGCGGCAACTCCAGTCTGTACGCCATAGTACCAACACGCTCGATAACTTTGAACTATCCAATATACCTAGGTGCTAACTTGCCTCGCACTCCAAACCGGTTCATACCCTTCTTAAGGCTCACTTTCAGGAATACAAAATCACTAACTTGAAACTCAAGTGGTTTCCTTCTGTCATCTGCATAAGACTTTTGCCTACTTTGGGCAGTCTTCAACCTTTCCTGAATCACTCTGACCTTCTCAGTGACCTCTTTAACAACTTTTGGACCCAAAACAAGTCGGTCCTCAGCATCAGCCCAACACAATGGTGATCTACATGGTCGCCCATAAAGTGCTTCATACAAGGCCATCCCGATGCTACTCTGGTAACTATTGTTGTACACAAACTCTGCAAAAGGAAGATATTCAGTCCACTTGCCTCCCAGGTCAAGCACACAAGCTCGTAACATATCCTCGAGTATTTGTATAACTCGTTCTGACTGTCCATGAGTCTATGGATGGTAAGCAGTACTCAAATCCAATCTGGTACCAAGCTCAGATTGCAATTTCTTCCACAATCGCGATGTAAATCGCGGATCTCAATCAGAAACAATCGTCTTCAGAATGCCATGTAAACGAACAATCCACTCAATGTATAATTGAGCGAAATAGTTAACAGGTGAATCCATCTTGACAAGCAGAAAATGTGCAGTTTTCGTCAACCTATCAACAATCACCCAAACTCCATTGTGTTCTTTAGTGGACCTTGGCAAGTTCGTAACAAAATCCATAGTAATATAATCTCACTTCCACTCAAGGATAAGTAATGGTTACAATAAACCAAACGGCTTCTGGTGCTCAGCTTTCACTTGTTGATACACTGCAACGACTGACATACTCAGCCATATCTCGCTTCAGTCATTTCTACCAGTAACTCTGTTTAAGATCCTTATACATCTTGGTACTACCAGGATGCATAGCAAAACGAGTACGATGAGCTTCATCCAGAACTCGTTTCTTGAGCTCCTCATCCTTCGGTACAACCATTCGATCCTTATACCTCAAACTATCTGAGTGAATCCTTCATCCCTCAGGTACTTCTCCTGCATTCAGTTTCTGTTTCAATTCTTGCAACTCTGGATCTTCTTTCTGCTTCTAAACTAACTCTTGCTCCAATTGAGGCTCAAACTGCAAACCAGTTAGAATTCCATCTTCTTGAACCTCAATCTCATATTCACTAAGAGTTTGAAACATTTCCCTATCTGCAAACATCAGACTGGATAAAGTACTTCTTGTTTTTCTACTTAAGGCATCAACGACTACATTTGCCTTCCCTAAACGGTACAATAGTTCAAAATCATAATCCTTAATGTATTCCATCCATCTTCTTTGCCTTAAATTCAGGTCACGCTGAGTAAAAATATACTTGAGACTCTTGTGATCTGAAAACACAGTGAACTTACTTTCACACAAGTAACACCTCCAAATCTTCAAGGCATGAACAACTGCTGCTAACTCCAAATCGTGAGTAGGATAGTTCTTCTCATGATTCTTCAGTTGTCTCGAAGCATAAGCTACTACTCTCTCATTCTGTATTAGCACACACCTAAGTCCTTGAGCTAAGGCATCCGCATAAACTTCATATGGATCCTTACCGTTTGACAAAACTAACACTGGTGCTGATGTTAACCTTTTCTTCAACTCCTTGAAGGCTAGCTTTCTCACACTTATCATTCCATTCAAACTTAGCTTCCTTCTTCAACAAACAAGTGAAAGGTGTAGCAATCTTGGAGAAATCCTGAACAAATCTCTTATAATAACCAGCTAATCCAAGGAAACTTCTTACTTCCATAACATTCTTAGGTTGTTCCCACTCAATCTCAGCTTCAATCTTGCTTGGATCCACTGAAATTCCTTCCCTAGAGATTACATATCCAAGGAATTGCACTTTGATCAACCAAAAATCACACTTCAATTTCTTGGCATAGAGTTGCTTCTCTAACATAATCTCTAAACCAATCCTCAAATGCTCTTTATGTTCTTCTTGAGTTCTTGAGTAAATGAGAATATCATCAATGAAGATTATAACAAACTTATCCAAGTAAGGTCGAAAAATCTTGTTCATCAAGTCCATGAATGCTGCTAGTATGTTCGTCAATCCAAATGGCATCACTACAAACTCATAGTGTCCATACCGAGTACGAAAAGCAGTCTTTGGTATATCATCTTCTCGAACTTGAAGCTGATGATAGCCAGATCGTAAATCAATCTTCGAAAAGTGTTTAGCTTCACTGAGTTGATCAAATAACTCATCAATCTTTGGCAAAGGATACCTATTCTTGATAGTAACACTATTCAACTTCCGATAGTGTACACACAAACGCAATGAACCATCATGCTTCTTAACAAACAAAATTGGCGCTCCGCAAGGTGATGTACTTTCTCGAATGAAACCTTTCCTTCGCAAATCCTCTAATTGTAATCTTAACTCTTCCATCTTAGCAGGTGCCATCCGATAAGGTGGAATCAAAATAGGTTGGGTACCAGGTATTAAGTCAATTCTAAACTCCACTTCCCTTTGCGGTAGGATACTTGGCAATTATTCGGGAAGCACTTCAGGATATTCTTCTACTACTGGTATCACTTTCTTTTCACCATCCTTTACCTTTGTTGATGCTATAAAGACATAACACAACAAAACTCTTTTGTTCTCAAAACAAGCTTTCAACAACGGGCTTAAAGGATTAAAATGCTCATTCAACCTTATGACTACCACTTCTCCTCAAGCTGTAACTACAGTGATCTTCCTTTTCTCACAATCAATCCTGGCTTGCTTAACTTGTAACCAATCCATTCCCAAAATCACGTCTTAACAATCTATTTCCAATGGAAACAAATCAGCAGTTAAAACTTGGTTTTGTACCACCAATTGACAAGTTTTAAAGATTCTATCTATAGTGATTCATGTTCCTATGGGAACACTCAATTCTAAAGGTTTCTTTAAAAGTTTAGAGCTTAAACCTAAAGCTCTAGCAAACCAAACAGATATAAAGGAGTGTGATGCACTAGTATCAAATAAAATCTTAACTTCAATATTGGATAAAAGAATCGTACCGTCAAGTGTAGCTTTCTCACTGCTTTCACCTAAAGCAAAATCTTTGTCACCATTCCTACCTTGCTGGGGTCATCCTTTACCCTGACTTCCCTGACTAGCTTGCTGAGATGCTTGTGGTTGTTGTTGAGGTCTTGTAGACGATGCCTGTGGTTGCTCCTACTGCTGCGGAGCCAAAGGTTGTCCAGTAGCTTCCCTCTTAGGAAATTGGTTTCTGAAATGTCTTTCCTCTCCATAACCAAAGCAAACAACCTATCCAAACATCTTCTGTGGAACTGCGACTCTCTCAGTAGCTTCCTTTCGAGGACACTATCTCTTGAAATGCCCCTCTTCTCCACAGCCAAAACAGATAAGTGGTCCTGACCTCTTCTGGGTACCACTCCTAGAAGATGAATCTTTTCCCTGATTAAACTTTCTTTTCTTCTCACCAGATTTCCCAGATGAAGTCTGTCTCTTCTGGTTGTTCAGATACTCATCCTCAATCGCATAAGCAGACTCAACAATGTCCTTATAAGTCGTAGTTCCATGATCAACAATAAACTTTCTGATTCCAAACTTAAGACTTTGAAAGAACCTTATAGCCTTTGTATTCTCATCATTCACAATCGCCTTGGAAAAATGTCCAAGCTCAGTAAACTTATTCACATTCTCACCAACAGTCATGTTACGTTGCTCCAGAATCATAAATTCACCCAACTTACTTTGTTGCCTCGCTGAAGGAAAGTATTGATCATAGAAATGTTTCACAAATTGCTCCCAAGTAATTGCAGTAACATCTCCCACTTGATCACAAATGGTTCTCCACCAATAGTCGACTTCTCCTTCCAGGACATGAGTAGCCAGCCAAACTCGATACTCAGACGGGGCATTGATTGAATCCAACTTCTTTTTAACATTCTGGATCTAAACTTCCGCTTTAGTTTGATCAACTTCAGTACTACCGTAGAATTTCAACGGTTGGCTCTTCAGAAAACGATCATAAAAATGACCCTGGTGCTTTTCCTCGCGTTCTTCAACCATTAATTGTTCACCGGCCTCATTCGCTAAGAAAGTTTGGAACATCTTAACAAACTATTGAGAGTCGAACTAACCCTAGTTGCATTGTGCTTGGTTGACTCGTCTAGGCGGCATCTTGTCAACAAACTGAAAGAAATAATGGGCAAGGTTCAACAATTATTCCCAAGTGAAACAAAACTTTCGGAATAACATAATACAAATCACTGTTGAATCTCACACAACAGATTCGAAAGAGTGAACTGAAGAGAAGTTTCAAAAGATAACTCACAAAAGACTCTAGGTTGGTATTCTAAAAATCATTTTGAAAATAATTTTCAAGAAAAACTTGCTCTGATACCATTTTTCTGTGACGCCCCAAAACTCGGGTCCATCACAACGACACCTACCTTGAGAATACTCGAAAATATAATACTCAAACCTTAAGTATTATACTTCCAAGTATTTTCAAAATAGGTAAGACTTATTAATAATAAAGAAGACTAGTTGGATCAGAGATAAATTGCCAGCAGAAATATAAAATGTAAATAAAGTGTTTACATTTAAACCAACCCGACAAGGTCACAGATAAGTTCAAAAGTAACCTCGAGGAACATACAAACAAAGATGTTTAAGATTTACAAAAGTAACCAACCCAAAGATAGATATTTTATAATTTACAAAACAAACCCAAAAGGCAACAGTGTGCTAATTTACATAGCAAAAGTGACCCACAAAGATCATAACCAACCTGCTTAGAAAGAGAGGATCAAAATCCGACAAATAGGAGACTTGGCAAGTAGCAAGGCCGCACCTTCAGTCCAAGTTGTCAACCGCTACATTCTTTGCACTCAAAGAGTATAGTAGGGGGTAAGCATCACATACGATCATAGCTTCCCCTCAGGAGACCCTGGCTAGGTTTTAAGATAGTACGAATATATTTATACTAAATAACCAGTAAAACACATCAAAATAGCACAATGCACAACTAAAGAATCAATATCAGTTCGAAACCTTTTGCATGCTCAAACAATCATGAAAAACATTTCAGAAAGTTCCTAATACATTACCTGATGACCGAACTCAAAATTGGTCAACTACCATCGTACCTGGATTATCAATGAAAACTAATTTGGTAACGAGAGTATTCATTCTTGGTTACTAAAATTTTAGACTGGACGCCAAGATAAATTGACTGCTACCAGCCTAATTGTATAACCGCCTCGGAAGGTTTAAGGGATCGAAACCCAAGGTCAACTCTATGGTGACCACTAACTCTACTCAAGTCATCCTAACAATTCAATTATCACAATATAGGATAAAAACCACGCCACAGATGGCAATCACAAACTATGCAAATTTCTTGTGCATACAACATATACTAGCATAATACATGCAGTAAAATAGGGCCACTAGTAGGGTGTGAGATTCCCCCTACCTGGAATCCTTTGCTCAGCTTGATATCCACAATACAAATCCAATTTACAGCTCTCTACTTCACCGAGTCCAAATATTAGGAAACTGATGTAATCCTTAGTTAACTTCTAAGCAAGAACAATTATTTTAATCAAAAATCTAAATCTAAATCCAAATCATAATAAACCTTAATCAGAAATCAAATAACCAAATCTTCAGTTTAGAAATCTTACTAAAGGATTGAGTAATCAATCTGAATCCACTATTGAATTTACTGTCAAATTCAATACGTAAAACATTTGATTAATCTAAAGAAAATGATGAGTTGATGTTTGCGGGTGAGAGGTTTGCTGAGAGAAATGGGTTGTGGGTGAGTGAGTGATGTATGAAGAGATTAGAAATGCAAAATTAGAATGGGTATATATAGATTCCACACTGAGCCCTTGCCAGATCGCCGATCGCTCGATGCTCCACCAAGCCCTCGGTGGTGCATTCCACAATGTTCCACCGATTTCTCATTTCTTATCTCCTCGCTCCTATGCCAGTTGCCTCCCTCTCTCTCCAATTTGGCTGTTAACTTCTCAGCCATTTGATCAACTTGATCAACGTTGAGATCTTGCCATCTCATCCACGTATTTTCTCACACGTTTCCAATTTCAAACACTCGCCAAAAATACAATTGGTTATCCAAAAATGTCCTAGAAAATGCTACGTACTCGTAGCGGCAAATACTAATTTCTTATGGACTTAAAACCAAATTTGGATCTCTAGGATTTACACAAAAATCCTAACACTTCGAATAAGAAATTTAAAGTAACCACAAAAATAAATAACTCTGGAAATAAAATACAAAAATTTTTCCGGTGTCTCACACGCAAAGTGTCTGATCACGAGCTAAATTGAAACTTTCATCGCTCAAGTCTCACCCACCTATTCAAAATCACTAACCAACTCAGTTTTGGTACTCAAAATAGCGCGAGGTAAATTTACGTAGCATCTGGGTGGTCGGAACCCTGCTATCGCTGCTCAAAGTGGCGGTACCAAATCTAAATTTCACAATTTCTCCAACTTCCTCAAACTTTTCAATTCTAAACTTCAATTTGGAGTCAAAGGGGTGGATATTACCTAAAATTTGTCCAAGAACAATCCCTAAAACCAGTTTTCAAAGTAAACCCGAAATGACCCTTCAATCCATCAAAATCCAAGTTTCTAAATGCTCAAAATTGATCAAGATAGGTATAGGGGAAATAAAGTCCATAGGGAATGGAGGAAAACCCACCTAAAAACAAGTCGAACGGAGACTGGAGGTGGCCGAAATCCTGCAAAGAGAGGGGCGGCGGCTGTGGGTTTTATGGCGTGTATCTCGCTTATGTAGGTGCTAGCTGGCGAAGGGAGTGGTGGGGAGGTGGTGGTCGGCCTGTGGGGATCACACTAGTGAGTCCAGGTCGGAGGGAGGTGGCCAGAGGCATGGTTTTGTGATGGTGGCTGGTGTGTGCGTAGTGAGAGGTGCGGGAGGGAAGAGAGAGAGAGAGTGGGTGTGAGGAGAGAGAAAGACAAGGGGGAGAGAGATGGTTCTAGAGAGATAAAGTTTTTGGGCTGTTTTAATTAAATTGTTGGGTATTTTTTTTTTATTACAAAAAATACCCCCTTCTCGAAAATTCTCCAAAATTCCTTCCCCGAAACTCTGATTTAAAAGTCGCTTTGGCCCATGTGTTCGGGAATTCGAGTTCTATTTAAGCGTCTTAAAAAAATATTGGCCAAAGTTTCATTTTTAAATCACCCCTCAAAACGCTATAACTCCTCTCCAAAAACTTAAATAAATTCTACAATTAAACTTTGAAAAAATTTGGCGTTCAAATTAAACTTGGGGTCGGGTCATTACATTAACGTAATCAATATAAGAAAAACCAGCGGTTTCAAATCCTCTCCAAATAATTATTTAAACCACTTTGTCAATTCAGTTCCACACTTGGTAACCGACCGATTACATAATCGAACTTTCTGAACATACTCTACCTTTAAATTCCCAACAAAAACCAATCAATTTAAAATCCTATCCAAAAATCCACAATAATCGCAAATTAAACGGAAAATTATACCTTTCGCACATTCGATAACCTCTGCAGCTTGGTTTGGAGTTTCAATAATTGATCAGTTGTAAGTCAAGATTCTAAGTACACATAGCCTGTCCAATAATACCAAACAGTCAATAATTGACTCAGCAAACCAACCTTTATTTGGAATCCAATAGTGGTCGAAATTCGATATTTCTACTGGGTTTAGTGGCTGTCCAAACTAATTTTTATACTCAACAATCAAAATTTTGAATTCTAAGGCTTGTAACCAATTCATGTAGGTTCAATAGGATCATACATCAAACAGAACAAGAACCAATTTATAATGAACTTATGCCTTGGTTTGTTATGATCAATTCACAATACACACAATAACTGTGAGACCCCGTAGTTTTTTCAAGTTTTGTTTTCGGCCCGTTGATCTTGTCTCTCCTCCCTCTTCCCTTTTTAAAAACCCAAAATCTGATTTTTATCTCTCATTTTTCTCTTTTTCTCTCACACACTCTCTTTCTCTCCCTACGATTCTCTTTCACCCTCTCACTTTCGCCGCCCCTGTCACCGGCGATTGGCGGCGGCTTGGGTTTCATCCCGTTGAGCTCGCTGCTCCTCCCTCTCCCTCGATGTGTGTTCCGTTCAACCTATAAAAATTGAGACCCAATTCAAGCCCAATCGTAGCTCCGGCATTGACTCATCGTTTCTGATGATGTCTCGACCTAATTCCGGCCCAGACGTGTTCCTCTCATCGTTCTGAGCTTGTTGGTGGGTTAAGATGGTGCATCGGACCACCACAAGCGACAGATCGAAGCCACAAGGCATGTGGCTTCTTTGGCCAGTTTGGGAGGAATGTGTTGCCTAATCTAATGAATCATGAATGTGTTATGCAGGTGACAATTGATTAGTCGATTAGGAGGAATGAAGAACGGAAAGGGAAATTAAGACGTGTAATGTTCAAAAACCTTAACGATCGTTTTCGGACATGGAGGGCCAAACTACACAAGAAGTGGTACAAATCATTTAAAGGTCTTGAGGAAAGGTTTACTTTCCCAGATGACCGTGTTAATGCTAAACAGTTGCGCCGGCTGATAGCTAGATGGGATGATAAGAAATTGAGGGTATGTTATATATGCCTGGAAAATTATATAGTTAAATGCAGCATTTCAAGCAGCTATCATAATAGGAATATAAAGTAGCAGTATGTAATCATCATGTTAGATTGGAATAGTTGCTGAAAAATTTAAACTTGGTATTCTTTTTCAATGAGGCAACAATATTGGTATGGTTGAATCTAGTGCCATTGTGTTTTCTATCTTGACTAGTATTGTGGAGTTCATATTAAAGTTAGTAAACTAAGGCTACATCATCAATTATCGAAATAGTGGTATATTTTTTTATTGCATTTTATGAATCTTATTAAAATGACATGAAAGTGAGCTAGTGAAGTTTGGTATTTGATTTATGTTTAAGCTGCAAGTTTAATGAATATAACTTCTAATTTATTGTAGAGTCACTTTTTGGTTACTGGTACTGACACTATATTTTCAATCAAGTGTACGATAAATACAAATGCTTTGTTAGAAAATCAATCTGTTACTTGGGAGATCTCTTTATCTTCCTACAACCATTGACAAACTATGAAAATAAATCTTATTAGTCCAGTTCAAGAAAGTGCTATAATTCACTATGTTCTTGCATTTTATCACACAAGAAAAGAGGTTATATGATAATCAGAATTCTAGCATAAGCACCACCCCCATATGCTACTAGATTTGATCATTGAATCAATATAATTTAATTGGATTGAATAGTCTTAGAATTTTTGTTTATATTTGAATATACTGTTTTGTGAGGTCAAATAGAGTAATGCTAATTTATGCTAATTTAATCATTTTGTACTTGGACATGTTTGCAAATGTATAATCAGGACCGGTGTGTGACAAATTAATACACAAAACAGAAAGTGCTTGAAGACAAGTCACACGACAAGCATCAAGACATTCGCCCAGATATACTATGAATATGTGACTTCCTTTATGGAATAATTGTGCCATAATTATATCAGTCTGGTGAGAAAAAACAGTTTGTGGTGATTATATTCATGAGGTGTTTATAGCTTTGGGTTGCTGTAGTTGTGAAATACATGGAATACGTGTGGCATATATGGTGAATAAATATGTGTTTGTAGGAGGGTTAGTACTTAAGGAACGTGATTAAGTGACTTATATAAGTGTTGGTTCTATTAGGCTTATTCCCACAATGGTGTTGATCCAGATCGTGTGACATTTTTTGAACTAGCAAAGACAAAGGGGGGCCAGGTAAGATGTCAATTAATGAAGAATCTCCGTGAATTATGGTAAGCTGTCCACCTTGTCTTAATCTATGTGCACCTTTTATTTGAAGTCCATAATCAGTCTCATTTTAATTCTCTGCTGGTCCACCTTTGTTGGTATTATGTTATCTTTTAACAACAAAAATTTGTTTCCCATAAACAAAAATTATGGTGCAGCTTTAATACATTTATGTATTTGACAATTCTAAATGTATCTTTGATCATGGTAGACACATGCATTTCATGCTTAGAATTGATGAGAAATATCATTTTCTGATAATATTTTGTGTCTTGAATTGTAGTTGAACTTTGAAAAGGAAGAAATGGTCATTCGTGATCGCAGTGAAGAGATCACAACATAAGTGAAGAACCAAATCTACACCAAGGTAATTGTTGATTTCTCTAACTTAAGTGCAAAGTTATCAAGTTTTAGTATGGAAATGGAAGTAGGGGTTGTCGTACAAGAAATTGGATTGAGATTTCAATCACAAGCTAGATTGATTTTAGAGTTATAAAACTAACAAACAACCTACTATGTACTATGCAAAGCCAAGACTAAGCATAATGGTATGTGCAAATGTGTAGTGTTGAGTTGTTGTTTGGTTGATTGATGATAAGTAACTCTAGAATTCAAAACTAACACATTGAAATGCAAGTAAATTAAAGTACAAATTAAATTCAATGATGATGAAGGATTTGAGATTATTCGGGGTTCACACTAACCCTTTGATAGGACCGACCCCGGAGCTCTCAATTAAATTTCGAGGCAGTCCTGTGGGGTCCCACATCCCTCGGATATAGGCCCGCTTTCTTACTTTAACTTATTTTGAAAGATCCTATCATAACTTAGGAAGTAATCTATATAAATTTCGGCAGTATCTCCCCTAAAAGTAGCACTTATCCATTTTCATGAACCTGTCAAAACACACTTCTAAGTTTTCAACTTCCCTACCACAACCAAATTTGGGTCACCGACCCAACATAAAATTTACAAAATTTATAAGGTTACAAACAAACATTAGAGCCAAACTACAAGTTAGGGTTTAAAGGAAATCCTACACTATACAATGAGAAGAGAAAGCCCGCCTCGACGCAATAATTATGACTGGCTACCGCTTCCACCTGGGGAAAACCATTAAAACACAAAAAGATGACTCATGGTGAGAAAGGCTCAGGGAGTGGAAGAACAAGTCAAAAGATAAACAACGTTAATAAAGTAGAACATTTATTATAATTCTCAGTTTCACAACTTAACAAAAACCTTACGTCATCAGCATAATTCCAATAGAAAGGTTCTATATAACAACTTCAAACTTTGAAATTCCTTTCAACATAGAAAATAACTAAAAATATTTTTATCTAATAAAGTTTTCAGTAAAAACGTTGACCATATAAGCACCCAATTGACGGGCTCCACATTGGTACCGTTACAAAACCATCGCACCAAGTGGACCGTCTACATAACTTTCCACCCGCATCGTTGCAACGCTGTCATGCAAGTGGACTTACGGTGGCCCTTGTACCATCGATTCGCCGTCATACAATAAGCCAAGTGTTGTACGTGCACGTAGACTACCCCCAAAGGGCGAGGCATCCCGGGACACTGCCCAAAGCCTATTTGTGTGCCGTGATGGGTCCCAAAGACCTACTTAGCTTAATAATCAGTGGGTATTTAGATGGCACTTAAATAATTTGTTTAAACATTTGATAACTCTTAAGCTCTAAAACTTTAAAACATTTATAACAAAACTTTTTAATATACAACATAAGTACTCATAATAATTCAATATTTTCAAAAGTAATATAAAAACCATAAAACCCATAAATTTGCAAGCAAAAGAAAATCCACTCACAATATTGGAGCCTAGTGTCAGTCTCCGGATGGATCACCTCCGGTCTAGGGAGTGTCGTCTAGAGAGGAAAAACCCCGAAAATTTTGCTGAAAATGGGGTAGAAAACTGGCCGGCTTGTCGCTGGTTGCTAGTTTCCGACTTCGATCCACCTACGTGGGTGGCTGGGTGATGAGGTGAGTGGCGAGGAAGTGATGACCGGTCGGAGGAGAGTGTTTCCCGACCGGTGAGTCAGCTGGGTTTCGTCGGAGCTTGTGGTGGCGCGCTGGTCAGTGCAAAAACAGAGAGAGAAAGAGAAAGTCTGAGGTGGTTTCTTGGGTGTTTCCGCGTTCACAGAGATCGGCCAGTGAGGGGGGATGGCTGGGAGATTGTTGGCCGGTCTGTAGGGAGATTTTGAAAGGACAAAATTGCCCCTAAAATGTTACGCCCCACTCTCTCAAACCGTGGCCCCAATTTATATTCTGTCTTCGGAAATACGTTATGAACTACTACTTTCATTACCCCCGTCTATTGAAATTTTTCTAAAAGTTTTATCTTTCCTTAATTTCCCGTTTGATTACCCGATTTCTTATTAGAATGTATAAGTCTTTTTCAAATTAAACTTTCCAATTGGATCACCACCGAATGAAATTTAACTTGGTCCTATATAAAAGAACGAAACTTGGGTCGGGTCATTACACCCTTCCATGTAACAAACAATGCAATTAGTGATTATACCAAATTGGATAGATTAGATTCCCTCTTAACCCCCAATCAAGGTGAATTAGGGCACATTCTCTTTCATGTTATCAATTATCCCAACCAAGGTGATATCTAACTACCTAAGATTAATGTCATAGCAAACCTTAGGTGCATAAAATTCTAAGGATGAGGAATCCAAGCAATTAAAACAAAACAATCCAACCAAGGTGCTTTTAAATTACCATGCTCTTATGCAACATGCTTTAGAAACTAAAGGTTATCAATCTTTAATTTCTACATGACAATATTTCTCATATGCACAAGTGGTAAATTCACACATACAAGTCATGATCTTTAAACTAGCATAAGAGCATATATATCCAAAATGACATTGATATCAAAAATCACAAAGTCATTACATGATTGGGTTAGGGCTACATCTCTAGCCCCAAATTAAGAAACTACTCCCTAATCATATAAAATACAAATAACATCACAATATGAAACATAAATGAAAGCAAGAGTAAAAGGAGAAGACTAGATGATGAAACCAAGCCTCCAAGGTGTTGTCACTCCTCCAAGGATGCTCAAAGTGGCTTCATGTCTGAAGTTCCTCCAAGCTCCTCATGTAATGATGGTGATGATGGGTTTCAAAAATATAGAGAGGATGGTTGATGGATTGTGATGGTGTTTGGCTTCTAAGAGATGAAGAGATGATAGAGTAAAGATGGAGAAAATAATTGATGGAGATGATGGAGATGTGAGTTCAAAAATAGAGAGAGAGAGAGAGAGAGAGAGAGAGAGAAAGAGAACCTAGGGTTTTGGGTGTTGGAAAAGAGAAGATGAAATGGATGAGTGTTGAGAAATGAGTGAAGTTGGAGAGAATTGACAAGACCGCCCTCGGATTTCACCCTGAAACTCGGAAAGGTCCTGTGGGATCCAAAATCCAGGAAAATTCTACCGAAAATTTGGCAAAACCTCCCTTGAAAATGGACTAACCCAAAAAATTATAAACCTGTAAAAAGGCACTTCTATGTCTTTCAGCCACCTCTACCACAAGCAAGAAGGGTCTCAGACCCGATAAATTTAAAGATAAACCAACTTAACAATTAGGTATGGTTATCAAAGCCACTATCTATTACAAGAAATTTATTTTTTTACAAAAGTAAAATTGGCGCCTACAAGGTCCGAGTAGGGTAATGGACGTAAAATGCCTTGACGTAATTGGCTCGACCTCCACCAAAGCTACGGCCTTTAAGACTTTACACTCGCTCTTTGAAATCTCTCAACTTTAAAACTATTTTCAAAATCTTGTCTCAAACGTCAAAGGAACTATTTAAATACACGATAGAAGCGTTAAACAAGTAAGAAGTCGTTCTTTAAAACTTTCTGAGTAAAAGTATTCTGTAGCACCATATCTAAGAATCCCAATTAATATAAAAAGAAATTTCCTCTTTAAACTTATATCATAGAAAAATCCTTGAAAAGGGGAATGAAGTTTCACTGTACTCAAATCCGTAACTGCAGACAATATCCTAGCCACAATCCCGTGCTCGGGCAGGCTCAAATCCTACCCATAATCTCACACATATAGGTCATTCTGTAAGAGCAGACTCATATCCTGACCACAATCTCGTACGGAGGGGTCTCTCCGCACGAGCAGGCTCGTCCGATCAGTACTTGCATTTTCAATTCACAACATTTCCACTTTCAAAAATAAATAGTCATTGTACTTTCTCAAAAGAACTTTTAATTCCATATGTCATCATGCATAATTCAAATCAAGTTCAATATACATAAATCAAAATAATACTTTTCGACAAAACGAAATATTAAATGAACCAAGTATATAAGATGAAAAACTAAATTCCTTTCCCAAGGCCCAGCAACTGACTAAAACCGACATGTAGATATATGTTTTAAAAACTTATTTAAGAAGCGTTTGAAATCCGAAATCCAACATTTACTCACCAAATCTCAAATCGAACTCAAGATAATAAGATTAATATAATTAATAAATTTCTATAATCTTACTAGAAGACCCGAAAGTCCACTCTGATTTACTAACTCTCAATTAAAGCTCAAAATTATCAAATGAGTAAATTCATAAGGTTTATGAAATGCTTTTACAAATAAAAGTCCACTCCCAATTCAACTACGTAAAAGACCGAAATACCCTTCACGATGTCATTGCTCGGTTACCAAATCCAGCAGCATAACGGCATCGGGAGTGAGATTTCCCGAGCCCATGTACCTATTATGACCAGACAACCAACTTAAATATATATAGAATTCACAACTGGTCGTTTAACGTCCAAAACGAGCGGCCGCCACCACACACGGTGACTGCACGTCTTTAAACAACACGAAAATTTCATAGAACTCACCAAACAACCTCTGAGGATCTCCTAGAAATTCAATGTGGGCAAAATGAGACAAACAACTGCTGACCCGCCGCCACAAGTGGCAGAGGCAGTGGTGGTAGCGATGACAGATCCTAAAAAAAATTGTTTTTTCAACTAAAACTCAACCTAGTCAACCTAGGCACTTCAATTGGACGAAAAACAACTCAGAAATCATTTAAACATGCTCAATTCAAGGCAAACCCGAAATGGGTACAAGCCTTAAAAATTCAATCTCCAGATTCTCAAAATTTACAAGCAAGAACAAGGGGGAAAGAAAACCCATACCTAGAGGATCATTTCTCGTAACTGGATCAAGGGCCAAATCTCGCCGGAAAAGCTCGAACTAGCCGGAGAAGCCGTCGGCCTGAAATTTCTCGATCTGCCACCGTGAGGGGTCGTTGGAGCTAGGGGAAGCCATGGCTGAACTCGCTGGGGCCTGGTGAAGAAAACCCAAGTGGTCGCCGGTCCCGAATCTGCCGAATAGTCGAGTCGCCGCCGGTGGCAGTCGGTTCTGCTCAAGTTTGCAGGCCGTCGTCACTGACTTTCTGTGCTGGATGCTGCCACCGAGAGGAAGAGGAGAGAGAGAGAGAGACGAAGCCAGCGCCATCTGTCTTGTCGCCATCCGCCGTCAGACAGTCAAGAAAATCAAGGAAAGAGACAGAGAGAAAACGAAGTCGGGGGGGAGGGGAGAACCAGCCTGAGAGGAGAGAGAAAATAATGCCCCCCCCCTTCGAAATTTCTGGATTTTGGGTATTTAAAACCGACTCATGAAAAATTATGAAATTGCCCCTCCCTTCAATTGCCCGTATCTCTCAAACCGTAACTCTAATTTATGCATGCTTCGTGTCTACGAACTCGTGGACTCGAGATCTATCCAACAAGCCCAAAGTCAAAATCAAAAGTCTACTAATTTAAAAGTCAACTTTGGGTCACCAATTTTAAAACAAAAATTCAAAATTTAAATTCAAAACCTTTTATTTCTCAAATAAATTCCCAAAATATTTAAAATAATTCCTTGGAAACAAAATACGAAGTCTCACAATTTAATCTCCCACTACGCCTTTAAATGACCATTACCAATAAAAATAAAAATTTTAATTTCTAATGAAATTTGGGTTGGGTTGTTACAAAATGGAGAGAATGGAGAGAGGGAATGTCTAAATGAGAGTTGTGGCTAAGTTTTTAGGATGAGATGAAGGGCTAGGATGAAAGGAAATGAAGTGATAAGGTTAGATGTGTTCAAAAAACTGTGAATATTATATTTTATCTTCCTAAGGTGGATCCTTGATAGTTGTGGAGATAGGTAAATGTTCTATTTGCCTCATTTAGAGTCTTCACATTGTTGGGAAGAGCCTTTATTCAGAATGGGCGAACCAAGAGTAGGAAGGAAGACATGTGATAGATTTTACCCAAAATAGAAAGATACCTTTTGACCATTTGTCCTTTTGTTGATAGAATTTCTGAGCTGTTTTAGAGCACAATTTGAATGCCTTAAGCAACCCATAAAATTTCGTTTTATACATCAATGGAAAGCTCTAGATGTCTTCTTTCCAACCATATATTATATGCCTCAATCCAAGCTCGGACCAAAACGTTATGCCCCACACAATGTAGCTGACTCAGTGCTCCTCTAGTGCAGTTTTAGGCTAACTTTAAAATTCAAAATGAACACCTAAGAAGCCTTCAAATGTCATGAAATTTAACCTGGAAGAACGTCATGGTGTTAGCTTCCATCTCTAATTGAATTCATGTCAAAATCTATTAAAGAGAATAAATGGTGTAATTTCTCATTTTATTGCTCGGAAGCCAAAAACACAAAACTAAATGAAATTTAAAGCTTTTATTCAAATGAACTCACAAAAACTAAGTAAGAGGAACATTAAAGGAAGTGTATTCATGAACATATCAGTAATGGGACCAAAAAAGCGCAATTGTGTTCAATGTTATGGGCTTGAAGCTCAATGGGAGGATGTACTTGGAATTGAGATTGAGGAGCGTGGCATTTCACAGAAGGTTTGAGACCTTCAAGAAGAACTTGAAGAGCAAAAGAAAGTTGTGGCCGAGGCTTATAAGTAGGTTGAACTATTGAGGCGAGAGGCAGCTGAGACAGTAGAGAGACTCAAGCGAGAGTAGGAAGAAAATATTGCAAAATTGATGGCTGAATAAGAGGAGAATTCGAGGCAATTTAAGCTCCAAATGCAAGAGCAATTGAAGTTGTTATTTGGAAATGCTATCATGAACTTCAATGCAATGCATATGTTCACAGCAACAACCCAAAATCAAAGTGGAAGTTCCCATGCTCCAACAAATCCATCATCCATGCAAGTGGATAATGCACATCCAAGAGCTGACCTAGCAGCTAATGGTGATCAAGAATGCCAGAGTACGTGCGACGTATATTTAGTACTATGTTATCTGACCGTTATGCTACTTTAGTTTTTGGAAATCACTACAGTATCTTTTGAACAAACATAGCTTCTCATGTGTTGCTGCCCTTCTTTTGCAAAACTTTTGGAAAGTGATGTTAGGAATATTTAGATGCAATGGTTTTTTAGAGGAAGAGCATAAAGCTTTTTTGACTACTAAACAAATTTGACATGGATATGTGGATTGCAGTGGATAAATTTTGAATGTAGAAATTGACTATTATGTAGGTTAATATTGTGTTCTGTGCAATGGAAGATGGTTATATTATATCTTTACTGATCTTCATATTCATATGTCATGGCTTACATATTCATATGTTCATGTATGCCATGAGTACATATTTTTATTTTTCATTTGAATTAGCATTACAGATTTGTAAATACATATCTGTAATTTCCATTTCTGTACACACAAGTGACAATACTGGTCACACCCCAGATCCCGGCCTAGGCACGTGTGGCACGTACTTTAAGGGTGTTCGAGACTACAACACCCAACTATTCGGTATTGTAATCCCAAATTCCTTGAAATACGTAAGCCTGTTTGAATTTAAAACCTGAATTTATTAAAATATAATTTAGTAGCGAAAGTGAATATTTAAAACCAATTATATTTAATGAGACAAATAAGATACATTTATTATTAATTCATTTTGTTGTTGTCATCTGCCCGCTGACTCTTCAACTCACTTAATCTGCAAAACAAACCGCTGCACCATGCAATGGTGCACCGAATTACATAACAACTCGGTAAGCTATGAAGCTCATATGAGTTAAACCAAATTAAACAGAAACTCATGCATACTCAATTTGGCATATAACAACATTTCTCAACTTAACCATATTCAAATAAAGATATTGAAACCATTTTGGCAACTCAAGCCGATTCATCAACAATATGAATTGAAAACAAATCATAACCGTCATCTCAAAGCACCACCAGCAAGCCCATTCACATTCCATAATAATCCGTATATTCAATTAATAATAAAAACATCATCAAATGAATTTGCAACCCACTATGATCTGGTTATCTTAATTAACAGCAAAACCCATCATCAACTTAATCCTAGAATTACTGATTAGATGCACATAGGCAATACTTTAATTCATTTAATCCATGTTCACTAACCAAGGAAACCAAGTATTTATGCAATATATCTCAATCCAATCAAGTTCCACAAGGTCAACGACCACAAACTAGTTCAGAGTTCTGAAATTTCAACAACAGAATTCCAATATTTCAGCTCTAAATTTCCTAAATAATTATATCAGAATTCACCAACAACACAAAACTCGTAAATAGTGTGAACAAAGCCATGGAATGGCCTAAATTGGCAGCAGCCGCCACTTACGGTGGTTGTCCAAGACATATTTCATCGTCAAATCCAATTTACACTAACCCCAAGATCACAAATTCATATAATCAGACCAATAAGTATAAAGAGAAGCAAAACCAATGAAATAAATCACCAGCATCAATGAAATAAAATTACCTCTTCTTCAAAGCTTGACAAGGTTATTTGACTGTTGTACTTTTTGTCACTTCTCAAGGTAGTGATAAGTTTAGATTGCTTATGCTTTAGATTGTTCTCAACCATGCTTAGAACCACACCTTGCTTCTTTTCTCTAACTTCATTGGCCAATTGCCCCATTTGCATCTCAAGTTTGTTCAAACCATTGCTTAGAATGTTGATCTTCTCATCTTGCCTGGATTGATTTCCTTTGCTCTCTATGATGAAACTAGTTAACAAATCTTCAATAAAGGGTTTCTTGATTACCTCTTGATGCATTTGTTGTTGTTGTGGAGGATTTTAGTAGGGTGCCCTAGGAGCTTGATATGAATTAATGGCTCATTGGTTGCTGAATGAAGAGCCACTAACACCTTGGAATCCACCATTAGGCCTTTGAAACTTTTGGCCTTGCTCATGACTAGGATAGGATGGTGCTTGAGGTTCTTGTGGTTGGTCACTCCATCTATATTTCTCCACCTCAGATTGTAAGTGTTGCTATAGGGGTCATTCCTTAGTCTTTGTTGATAACCGAGTTGGTTGTATTGCTCCATGAACTCCGAAAATGAACCTCCTTGAGGGCATTGCATTGTCTCATGTTGCAAGCTCTCACATATCATACAACTATGATCCACTTTCTTGCTTGTCATAGATGAAGATTGTGCACGGCTAGGATTCCCTTGTTGAGCATTGAGAATCAAGTCAAGCTTCTTGTTCATTGTGGCCTCTATCTTCTTCAACTCTTATTGCACATTGATGTGAGGGGTGTCCATCTCAAATACTTATCCTCTTTTATGATCTTTCATAGAAAAGTTCACATTCTTCATTGGCAACCTATCATTGACATTGTCCCAAAGTTATGAAGTCTCACTTAAATTGTCAAGAACCTCCATGGCCTCCCTTTCGGTTTTGTCCATAAAGCTTCATCCACATGCATAGTTCACTCTTCTCTTTGTCTCTTGAGTCAATCCATTGTAGAAGAAGTTGAGAATCATCCACTTGGTGAGACCATGATTTGGGAAACCATTTTCCATATCTTTGAAATTCTCTCATGCTTCATGAAATAGCTCATTAGGTTGCTCCCTAAATTGGATGAGGAGTTGCCTAAGAGCATTGGTCTTTGATGGAGGAAAGAACTTTTGAAGAAAGCTCTTTTGAATTTTCTTCCATGTGTGGATGCTTGTGGCCGACAACTTATATAACCAATGCTTGGCTTTGTCTTTCAATGAGAATAGAAAAAGCCTTAGCCTCAAGTTGTCCTCATTAATCCCATTGAGTTGTACGTTTGAGCAAGCTTCACAAAATTCAGTAATGCATGTGCAAATAAGGATCACTACTTGTCATTCCACGAAAGCTAGGTAACAATTGCAATGGACCCGGCATGATCTTAAATGCATTTGCACAAGGTGGAAGCACAATGTAATTAGGATGAGTGGCCAAAAGAGATAGTGTAAAATCTCTCAAGAGTCTTTCTTCCTCAAGTGGTGGTGGAGATGGATTCATATCTCCCATCCTTGATTTCCTTAGAGGTGATCTTTCATTTGTCTTCCTTATACCTCTTTCTCTTGATCAACCCCTTGTAAACTCTACTAGTTCCTCCCCACTTCTCAAAATAATGTATGAACTTGAAGTAGTTGGATTTTTACTCATACACCTATCAAGAGAGCAAGAACACTATAAGTCACAAGGATAAAAGAAAGAAAATCAAGATAGCATCCAATGTCAATAAAAAAAAAAGGGTAATTAACAAAGTATTACACAAAAAGTGAAGCAATTAAACTAAAACACAACAAAAAACTAGTTTCTGACCTCTACTCTATTTTTAGCTTATAACTTTTAAGCCGCTGATCCGATTTTGACGTTTTTTATATGGCTGGATTTAACACGAAAAAATAAAGAACCCTACGTGGACCGAATTAGCAGAACATCAACCAAACAAAACAGTTTAATCTATAAATAAACACTACGTTTTCTAACAAAATAAAAACAAATTTAAAACTAAAAATTCAAAAAAAAATAAAATTCTTTTCTTTTATACTAAATAAAATTAACCCTAAAGGCAACCCAAGCTTGGGATCAAAGTCCTAGGACTCCAATCTCCAACAACGGCGCTAAAAACTTGTTGATTTCTCTACCTCAAGTGCAAAGTTGTCAAGTTTTAGTATGGATTGAGAAGTTGGGGGTTGTCGTACCCAAGAGATTGGATTAGAACTTCAACCACAAGCTAAATTGATTTTCAGGTATAAGACTAACAACAAGCTACTATGTACTATGCAAAGTCACGGCTAAGCATCATGATATGCACAAAGGAGTAGTTTTTGGTTGTTGGTTGGCTGATTGATGACAAGTAACACTAAAATTAAAGACAAGCTAATTTAAATGGAAAGCAAGCAAATTCAAGTACAAGTTTAAATTGATGATGATATGAGATTTGGGGTTTTGGGGTTCACACTAACCCTTCCATATAACAAACAATGCAATTAGTGATTATGCCAAATTAGATATATGAGATTCCCTCCTAACCCCCGGCTAAGGTGAATTAGGGCACATCCTTTTTCATGTAATCAACTATCTCACCCAAGGTAATAGCTAACTACCCAAGATTAATGTCATGGCAACCCTAGGCCCATAAAGTTCTAAGGATGAGAAATCCAAACAATTAAAACAATCCAACCAAGATGCTTTTAAATTACCACACTCTTATGCAAAATGCTTTAGAAACTAAAGTTCATCAATTTTCAATTTTTACATGACAACATTTCTCATATGCACAAGTAATGAGTTCATACATACAAGTCATGATCATTAAACTAGCATAAGAGCATATATATATATATCCAAATAGACATTATTGCAAAATCACAACGTCATTACATAGTTGGGCTAGGGCTAAATCCCTAGCCCCAAATTAACAAACTACTCACTAGTCATAAAAGTTACAAACAACATCACAATTTGAAACATAACTGGAAACAAGAGGGAAAAAAAACTCTAGATGTTGAAACCAAGCTCCCAAGGGGTGTCACTCCTCCAAGAATGCTCAAAATAGCTTCTTGTAACAAGTGCCTCCAAGCTCTTCTTGCAAGAATGATGGTGAATATGGTGGATGGGTGTATTGTGATGATGTTTGACTTTTTGGAGAGGAAGAGTTGATGGAGGGAAGATGAATAAAAGAAATGATAGAGAGAGATGAGAAAAGGCTAGGGTTTTGGAAGATGGAAGATGAGATTAGTGTTTTTAGAGATGAAATGATGGAATTGATGATAGTATAAGTGAAATTAGAGAGGATAGAGATGGGAGCTCAAAAAATGAGAGAGAGTATGTCTAAATGAGAGTTGTGGCTAAGTTTTTAGGATGAGATGAAGGGCTAGGATGAAAGAAAATGAAGTGATAAGGTTAGGTGAGTTCAAAAAAATAAGAAAATTCTATTTTATTTTTCTAGGGTTAATCCTTGATGGTTGTAGAGATAGGTAGATGTTCCCTTTGCCTTATTTGGAGTCTTGACCATATTGAATTTAGCCTTTGCTAGAAATGGGCGAGCAAAGAGGAGGATTGAAAGCATGTTATAGCTTTTACCCAAAATGGAAAGATGCCTTTTGACCATTTGTCCATTTGTCCATTTGCAGTAAGAATTCTTGAGTTGTCTTTGGAGTGCGATTTGGATGCCTTAACCAACCCAGAATTTTGCATTTAATACATCAATGGAAGGTTATGGATGTATTCTTTCCAACCATATATCATACGCATCAATCCAAGCTCGGACCAAAAGGTTATGCCCCACACAATGCAATTGACTCAGTTCTCCTCGAGTGCAGTTTTGGGCTGACTTTGAAATTCAATATGAACACCTTAAAAGTCTTCAAATGTCACAAAATTAAACCTGGGAAAACTTCAAGGTGTTAGCTTCCATCTCCAATTGAATTCACGTCAAAATCTATTAAGGAGAATAAATGGTGTAATTTCTCATTTTATTACTCGGAAGCCAAAAATACAAAACTAAATAAAATTTAAAGATTTTATTCAAGTGAACTCACGAAAACTAAGTAAGAAAAATATAAAAGGATGTGAATTCATGAACATATCAAGTCGTCGTCGGGTTCACCGAAAAACTGCCAAAGAAGTCGCTGGCTTCTCGGCGTCAATTCGGAGTTATGGAGCATCTTTGGAGCAAGGGGACACCATGGTTGTACTCCCTGTGAGCTAGGGAAGAGAACCCAGGTGGTTGTCGGCCTCGATTCCGCCAGAAAAGAAGTCAACGCCGACAAGCTCTCCTTTCTAATTTGACTTCGATTTAACGCTGTCAATGATCGGCTGGACCATTATAGACCAGTGGAAGAGAGAGAAGGAGATGTCGGGCAAAACTTGACCAACACGTCTGGTGTTGGCTGCCGGACGTCGCCACACGCGCCAGAGAGAAGATAGGTGAGGGGAAAGGGAAGGTGAGAGAATAGAGAAAAGAGAGAGTGCAGGTGGTATCGAGCGTGATGAGAGAGAATGCCAGAAATTTTTGGATTTTGGGTTTTTAAAATCCTTAATTACAATTACTAAAATGCCCCTCACCTACAAACATCAATAACTTTAAATTCATAAGTTCGATTCACGAATGGTTTGCGTTTACGCGCTCGTGAACCTGAGACCTTTCCAATGGGACTAAAATGAAGACCAAAAACCCATTATTTTAAAAAGTCAACTTTTGGGTCAAACTACTTTATAAATATTTGATTAAAATAAACATTTTCAAAAACAATCACTTCTCAATTTCCTTAGCTTAAAATTTTGTAAAAACAAAGTAAATTATAAAGGTAAATTTTCATTTTCTAGGATATCACAATAGTGAGATTTAATTATTTAAATAAAAGATACAAAATAAGATTCAGTGGTACTTTTTAATTAATAATAACTTATTAGATATATTGGTTGTATGCCTATGAGATCCAATTGGGTGTATGCAAGGACACATTCACACACCCATCAATTTTAAATCATTCCATTTTTTTTAATTATTAGTCATCCAACACGTTTGAGATGGACTGTGCACGTTCAGAAAGCTTACACCTGTCACATCAACAACACAAAAACACTGACTCATTGTTAGAACAGAGGCACATATATAACCACATTTGTTACGCGCATTTGACTTAAAACGACTATGTGTGCCTTTTTCACAATGGAAACGTCAGTTACGAATACAAATACGACTTTAGTGGCTGCATTGTTACAAATGTTAAAAGAGCACATTTATGTGTGCTCTTCCTTGTCATGGGCACACATATTGCTCTATGCCGAATGCCGCTTTTTCTTGTAGTGAAACGTACATCTCTCATTCAAGGTTATTTTGCACTACCATTAAAATTGTGGATTTTTTTAGTTTACAGTGGTTAGTCATCATGCTGTTTAGCTTACATACTTCATTTGAATTTGCACAGTGGTTAGTTATCATGTTGTTTAGCTTTTATACTCCATTTGAGTTTGCAGTACTCAAAAGCTAACCAAAATACACAAAAGACTCAAATCACTTTAAAACAATGTTGCAACAAGGTTCTAAAGATTCAATTCCATCATTAAGGTGGAATGAATTTTAGAGAATTGCATTTGGATGTGGGATTTGACTCCCTAAGTTTAAAAACAAAAGAAACAAAAGTTTTTTTTTTTTTTTCAAAATTTAAAAACTAAAAACCTAAGAAACAAGCTACGACACCATTGCTTTCCCCCCAAACTTAAATGATACAATGCTCTCAATGTATACAAAATGAATGTATGAATGCTCAAAATAAGCAATAGGGAATTTGCAATTATTCAAAACCAATTAAACACACAAATGAAATAAAAAACGTCAAATGAAGCAAGAATAGAGGAATTGTTTACTTGCGGATGCAAGTTCGACACTCCAACTGTAGGCGCGGCCTCCTTGGTCTGTATTGATCTCTTGGATTCTTGAAAAAGTTTGGGTTGCCTCCCAATCAGCGCTTGGTTTACTGTCTTTCAGCCTGACATTGCCATTCCTCTACTTGCATCTTCTCTTCCTCTTTCTCCCATTGCTGCTCTCGGCATCTACAAAAGCAAACACCAAATCAGTAGAGAATGTGCTCGTAAAGTCATGGCATTTATTTAAACTAAAAATTAACCAAAAACAAATCTAACTAATATATCCTAATTCTAATGATTAATCAAATCAATTCATTGATATTAGACACCATTCCCCGGCAATGGCGCCGAAAACTTGTTGAATGTTTTCTTAGAACAAAATAAAGACATATCTCATTCCAAGTATACTCGCAAGTGCACAAATCGCATTAGTAGCAAAGCGTACAACCACGAGGTCGATCCCACCGGGAATGGTTAATACACAACAAATCAATTCAATTAATCAATAGAATAACTAAATGGGGGGTTTTAGAAAAATGGTACTCACACACACATCACCACACGCACGCACCCTTTATTCTATCTTGCAATGTTAAGTTTTCAGTTTCAAATCAGATAAGCATGCAATAACTATCCAAGGCTAATGACAATTAATTTGAACACAATGTATTAAAGTTTGACTGCTAAAAAGGTTTGGCTAGTTACTTTCTCGCAATTGTTCTCCTAAGGCATAAACTAAGAGCTTTTTGGGCCTTCCTTAATCAATTAACTTACATGTTCCCTAGTTCAAGCTAATGATGAGTGTTCATTTTACGTTATTTTATAATACTAACTCCCTAACCTAGAGTGTTAGAACTCGATACTTTTGTGTTTGTTGTCTTGTTTTTGTGTTTTTAGGTTAAATAAAGCAATGATGGAGAAAGAAGCTAAATGAGGCTATTTTGAGCTAAAAATGGAAGAAATGGGAAAAAGAATCTCGAGGGAATCTGCTAGAGTGATCTGGAATCTATAAGGAATCTTTGGAGAATCTCAGACAGAATCTTTTGGGGAATCTTTTTGGTCAAGATTGACTTTTGGTCAAAGTCAAAGGTCAAATGTCAAAGTCAATGGTGAACCGTGCCACATCATCACATGACATGGACCACACATGCAGCCCATGCACTATGGGTCATGCGCATAACCCTAGCCCAAAGGACCAAGGCCATGCGCCTAAACCTAGTAGCCCAAGTCCATCACACCATGCAAGGTGGTAGCCCATGCACTAAAACCCTAGGGCCTATGTGCATCCCATTCAGCCCAAGTCATGCAGCCATGCGCAAGCTAGAAGGGAGCAAGCCCATCACGCCACCAACAGCCCATTCCAAGCTTCCTTGCGCCAGCCCACTTGCAAGTCACTTAAGCCCATCACGTCACTTGCAGCAGCCCATCCCATACAACCACGCGCAAGCCATGCAGCCCAAGTCCATCACGCCATGCAAAGAGAAAGCCCAAGGAATCCTAGCTGAAAAAGAAGTCAAAACCCTGGAAAATAGAGCACCAATTTCGATAGCAATTCTGTAATTCTCCAGAGAGAACCAGGTAGCATGCCATATATGTTTGGAAAGATACGGATGTTAGCTTCGCAGGGAATTTTACGGATTTCAATTCCGAGTTTCCTAACTCAAGATATGGGCATTTTAGTAGAGGTAGCGCAGCAGTTCCGCGAGCTGAAAATAAGTTACGCCCAAAAATAGACCAAATCAGCCCAAGGCCCACTTTTGGCCGAAAATTGGAAGTCTTAAGGAGCAAGAAATTCACTTAAGCCCATGTTCTTTTTAATGAAACCCTAGCCGCACCTTGTCTTCTCCTTGCCTCCTAAGGAATCCTCACCTCACCTCTATAAATATATCCTATTCTCTCATTGTTTAGGGTTCCCATATTTTTTATATTTTCAGAATTCAGAGAGAGAGGGGGAGGCCGAATTTCAGAGGGAGAGAGTGAGAGGGTGGCGCCACTTGAGGGAGAATGAGAGACCATGTGCCGCAGCCCTAGCTCACCTTTGCCGTGAGCCTCCTTGCTGCTATGTCTCTCCTCTTCTTCTCTCTTGTGCCGCTGCCACCCTCTTGTGATGTTCTTTGTTTTTCTTTTGATTCTCTTCTTTTTCTTTAGTTAATTAGTTTGTTCTTGATTTCATTGTGGATTTAATTATTATAATGGAAGTTAGATATTTTATTTTCTTTATTATTATGTTTTGAGTTTTTTTATTGCTTTGCTAAGTTGGATGATGAAACTTTAATTGTGAGTTATGCGATGTTGACACTTGTGATTTAATTTCATGCATGTAGTAAATCCTTGATCTCTATTTAAATTGACTCTATTTGTTTTACATCTTTGACTGATCACCTTAGGTTGCATGCATCTAGATTTATGTTGTGAAACTAAACAAGCTCGAAAGGATGATAGCTTCAGTAGGCAACAAGTGGGTATCCTAAGATAATATTCATGAGAAAAGGGATCATAGATGACATACAATACATTAATTTGGAGCCATGCGCTATGTGTTTGTCACTCTCACAGATCGTAACGACTCTTGCATGGGTAACAGCTGCCTTAGCTTAGAACTAGGGAACATGCAAGTTAACTGGCTAAGGAAGGCCCAAGAAGCTCTTAGCTTATGCACAGTAAGGGGAGTAATTGCTAAAAGTGACTAGCCAAACCTTTTAGTAGACAAACTTTATTATATGCATTATCTTGAATTGCTTGGTTGTATTTCCATCAATTGGTGTGGATTCTGAATTCTTAGCATTGCAATTGTGTGTGTGTATGTGGTGTGTGTGAGTTTAACTATCTAAAAACCCCCCTGCCGTGTGTGTGTGTTTGGTGATTCTAATTGATAAGTTGAATTGGTTTGATGTGTATTTACCTATTCCTTGTGGGATCGACCTCGTACTTATACGCTATGCTTGCATGAGCGATTCGTATACTTGCGAGCTACAACTTGGTATTCGTTTCTAAATTCCAAGTAAAACAAGTTGTACAAAAAGGAGCAACAAGTTTTTGGCGCCGTTGCCGGGGAATGGTGCTAAATATCATTGAATTGGTTTTACTTATCATTAGAATTAGTTTAGGTTATTTATTTTTCTTTCTATTTTTTTTCTTAGGTTTTAATAATGCTATTTTCTACTTTAATTCTTATTCTAACCAATTATTGTTTTTGAGAGTTTTTGGAAGGTTCAAAGAGTCCATGAAGGATGGCGAGCTTTCCAAGGCCGAGAGCAAGAAAGGGAAGAAGAAGACATTTGAGTAGACGATTGGCAACGTCTGGCTGAAGACGTACAAACTTAGCGCTGTTTGGGAGGCAACCCAAAGTTTTTGAAGAAATCAAAGGAGTGAGTCGAGAAGATCAAGGAGGCTGCGCCTATGCTTTGAGGATCATGGTGGCTGTGCATTCATTGAGCCATGCTTGCAATCCAAGTACACAATTTCTTTCATCTTTGCTTCATTGAACAAATTTTTTGTTTTTTGTATTTTTGTTTTGTTGGATAATAGTTTTGATTCCCTTACTTTAATGAGCATGTGTGGTTAGTATTTCTTTCATATTGAGGACAATGTGTCATTTAAGTTTGGGGGGAAAGGCAATTTCTTTGTTTTTAGGTTTCTAGGTTTTTGTAAAAAAAAAAAAAAAATTCTTTTTTTTTGTTTTAAATTAGGGGGTTAAAACCCACAACAAAATGCAATTCTCTAAGATTCATTCCACTCTAATGATGGAGTTGAATCCTTAGAACCGTGTTGCGACATTGTTTTAAATAAAAACAAAGTTTTGAGTCTTCTTGTTTTAATTGTGTTTTTAGAGTCCCCAACAAGTTGATTGATTGTTTATGGACATTGAGAAGCATGTTTAGCATTGTGTATATGATATGTGTTCTTCTTTTTCTAATAGTGTTCCATAACTTATTTTGCAATTCTATGTGATGAATAAGACTGAGGAGCAGTTGAGTGTCACAGCTAAAGCTATCTCGAATTTGGAAGCCCAATTGGAACAAGTGACTTTGACTTTGGACAAAGTGGTAAAGGGTGTACCAATTTAGGATAAGTCTGAAGCAATCACTACTTTGAGAAGTGGGAAAGTTATTGACAACAAAGTGGGCACTACTCAAGATGATAATGCAGGCAACGCGGATGAAGTTGAGATACTAGATCCTGAACAGGTTGAAAAGTACAAGAGAGATAAAGTTAAGGTTAAGGATGAGGAAGAGGAGGAAAGAAAGAAACAAGAAAAGCACATTGTTACGCATGCTAGCAAGAAGGCCGAGATTACTTCCTCTATTCCAAGAGCTTCATTGCCTTTCCCTCAACGTCAAAAGAAGCAGAGTAAGGATGAGCAAGCCAAGGAAATTTTGGAGATGTTTAAGAAAGTGGAAATTAACATTCCTTTGCTTGATGCTATTCAGCAGATTCCTAAAGTATGCCAAGTTTTTGAAGGAATTGTGCACTCACAAGAGGAAATTCAAGGAACATAAATAGGTGTGTCTAAGTGAAGAAGTAAGTGTTGTTTTGCAAAGGAAGTTGCCACCTAAGTTGAAAGACCCTGGCAGTTTTACGATTCCATGTTTGGTTGGGGATCATAAGTTTGAGAAGGCATTGTTGGATTTGGGAGCAAGTATCAATTTGATGCCGTATTCAGTTTTTGCACAATTGGGCATAAGAGATCTTAAACCTACTGGTGTTACATTTCAATTGGCAGATCGTTCAGTTAAGGTTTTGAAAGGTGTGGTTGAAGATGTGCTGGTTCGGGTTGCAGATTTGATCATGCTCGCTAATTTTATCATCCTTGAAATGGAGGACACCCCAATTAGAGGAAATGAGCTACCGATCATATTGGGAAGACCGTTCATGGCCACAGCAAACACCAAGATTGATGTGAGTAATGGGAAGTTGACAATGTCTGTACTTGGTGAAACAGTTGAGTTTGATGTTTTCAGTGCGACGAAGTATCCAAAGGAGGAGGATGATTGCTTGAGGATTGATAGCTTGGACCCATTGGTTGAGGAAGTGTGTGAAACTAGTCTTACAGAAGATACATTGGAGGTTGCTTTAGGAGCACCAGAGTCCAGTGAGTTGGATGAAAATGTGGAAGCAACTCCTACACGTTTGGAAGGCACCCGACCTCTTAGAAATAAGTGGTTAAACCAGTTTGAAATATTAGTACCCACTAATCATAAAACGCTTCCTTCTATTGAGCAAGCACCTAAGTTGGAGCTGAAACCATTACCGGAGCACTTGAAATATGCATTCTTGGGAGAAAATGAGACCTTGCCTGTGATTATTGCAGCTAATTTGAGTGCAAGCGAGGAAGAAAGACTCTTGAGAGTTCTGAAGGAAAATCGGCGAGCATTGGGATGGACCATAGTCGATATCAAGGGGATCTCACCCATAGTTTGTATGCACATAATTTTACTTGAGGAGGAATCTAAGCCTACTCATGATGCCCAAAGAAGATTGAACCCAACTCTGAAGGAAGTTGTGCGTAATGAGGTAATTAAATTGTTGGATGTTGGTATTATTTATCCTATTAGTGATTCGAAGTGGGTTAGTCATGTTCAAGTGGTACCAAAGAAAAGTGGTATTACTGTGGTGAAGAATGAGCACAATGAGTTGGTTCCCCAAAGGACACAAACCGGTTGGCGTGTTTGTATTGACTATCGAAAGTTGAACACTGCGACAAGAAAGGATCATTTTCCTTTGCCATTCATTGACCAGATGTTAGAAAGGTTTGCTGGCCACAGTCACTATTGCTTTTTGGATGGTTATAGTGGGTACAATCAAATTGCTATTGCACTCGAGGATCAAGAGAAGACCACGTTCACATGTCCGTTCGGTACATTTGCTTATAGGAGGATGCCATTCGGATTGTGCAATGCGCCCGCAACATTTCAGAGATGCATGATGTCTATTTTCTCTGATATGGTGGAACGAATCATTGAGGTATTTATGGATGATTTTTCTGTTTTTTGTTCATCTTTTGATACATGTTTGGATAACTTGTCTTTAGTTCTGAAAAGATGTCAAGAAGCCAATCTAGTGCTTAATTGGGAGAAATGTCACTTCATGGTTCAACAAGGAATAGTATTGGGTCATGTGATTTCAAAGGAGGGCATACAAGTTGATAAGGCCAAGATTGATGTGATACAAAGATTGCCGCCTCCGTTGAGTGTTAAAGAAGTAAGGAGTTTTCTAGGCCATGCTGGGCTTTATAGGAGGTTCATTAAGGACTTTTCTAAGATTTCTAGGCCTTTGTGCACCTTATTGCAAAAAGAGGTGAATTTTGAGTTTGATGAGGATTGCTTGGTTGCATTTAACAAGTTGAAGAAGCTACTCACCTCTGCTCTGATCATTATGCCACCTGATTGGAACTTGTCGTTTGAGCTTATGTGTGATGCAAGTGATTATGCTGTTGGAGCTGTTTTGGGTCAGAGAGTTGAGAAACTGCCGCATGTGATTTATTATGCAAGTAGGACTCTAAATGATGCTCAATTGAATTACTCTGCTACCGAGAAGGAGTTGCTTGCTATGATCTTTGCCTTGGAGAAATTTAGAAGTTATTTGATTGGGTCTAAGATCACCATCTACACAGAACATGCCGCTCTCAAGTATCTGTTGAACAAGAAAGATGCAAAGCCGAGGTTGATTAGATGGACTCTGTTGCTACAGGAATTTGATATTGAGATCAAAGAAAAGAAAGGTTGTGAAAATGTGGTAGCAGACCATTTGAGCAGACTTGTCAATGAGGAACAATCTGAAGAGAACACACTACCGTTACGAGAGTCATTCCCGGACGAGCAGCTTTTTGCCATCTTGACTACTTCATGGTATGCTGACATAGCAAATTATTTAGCAAATGGAGTGTTGCCTAATTATCTGACACACTACCAAAGGAAGAAGTTTTTGAATGATGTCAGACAATATGTGTGGGATGATCCTTATTTGTTCAAATATGGGTCAGATCAGTTGATAAGACGATGTGTATTGGAAATGGAGCAGAGGAATGTCATTGAGATGTGTCATTCTAAAGAATGTGGAGGCCATGGTGGAGGAACTAAGACCGCTTACAAGATTCTTCAAGCAGGTTTCTTTTGGCCAACTATTTTTCATAATTGTCATCAGTTTTATCTCACATGTGACAGATGTCAGAAAATGGGAAATATTTCTACTCGTGATCAGATGCCACTGAACTTCATGTTGGAAGTCGAAATCTTTGATGTTTGGGGTATAGATTTCATGGGACCATTTCCATCTTCTTTTGGATACGAGTACATTCTGGTGGGAGTTGATTATGTGTCAAAGTGGGTGGAAGCTGTCGCTTGTAGGACTAATGATGCTCGAGTGGTCTTGAATTTTCTTAAGACCAATATTTTTGCACGATTTGGTACCCCGAAAACAATTATTAGTGATGGGGGGTCGCATTTTTGCAATAAGTTGTTTGAGGTCGTGATGAAAAAGTATGGAATAAGGCATAAAGTGGCTACTCCCTATCATCCACAGACGAGTGGCGCGTAGAAATATCAAATCGTGAGATCAAGTTCATTTTGGAAAGAACGGTGCTTGCCAATAGGAAGGATTGGTCTACCAAGCTTAATGATGCATTATGGGCTTATCACACCGCTTATGTCTCCATTTCGACTGATCTATAGGAAAGCTTGTGATCATTTATCAGTTGAGCTGGAACATAAGGCATATTGGGCAATCAAGAAGTTCAATTTTGATATTCATGCCGCTGGTGAGAAAAGGAAGTTGCAACTTAGTGAGTTGGAAGAAATACGACATTTCGCATATGAGAATGCTAAGTTGTACAAGGAAAGGACCAAGAGGTACCATGATAAGAAGTTACGTCCGAGAGAATTCTTTGTTAGAGGGAAGGTGTTATTATATGATACAAGATTACGTCTCTTCCCAGGCAAGTTGCGTTCGAGATGGACCGAACCGTATGAGGTGGTTCGAGTATTTCCCTATGGTACAGTTGAACTCAAGAATCCGAAGAATGGGAACATATTTAAGGTTAATGGTCATCGTGTGAAGCCTTTCCTTGAACCTGATTTTGAGCTGAACTAAGAAAAAATTGATTTCTATTACAAGACTAGGTCTGGCTGAAGACGTGAAACTTAGCGCTTCTTGGGAGGCAACCCAAGGGATGGATGACGACGAGGAGGTAATTTGGTACATGTGCTTGGGCGAGCCATTTTCACACCAGCCAAGGTACGTTTTCACCCTCGTTTTGCTCATTTACGTAGTTTTGTGTTATTTGTTGTTTTTCCCCTTCCTCTTTTCATTACATTGTGCATTACATTTGTCATTCATTTAAACATTGAGGACAATGTTTCTTTTAAGTTTGGGGGTGGGGAATGCAATGCATTTTTGGATAAAAAAAAAAAAAAAGAAGTTTTTGAGTCTTTTTATTGTTTTAAGTCTTGAGTCCCCAACTAATTGATTTCATTATGTATGGTTGTTATGAGCATGTCTAGCCCATATATATAGTATGTATTCTTCTTTATCTAGTATTGTTTCGTAACATGCTTTACAACTCTATGAAGTGGGCCTTGTTTTCATAAACTTAAGTGATAACTTGTATGACTAGAGAGGCATATACTCAATAGAGTAGACTCGTATGACCTAAGTGAGGTTTTGAGCCCTGTACTTCAATTCTTGAGTGTTAACATTACTCTAATATTTTTCTTGTCATATAAAGTCGTTGTGATCTCATTATTCTTTCTTTTGATTAAGTACTTGGAATATAATTGTGAATCAATAAGCTAGAACTTCTCTCTTATTCTATACAAAGCATGAATATGACTACATGAGTCTTAGGAAATGATCTTAGGCCTTGTTTGTTTTAACCAGTAGCCTAAGGCCTACCCTATGTTATAACCCTAGTCAAACATTTTGAGCCTAATGACCTTTTCTTTGTTTACCCCTATACCAAACCCTAAGTTTGGGGGAGTTTCACTCCTCTATCTGTTTACCTTACTTATGGATTTGCATTGAGCTAATGAATTGTGAGGTGGCAAAGAAATGTGTGTGCATAGCTTGGAAGAGAAGGAATTGTGCTTAAGAGTGTTTGTCATTCCCTGAAAAAAAGAAAAAAAGAAAAAAAGAAAAAAAAGTGTGTTTGAATTCAAGGCTATGAGTACAAATTATGCAAGGAATGTCTCTACTTTTGAGCAAATCCATAGTTTGTAGCCCTTTGTTATCCGTTTTATTTCAATACCTCATCCTAACCTAAGCCTTCGTTCAACCCTTATTAAATCCCTACTTGATCTTGGGAGAATTGTAGTTCATTATGTGAAGTCTACATAAAAGGGAAGCGTATGGTTATTGATTCTGTTTCAAGTATTTTAAATCCTTTCCTTGAGATTAGTGTTTTTGTTCATGGTGCCTGTCTTTCATGATTAATATGTGAGCTTTTTGCATTAGTTTATCATATCATCTCTCACATATACTTGAGTGCACATGTCAACCCAATCTCTGAGCGTTTTATTGTTGAGAGCATGCCTTGGTGAGAATTGGAGTTGATGCCATTTTGGATATGCTGATTTAGTCTTGTTTGTCTAAACACTTGGGTTTGTGTTAAGGATGGTTTATATTTTTCATGGAAGAGTAAGGTATGTTAATTGAAGCATTATTAGAGGTCGAAGAATGAATTCTATATGTATCTTACTTGACTATGCTATTTATGGCTGTGCTTATGAAATCATGTGTTGGGATGTTTTGAGTCTGTCTTGAGTCTTTTCTTTGTTCTTTTTGCTCGAGGACTAGCAAAATCTAAGTTTGGGAGTGTGTTAAGTGTTCATTTTACACTATTATATGATACTAACTCCCTAACTTAGAGTGCAAGAACTCGATATTTTGTGTGTTGTTAGTTTGTTTTTATTTTTATAGGATAAAATGAGCAAAGAAGAGAAAATGAGCCAAAAGGATTATTTTTAGACATTTCCTAGTCAAACTAGGAAAACGAGAGAAATCCTAGTCAAACCAGCAAAGGGGCCGAAATTCTTGTCAAATGAGGATTCCTAGTCACACTAGGAAACATCAAGTCCATAACCATCATTGCGGAGCCAAAAATGAGAAATCCTGATTGGAACAGGAAATCCTGGTTGAACTAGGAAACCTAACCCAACTAGGGAAATGAGTCCTAATAACACTAGGAGACCCTAGGGACAATATGGTCATTACGAGAAGTCGAAATGGATAAGGAATCCTTTATCTACAAGAAATCCTAGTCACACTAGGAAATGTTGGTCAAAGTCAACGATATAAAGTTAAGGTTCTAAAAGCTTCTAGAAGGTGGTGGACATCCATGGGAATAAATGGAGGGAAGAAATGAATTCAAACTCAAATGGAAATGAGGGGCAAAATGGGAAGTTAAAGTTAATGGTCAAAAGTCAACTATGAAAGGTCAACAAATCAAATGGGCCATGGGCCTATGCACTGCCGAAATCTGAGGGGCCATGCATGCATGCATGCACCAGCCCAAGATGAAGCCCAATGCGCAAGCCTAAAAGTGGCAACCATGAAGTGAAACCCTAAGGGGATGGTGTGTGGCACTTAAGTCCAAAGCCAAAGCCCTTGCCGCAAGCCCAATGCCTCCCCTAACCCTAGCTGCAGCCGTACCTTCTCTTTTCCTTGCCTCCCAAGGATTCTTCTCCTGCTGATCCATATAAATATATCTTAAAAATCAGAAAAAGGGCTCGAAAGTTGCTCTCCTCTCTTTTATTTTTCAGACACCCTAGCCGCAGCCACCATCTCCTTTTTCCTTCTCTTTTTTTTCTTCTTTCTCTATTGTGGCCGAACCCTAGCAGCCTCCTTTTTGTGTGTTTTCTTTTATTTTGTGCTGAACGGAAGAAAGAGGATCGAGTGACGCCGTAGCCACCATCACCAAGTCGCGCCACCTAGCAGCAGCCCCTTCTAGCAGCCACACCATCACCATCTTACTGCCACCTTGCCGAGCATTGTAGCCTCCTTGCCGTGGAGCACAAGGCCGAGCAACCCCATTACACACCACCATTGCAGCCGCACCTCCACCTTGCTGCATCGGCTTGATCTCTCTTCCTTTTTTTTTTATTTCCATTATTTTAATTATGCCTTATTTATTTGTGGATTTAATTATGTGTAGCTGAATATTGGGCTAGGGCTAAGATGAAGCCCTAGCGATGCTATTTACTTTCACTACGGATTATTTATATTTTGAGTATGGACATGTTGACAAATCTTGGATCTCTGTTTAAATTGATTCTATTTGCTTCGCATCTTTGACTGATCACCTTAGGTTGCAGGCATCTAGATTTATGTTGTGAAACTAAACAAGCTCGAAAGGATGATAGTTTCAATAGGCAACAAGTGGGTATCCTAAGATAATATTCATGAGAAAAAGAGATCATAGAGGACATAGGGTACATTAATTTGGAGCTATGCGCTATGTGTTTGTCACTCTCACAGATCGTTACGACTCTTGCATGGGTAACAGCTGCCTTAGCTTGAACTAGGGAACATGCAAGTTAATTGGCTAAGGAAGGCCCAAGAAGCTCTTAGTTTATGTACAGTAAGGGGAGTAATTGGTAAAAATAACTAGCCAAACCTTTTAGTAGACGAACTTTGTTGACATGTTTATACTTTGATTGTTAATATCCATAGTAAAGTGAATGGTATGCTAGTGGTGGATTCTGACCCCTAGTGTTTCTTTATTATTGTTTTATCCAAATTCATTCCGTTTGTTATTTTAAAGTTTTGCTATTTATTTATTAGTTAGTCCAGTTCCAAAAACCAATCAAAACCCCCATTTGCGTGTGTGAGTTAGAGTTGAGTTAATTGAATTTAATTGAGTTAGTAATCATACACTAGTCCAATTCCCTGTGGGATCAACCTCGTATTTGTAAGCTTTGCTACTCTGCGATTCGTGCACTTGCGAGTTAACCCAGAGCTCAGAAAAGGTTATTTAATTTGTTTTAGGAAAACACACAACAAGTAGCCAGTTAACCTACATGTTCCCTAGTTCAAGCTAAGGCAGTTGTTACCCATGCAGGAGTCATTAAGTTTTATGAAAACGTCAAACATACACCACATATAAGCTTTGACTATTTCCTTATAGAGGTCGCCCAACCCCACTACCAAGAATAATTCCTTATTCCCTTGTTATTTGGGATTTAGTGTCTTTGACTATTTCACAGCTCAACCTAACAATTAAACTAGATGCAATTACCCTAAAGTGGTCAATCAAACGATGCAAATAACTAGTGACGGGTTCAAATAGATAGTGAAAATTTAATACATGCAAACATCAAACTAACAGACCAAGAGACGGATAGACTGTAACGACCAGACCCAAATTTTCACTAGAAATTTCAATTTTTATTTAACTATGTTTTTAAGAGGTCTATAAAAGATGTTGGATTGTATTTTAAAGATTTTGGGATTTATTCGGAAAATAAAAAGGGCTTGGATTTAAAATTTTTATTATTGTTCTAATTTAAGCTTGACCCAAAGTTGACTTTTAAAATGAATGGGTTTTCGATTTTGACTTCGGGTCCGTTAGATAGGTCACGAGTCCACGAGTTCGTAGACACGCGGCACGCGTCAATCGAAGTTACAGTTTGAAAGATATAGGCGTTTGAAGCGAGGGGCAATTTCATAAAATGACAAAATTGGGGTTTAAAAATCAGATTTTCTAGATATTTCTCTCTCTCTCTCTCTCTCTCTCTCTCTCTCTCTCTCTCTCTCTCTCTCCTTTATATCTCTCTCTCCCTGTCTTCACTCCACCCTCGCACCCTCTCTCCTGCGCGCACCAGCCCCAGCCACTCCCACTCACCTCGCCGTCGACCACCACTCGCCGACCTGGCCTCTGGCTCCGGCGAGCTCCTCCCAGACGCCGAACACCCCCGGTTTTCTCTCTCCCCGAGTTCTCTCTCTTCTCTCTCCTCTGCACGCGGCCAACCCAGCCAACCCAGCCACTTTCGGCGGCTGTTCCATCGACCCCGACCACCAGCGACCTCCCCCATCGGCCGATCAGCTCGGCCCGACCCTCCTCCAGCCAGCCCAGCTCCCACACGCGCGAGAACGAGGCCAGAGGAAGCCTAGCCCGCCGCCACTGCTTGCCGGATTCCGGCCAAATCTCAGCCCATTTCATCCCTATTTTTGGTGAGATTTCTTCCTCTTCCTTTGGGTTTTTGATTCTTATCTTTTCAAGTACTTAATTTAAACACTCAATCAAACACAAAAACAATTAAAACCCTTCTTTGTAGATGTAGCATTGGTAAGTAGGGATCGTTCTTAACCGAGGATTGAGGGTGAATGCATAACTATGCTAGGTTTGGTTTAATGGGGGTGCAAAGTTTGGTTTTCTAAGTTCCTACGAAATAAAACAAGAAGGTGGTTAGATACAAATCAAGAAATCACAAGTTCTAACATGTTTAAACTCATAGACAAGCAAACAATCAAGAACACATAATCCTAACATGCATCTAGCCGAAAATAAGTTCCTAAGTCTATTATTTACAAGTGATCATCACATCTAGTCACTTGAAACCGTTTACCTCTTCCTCCTTTGGTACCTACGAAATTTCCAGCTAAGGTTAAGACATACACACATGCATACATTGAAAATAAGAAGCAACCAAATCGAGTGAACTTCCTAAGTCCAATTTTATCTTTGATTAGTTCATTGAAACATGCAAGGATGAACCAAATCGAGTATCATCCATACAAGCTCCAACGCATTAGGGGTATGTATGCTAGCATGCATATTCGAACCTAGGGCTGCAAACACATGGAA
>QANW01005710.1:175853-203454 GCA_003254865.1 Dryas drummondii | reverse complement strand
TCCCATGAAATCAATGCCCCAAACATCAAAGATTTCGACATTGATCATGTACTTTTGTGGCATTTCGTCTCTTGGACCAATGTTTCCAGATCTTTGGCACCTATCACACTTAGCACAAAAGTCATTTGAATCACGAAATAGGTTAGGCCAAAAGAAACCACAATCTAGAACCTTTAGGGCTGTCTTCTTCGAACCAAAATGTCCTCCACATGCACCATTATGACAAAACTCAAGAATAGATGCAAACTCACTATCCGGGATACATCTCCTTATTACTAAGTCAGCACATTGTTTCCACAAGTAAGGTTCATCCCAAATAAATGACTTAGCATTAGACTTAAGCTTATCACGTTGAGCTCTTGGCATGGAAGATGGAAACTCATCGGTAACTAAGTAGTTAACAATATCTGCGTACCATGGAGTTTCAAGAGGACTTACCTTGATTCCGAAGAGTTGTTCATCCGGAAATGTTTCCTCAATAGCCACAGCTTCTTGTCCATGCACAATTCGAGAAAGATGGTCAGCCACAACGTTTTCCACTCCTTTCTTGTCTTTGATTTCCACATCGAACTCTTGTAGAAGTAGAATCCAACGAATGAGTCTTGGTTTTGCATCCTTCTTTGTCATCAAGTACTTCAAAGCCGCATGATCCGTGTAAATGATAACCTTGCTTTGAAGTAAGTAAGATCTGAATTTGTCTAATGCAAAAACCACAGCAAGCATCTCCTTCTCGGTTGTTGTGTAGTTGGTTTGAGCATCATCAAGTGTCCTTGAGGCATAGTATATGGCGTAGGGCTTCTTCTCCTTCCTTTGTCCCAAACAGCTCCAACANACTTGGTGAATGCCACGTTACACTCCTCATCAAATACAAAGGGAGTGTCCTTTTGAAGTAACTTGCACAAGGGCCGGGAGATGTGAGAGAAGTCCTTTATAAACCTCCTGTAGAAACCTGCATGTCCAAGGAAAGATCGAATCTCTCTAACCGAAGTCGGAGAGGGTAAGTGTTTCACAAGATCTACTTTTGATTTATCAACTTCCAACCCTTTTTTCGAGACAATATGTCCAAGAACAATCCCTTGTGTTACCATGAAATGGCACTTCTCCCAGTTAAGTACTAAGTTCGTTTCAACGCATCTTTGCAAGATTAGCTCTAAGTTTTCTAGACATGCATCGAAATCCTTCCCAAAAACACTAAAGTCATCCATGAATACTTCAATTATTTTCTCAATGTAATCGGAAAAGATAGAAAGCATGCAACGTTTAAACGTACCAGGGGCATTGCACAATCCAAAGGGCATCCGTCGATATGCAAACGTTCCAAAAAGGCATGTGAACGTTGTCTTCTCTTGATCCTCCTCCGCGATGCTGATTTGGTTGTAACCCGAATATCCATCAAGGAAGCAATAGTAGGAATGACCAGCCAACCTCTCAAGCATTTGATCAATGAATGGCAAAGGGAAATGGTCCTTCCTTGTACTTGCGTTGAGCTTCCTATAGTCGATGCAAACTCTATGTCCAGTGATAGTTCGCTGAGGCACCAACTCATTATATCCGCATTCTTTACAACGGTGATTCCGGACTTCTTAGGAACAACTTGCACGGGTGAGACCCAACGGCTGTCTGGAATTGGATAAATGACCCCACAATCCAAGAGTTTGATCACCTCCTTCTTCACAACCTCCATCATTGGCGGATGAAGCCTTCTTTGTGCTTCACGTGAGGGCTTAGCTCCTTCCTCAAGTAGAATGCGATGAACACAAGTTGCTGGATTTATACCTTTGATGTTCGCAAGTGTCCATCCAATGGCAGGCTTGTATTGTTGAAGCATTCGAACCAATCTACCTTCTTGTTCGTCCTCCAACGTTGAAGAGATGATAACCGGCAAAGTCTCATTATCGCCCAAGTAAGCATACTTCAAATGATCCGGTAACACCTTGAGTTCCACTTCGGGTGCTTGAATAATGGAGGGAACAAGCTTGTTCTCGCCATAGACCAAAGGAATAGGGGGTGGTCTAGACGTCATATAGGCTGCCTCATTCAAAGCCATCACCATTTCTTCAAGCCGTGGCTCCAAGATATCAATCAACACATCAATTAAGGCGTCATTCCTAGTGTAGGTCAGCCCCATACCATCTTGAAGCACGGTGTCAAGCTCATCCTCTCTAAGTGTGTCCAAATGTTGTTGTGCCATGTCTTCAATCAAATCCAACGTTGTACATGAGTTGACAGTAGCAATGGGAACCTTCATAGCATCATGGATGTTGAACTCGATCTTCTCCCCATCAATCTCCATGGAAAACTTGCCTTCAAACACATCTATCTTTGTTCTTGCGGTTCTCATGAAGGGACGTCCAAGCAAAAGTGGCGTGGTATTCAACGGATTCTCCTCCATGTTAACAATGTAAAAGTCTGCAGGGAATATCAAGTTGTTGACTTGCACAAGAACATCTTCTACGTACCCTCTTGGATACTTGTGAGAACGGTCGGCTAACTGAATGATGACATTGTTGTGCTTAAGCTCACCAAGCTCCATGGATGCATATAGATAGTAGGGCATAACGTTGATGGATACACCCAAGTCAAGCATGACATCTTCGAATCTAGTGTCACCAATCACGCAAGGAACATTAAAGCTCCCAGGGTCCTTCAATTTGGGGGGTAGCCGACGTTGCAACACCGCTGAAACGGTTGCATTCACCTTCACAACCTCCTTCGCTCTCGTTTGCCTCCTTTGGGTGCATAGCTCTTTGAGAAACTTGGCGTAAATAGGAACTTGCTTAATGCACTCAATCAAGGGCAGATTCACTTGCACCTTCCGAAAGATGTCTAGGATCTCATCATATTGATCATCTTTCTTTGATTTGGATAACCTATGTGGAAATGGTGCACGAGCAAACGAAGCATTAGTATTAACAGAACTTGAAGGGATAGAGTTAATACCTTTGGTTGGGGTAGGGTGTGATGGTGATGGTGTTGGTAGTGGCAAAAGTGGCGCCACCTTCTTCTTTCTTTTGAGCTCTTCAATAGCTGGATCTTCTTCAAAAATTTCCTCCACAACGACTTCATCGGGTGATGACGTTGCCTTCTGCTTTGGTAGCTCCAAAACCTTCCCACTCCTTGTAGTAACTGCACTCACATTCCTAGTAGGTGGCGTTGTTTGAGATGGAAGCTGTCCGGTAGTTCTGATATGTCTCATAAAATCCACAAGTTGCCCCATTTGCTTCTTTATCTCGGAAATGTCATTGCCATGAGTCTCCAACAACGCCTTTTGCTGATTTTGTCCATCAATAAGAGCTTGCGTTGAGGTGGAGAGTTGAGCAAACATTTTGTCATAATCCGGATTGGTGAATTGTTGAACCGGAGGAGGCAAAGGTACTTGTGACGTTTGAGCCATTGAAGGCCTTGAATTGTATTGCTGATAAGGACGTTGGTATTGTTGTTGCTGAGGTGCTGGAGGGTTCAGACATCCCTCATTGTTGCTCCACTTGAAACCAGGATGATCACGGTTGCCAAAGTTGTTGTAATTGTTGTAGCGTTGACCTCCTTGATATCCACCTATGGCATTGACTTGTTCTTCATGTGGTTGCTCGGCCAAGGTAGGACATTGATCACCTAGATGCCCTTTAGAGTGGCAGACGCCACAAAGCTGGCCTAGAGACACCTTCTGTTTCTTCACTTCAAGTTCCATCATCTGCTCCATCAGACTAGTAAGCTTGTCATACTTGGCGTCCACAGCAATTTTAGCTGAGCTTACTTCAGCAACAGTCTTCCTCGGAGCCATCCCATATTGAGCATCATTGTTAGCTCGGTTCTCCAAGAGTGCACGGGCATGCACTTCATCTAAATCCATGAAGGCTCCATTTGCAGCAGCATCAAGAAGTTCTCGATCAATCGGCTTAAGTCCATCATAGAAATAGTTCATCAGATTAGTCTCAGAGAAACCATGGGAGGGACAAGTGGCGCAGAGAACTTTGAAGCGATCATAATACTGCCCAAATGTCTCATCAGAAACTTGTGCGATTCCAGTGATCTTCTTCCTCAAAAAAGTAATCTTTGAGGCTGGAAAGTATTTGCTCAAGAAAGCATCCGCAAGTTGCTTCCATGTAGTGATGTGATTTGGTGGAAGTTCCATGAGCCAAGTCTGAGCTCTGTCCTTTAGAGTAAACGGAAATGCCTTCAATTTCAAGAGCTCGTCATCTGCATTAATGGGCTTCATACTCGAGCAAACAAACTGAAACTGCCTCAAATGCATGTTTGGGTCTTCATGTGCCATCCCTTGAAAGATAGGTAGGCGATGGAGAAATCCACTCTTTAGCTTAATGTCCTCCTTGTCCTCTTGAGGAGCAGGAAACTGAATGCATGAGGGCCCAACACTCCAATCTGTTGAGCAGGTTTGTTGGCGAAGAGTTTGCCTTACAACGTTGTTGCCTCCACCGGCCATTGTTGGGAGGGACATTGTTGTTGTTGACGTTGTTCATCCTAGATTCCTCTTCTTGATCTAGCTCGGAATGATGGGATCTTGGTGAGTCAACTTCGTCTTCAACAATAGGTCGGTCAAGGTCTTCCACTGCGTTGGTAGAAATGATCACTGTGCGGTTACGGAGTTGAACTTCACGTAGAGAAGGTTTGGTCATTCATGAACTCTTATAATTAGTTCCTGCAGGGGTTAGTTGTATATACACTTAGTCAAAACGTTGTATACACAATTTGTTACTCAAAAGATGCAAGCACACCATGGTCCACGAAATTCATGCGAGAATTCATTCAAACTTTCATTCAAAGTGCATCAAGCAAGAACTTAAGTGAAAAATGGAGTTAATGCATAAGAGAAAACTTTATGCAAGCTACAAATGCAAGTGGTTAAGTCCTTTACACGTTGGTTACATACAACACGTTGGTTATGTACAAGTAGTGTTCATTGATTTGCGCTTTAGATTTGAAGAGAGTACATTCGCTTGATCTTTAGGTCGTTCAAAGGACGTGCAACCCGCGCGATAAAGTGTACACTTTCAATCGAATGGTCTTGGTTCAATCGAAAAACATGGCCAGTTAGGGATAGAGATAACGCGAGAGGTAGGACTAATTTCGACAATACACCCCGAGGCTAACCGGGCCAATGGTATATACTCCAATGGTGTAAGTCTTTCTTAGATCCAAAACCTGTCACCAGTCATAACCCGTTTCTAGACACCATGTCCGACATTCAACCAATCTTTCGAAAATGTACAACTCCCTCAAGTCCAATGTAGACTCCGCCCTCAACCTCATGTCCATAACTTCACTTAGGTTATGGTGTATGGTGATGAAATCCATACATCACGAGGGGTTAAGGAGATAAACATGGAAAAGAGGCGCCATCTATTCAACAATGAGTGCGACTTAATTAACCAAGCTCATGTACTCAATGCAAATCCAAGCTTCCTTTAACGCACAAGTGTATCTCGAAAATTTACAAGTATATATGCACAAAATTGCACTTATTCACAAAGGACATAAACAAATTCCAGAGTCGCGCAAATTGCGCGCAGCTGCTTGTCGATTTTCTGCATAATTATTGGTTAATCCGATGGGGCTGAAAGTTTACAGGCACAAACTAGACACATAACCAAACAATCCTGCAAATTTTCAGATTTTTAGGAGCTCTGTAGCTACGTCAAACAATTTACCCAATACTGGGCAGTGTGCAGCCCTCCAAAACAGAAAGTTATTAACATAATGTACAAGCATAATCACACAATTCTTTTCAAGTCCCCGGCAACGGCGCCAAAATTGATTCTTATCTTTTCAAGTACTTAATTTAAACACTCAATCAAACACAAAAACAATTAAAACCCTTCTTTGTAGATGTAGCATTGGTAAGTAGGGATCGTTCTTAACCGGGGATTGAGGGTGAATGCATAACTATGCTAGGTTTGGTTTAATGGGGGTGCAAAGTTTGGTTTTCTAAGTTCCTACGAAATAAAACAAGAAGGTGGTTAGATACAAATCAAGAAATCACAAGTTCTAACATGTTTAAACTCATAGACAAGCAAACAATCAAGAACACATAATCCTAACATGCATCTAGCCGAAAATAAGTTCCTAAGTCTATTATTTACAAGTGATCATCACATCTAGTCACTTGAAACCGTTTACCTCTTCCTCCTTTGGTACCTACGAAATTTCCAGCTAAGGTTAAGACATACACACATGCATACATTGAAAATAAGAAGCAACCAAATCGAGTGAACTTCCTAAGTCCAATTTTATCTTTGATTAGTTCATTGAAACATGCAAGGATGAACCAAATCGAGTATCATCCATACAAGCTCCAACGCATTAGGGGTATGTATGCTAGCATGCATATTCGAACCTAGGGCTGCAAACACATGGAAGGCATCAAACAAGTCTGGAAATAAACATCCATACATCAAAACTTGTTCTCTTTACAATTAGGTTCGAAATAATACCCAAAAAACCGAAATAAAGTACAAGACATGGTTACACTTTTTTTTTTTTGTCCGAGGGATATTCGCTCCGCACTCTTCAAGTATAGCCGCACCTTGGTGATGATGGAGACGCAGAAATCCCAGCCAAGTCGAGCAAAGGATAGTCACGGGTGAAGGAAGGATAGTTTGGAAAGTGGTGGAGATGGTGTTTCGGTTCTGGGGTAGATTTCTTGCTAAGTGTAAGAGGAGTTGATGTGAGGACAGGGATTCGGCTCTATGATCGTGAGATACTTTTCTCTTCCTCCAAAGCTCTTTATATAGGGGATGATGATGATGCCGTTCCTCCAAAAAAATGATTCGTTACTATGAATAAGTAATTAACCTCCATTTGAAACCATGCAATTATGCTCCATTTAATTAGGCCATTTATGTCATCATTTCATCCAATCATCTCTCTTGCCGTTTCTTCCATTTATCTAGCTCAATACCGTTTTGTGCACTAGCTATTATCTCACACCCATTTTAAGTTATGCATTAGCCAGCTCATGCCATGCAAATCAATCCATTAATGTCCATGCAATTAAGGTCCATGTAATTACACGTGACCATTTATTCTTCGGAATTTAGGAACGTCTTACTTAGCACACATTTTGCTCCGAATCGTCTCCTTTATTATTTCTCCTTTATTTTCTGCCTAAAAACATAAAACAAGTTAGCAACATATTTACTAAGCTCATAACAAAGCAAAATGTAGAGAGAAAGACATTAATAATCAAGCATAAAATGCATAGATCAGTTTTCATTTTCCTAATTGATGTTGATTAATTTCGAGTATATAGGAATTGGAAATTTCTGGGTTTTGAAGCCATTTCGGGTTGTTCTTTAATTTTCAGACTAGAGGGCTGTTTTTGTCGTTTTAAATAATAAATTCTATTCCTATAAACCCCAATTGTGGTTTAAGATTGAAGGATTGAGTGGGTTTGAGGAATTAGGCATTTCTTGGTTGAATTTGAAGTTGGGGCAGCCACTTTGGACGACTCCTGCAGTGAGTCCGAACCCCCGCTGTCATTCGTAAATAAAGGAGTAATTGTGGGCAATTGTGGAGTGAGTTATTGATCTTGGTCATGACGTTTTTGGTTAGGCTGAGCCGGAGAGCTTCCGGAGTGTTTATGTAGGAGTTTTGGGTCTACGAGTGGAGGTTGGGAATCGTCGAGCTAGAATGGGAGTCGGGTGGGACGCTTAGGTTTTATACACACATTTACATTTAAGTGCCTTGAGTCGGAACTAATTATATTTCATCGATTGTCTATTTTATAGGTGAGACGACCGCGGTTCGAAACGATTCGGCGGAGGATCGAAGCTAGGGATATCACTGTGAGTGGACTAACTTTTAATTTTTCTGAAACGTCTTATACGTTGATGACTAAATTCTATTTCTTGGCTATACTGAGTTTGAAATTTAAGCCAAAAGATTTTGAGTTAGAATTTGGTTTTTATAAATCTTCCTTTTAAATTGATACTTATGGTTTTTGCATATTAAAAGTTTTATGGATTTATGAATTGAGATATTTTGAGTTAAACAAATGCATATTCGAAGTTTCGTGGATTTATGAATTTGGTTTTGTTCAAGAAAGTTTAGAAGGATACAAAAAGATTTGAGTTTTATATATTTACGACGCGGTTGTGGAAAATGGTTTTCAAACCACCTTTTCAGTACCCTTACAGTTTATCAGATCACATAGGTCTTTGGGACCCATCACGATGCACATATAGGCTTTGGGCCGTGTGTCGGGATGCTTCGCCCTTTGGGGGCCGCTCTGCGTGCACGTAAGACAGAAATTATGGCTCTGCATGCGTATGACAGATTCCCGGCTCTGCGTATGTATGACAGATTATTTATGGCTCTGCATGCGTATGATAGATCCTCGGCTCTGCGCATGTATGACAGATTCTATGGGTAACTGACTGGTGTGTGTTTTCAATTGTTAAGTATTTTAAGTAATGAGTTTATGACAGCAAGGGTTTAAATAAGATGGTTTCAGTTGAACAGTTTATTGATTTTTAATATGTTGAGAATGTTTGAAAAGAAAGTTTTCAGCTCAAGTTATTTATTTATAAATTGACAATATCGATTTCAGTTTGAGAACTTGGATTTTCAAAGTTTGATTTTCAACTTCATATTTTATATTTTACTGAGAAATGGTTTTAAAAACTGGGAGATTTCAGAGAGTGACGTGAGGTCTTGGTGCTAAATGTGGTTTTGAAGGATTTTCTGAAACAGAAAGTTTATTTTTATTTTCGTTTCTATTAAACTGTCCACTCACTGAGTTTATCTCACCGTTTTCTTGTTTGGTCTTAAATTGTCCCCCTAGGTAGTAGCTTTGGTGGAGGTCAGTCAAACACGTCGAGGCAGTTACATCCATCTCTCAAGTTGGACCGTGTAGGCACCAGTTAATATTCTTGTAAAAGTTCCTTGTATTAGGATAGCAGCTCTGATAATCATCTACAATTTTAAGTTGGATTCTCTGTGAAATTGTTGGGTCTGATACCCTATTTGGTTGTGGTAGAGGTGGTTGCTTTTTAGAAGTGCTTTTTAACAGGTTTTGAAATTTCTTGGTTAGTCCATTTTTAGGGGAGGTTCTGCCGAATTTTCTGTAGAATTTTCCTTAAATTTGGATTCCCGCAGGACCTCTCCGGGTTTCAGGGTGGAATCCGGGGGCAGTCCTGTCATAAACGATTTGTTAGAACATGCAAATCCATTAATCAATCTACAACTAACATACAAGATAGAATAACTAATCTACATAACTAAATTAAATAAATAAAAACAGCAACCAACGATAAATGAAATCTCAATTCATGCTTGCTAAAGAAATCAGAAACGCAAAGTACAAAAAATTAAAGGCATAAACTAAACAACTAAATTAAATTGCATAACTAATTGAAATCAGAATCATGCACTAAAGAAAATCAGAATCATAAATTAAATAAATTCAGAATCATAATCCAACAATAAAATAGAAAACTAGGAGAAAAATCAAGGAAAACAGGTGGGAGGGGCTGCGGCAAGACAAGGAAGAGAAGGCACCTTGCACAAGCAATTGGCTCACGGCTATGGTGAGCTAGGGCTTGCGGCTTAGGGATACTCTTCCTTGCAGCCACGCCACTCCTATCTCTCTCTCAACCTTCGGCTAGCCCTCACAAGAACAAAACTCAAAACTGAAATTAAAATCCTAAAACAGAAAATAAACTAGGAGGCAAGGGAAATTTCAGCTGGAGTGTGTAGTGTAAAAAATCCCTAGGGTTCTGAATTGAGGGGATATATATAGTGGACAAATCCTTGAGAGGCAAGGATAAGAAAACTTGCGGCAGCTAGGGTTTCTTCTCCTTGTAGCTTGCGGCATCAGCTAGGGTTTCTAGCTATTAGCTTGCGGCAAGGGCTTTGCCTTTTGGGCTTAAGTGATGCATGCAAGTTAGCTAGGGCCTACCTCCTTGCGCATGGGCTAATGGTCTTGGGCCTTGATGGTGCATTGGGCTAATATGTGTTGGGTTGAAGTGTAACGACCGAGCCCAAATTTTCACTAGAAATTTAAATTTTTATTTAACTATTTTTTTAAGAGAATTTTTTAAATGATGTTGAATTGTATTTAGAAAATAAAAAGGGTTCTGATTTATTTATTTATTTTTGTTTTAATTTAAGCTTGACCCAAAGTTGACTTTTAAAATAGATGGGCCTTCGATTTTGACTTTAGGTCCGTTGAATAGATTTCAAGCCCACGATTTCATAGACACGTAGCACGCGTTGATCCGAGTTACGGTTTGAGAGATATAAACGTTTGAAGCGAGGGGGAAATTCGTAAAATTGATAAATTGGGTTTTAAAATCAGATTTTTTAAGGGATCTCCCTCTATCTCTCTAGAACTTTCTCCCCTCTCTTTTTATTTCTCTCTCCGGAACACTCTCACTATCGACTCCCCGCACCCCTCCCTTGCGTGCGCCACCCAGCCACCCCACTCACCATCACCGGTCACCCCTGGCCAGCCCCTGGCTCCGGCGAACATCCCTAGGTGTCGACCACCCCTCCCCCCGAGCCTACTCTCTGTCTTTCCCCCGCAGACCCTCTTCTCTCTGTTCCTCTGTGTGCGCGCGACATCCTCATCGGAGGACAGCCTCCGGCCATTTTCATGGCAATACGAGATCATCAGCGTGACCCCCGTGAGCCGGTCGTCCTCCTCCGTGCCTCCACACGCTAGCCCGCCGCCCCTGTACACAGCAACTCACCGGAGAAAGCTAGTCACGCCGCCGGCCATTTTGTCGATTTCAACCACTCCGGAGCTTCGATTACGAAATTAATAGGTGAGATTCCTTCCATTTCCTTTGGGCTTCCATTCCCCTAACCTTAGGTTGATTAATTTTGAATAATTAAAATTGGAAGTGTCTTGAATTTATAGTCATTTTGGGTTCATATGAAATTTCTGGATTTTGGGCTGTTATTCTGTTTTCTTAGACGAATTACAACCTTAAGATACCCATTTGTCATTTAGAACTCGAAATTTGACTAAATTTAGAGGAAATTAAGTTTTGGGAGGTTGGATTTGTGTGGTTAGAATAACCATTTCGGGTCAGTTGGGGTTTGGCCAAGTCTTAAGGTATTTTCAGTGTAGTTTTGGACAATCTCTTGTGTAGGAAACCCAAAATTTGATGTTAGATATGAACGTATATGAAAATTGAGAATTTTCCTATATTTGGTAAAATATGGACTCGAAACAGCCACCTTTGGCAGCGACCCTTGTGATTTCAAACCCCCGCTAATATTCCATGATTTTAGAGTAATTATGACAATTTGTTGAGCGGGTTATTGATATTAGTCATAGTGATTGTGGATTGGTTGAGCCGGGAAGCATTAGGGGCGATTGTGGAAGTGTTATTGGTCGATTCGTATAGATCGTAACCAATCGCATACGAATGAAGTCGAGTGGGACGTTAGACTCCACACACACATCCTTTAAAGGTCGTAGAACCGAGACTAATCTATATTTTAGTTGTTTATTTTATAAGCGAGACGACCGTGGCTGGTGACGATCCGGCGGAGGATCGAAACTAGTTTTTCCCAGTTGTGAGTGGACCTTTGTTTTATAAATGATTTATGAATTTCATGATTTAATACATATTTGTCCTAAGTTTAATTGAGAAAAGATGAATTGTGAGTGGACCTTTGATTTTCAAATGAATTTATAAAAAAAATTCATTAATTATATTATGCTTAATATCTTGTTTTGATTTGATTTGAGAATTTATCAATGGCAATGGATTTCGGATTTCAAATGTGTTCATAAATAAGTTTTTAAATCAGATATTTACAAGAATGGTTTTAGAAAGTAGCAGAGCGATTTTCAAATCGCCATATAAGTACCCTCACCCACAGGTACAAATACAGATAGGTCTTTGGGACCCATCACGGCACACACATAGGCTTTGGGCCGTGTGCCAGGATGCCTCGCCCTTTGGTGGTAGGCTACGTGCACGCATGACATTTTGGCCTATTGTACGACGGCGATTTGACGGTACACGGGCCACTGTAAGTCCACTTGTATGACGGCAATTCGATGGTACAAGGGACACCCTAAATCCACTCGCATGACGGCGTTGCGACGGTGCGGGTGGAAGGGCAATCTACATGCACGTAGGACATTTTGGCCTATTGTATGACGGCAATTCGACGGTACAAGGGCCATCGTAAGTCCACTTGTATGACGGCGTTGCGACGGTACAAGGGACACCGTAAATCCACTCGTATGACTGCGTTGCGACGATACGGATGGAAGGTTATGTAGACGGTCCACTTGATGCGACGGTCTTGTACGATACCAATGTGGAGCCTGTCATTTGGGTGCTTATATGGCCAACGTTTTTACTAAAAACTTTATTAGACGAAGAATATTTGATTCATCTTTGCTTAAGTCACATTAGTTTTATAACACTCTTAAAGCTTGGAAATGATTTTAAACTTAGGGATTTAAAAGAGTGACGTGAGGTTTTAGAGCTAAACGTGGTTTTTGGAGAATTTTCTGAAACATGAATTTTACTTTTGTTTTCGTTTTTATTAAATTGTCCACTCATTGAGTTATCTCACAGTTTTTCTTATTTGTCTTAAATTGTCCCCCCCCCCCAGGTAGTAGCTTTGGTGGAGGTCGAGCCAATAACGTCGAGGAAATTACGTTTATCTTCCTACTCGGACCCTGTAGGCGCCATGTTTATTTTTGTAAAAACTTGTTGTAATAGATTAGTGGCTTTGATAACCACTCCTAAAGTTTAAGTGGGTTTTCTTTGAAATTGTTGGGTCTGAGACTCCTATTTGGTTGTGGTAGAGGTGGTTGATGATTTATAAGTGCTTTTTAACAGGTGTTGTAATTTTGGGTTAGTCCATTTTTAGGGGAGGTTCTGCCGAATTTTCGGTAGGATTTTCCTTGATTTTGGATTCCCGCAGGACCTCTCCGGGTTTCAGGGTGGAATCCGGGGGCTGTCCTGTCAACTTGGTATCAGAGCATTAGGTTTTAAGTTTCCTGTAGACTCTGCACCTCGTGTGCATTCTTCAGTGTACAGAAAAGTTTTCCTCTGCTAGTATGGATATTCCTCCTCGACGTGGACGACCTCAAAGAAATAAGTGAGTTTTTGGGGATATGGTCTCTGTTAAGTAGTTGCGATTAGTGGCACACCTATGTTTTAGCTCGACTCTTACTCTCAGGGGTTGCAAGTAATTGGTTCATAAGGAAGTGAAATTGAAGAAATGCCTTGATGTTTGAGTTTGGAAAGTGTTTCAATTAATCTTATCGAGATAGCATTGCTTAGATTTGCAGTACGACATCTTGAACTCGTTCCGAGCATTCAGGTTTGAGTTTTATGGATAAAATTATTATTGGATGTTTATAGTTTCGGCCTAATGAGGTTGAGTGTTGAGAAAGTATTAATATAAGCCTAGATGGAAAGTGAATTTTGTAGTACCATGAGTGGTTGAGAGATTTCATCTATTATGGAATAAAATAAATTTTTCATGGAAATTCAATTTATGATTAGAAGGAGGTTTTGTGTGAACTTAACTTAAGCTAAGGTTGGAGTAAATTGGAAGGGATTATTGAGAATTATATGTGAGTGAAAGGAAAGCTCTGTGATTTGTGATTGGAGTTTGTGTTTGGATAGATGCTAAGTATTAATATGGACTAATACTTGTAAGTTAGAGTTGATATTTGAAGGGTTAGAATAAGAATAGTAAAGAATATGTGTTGATGGATTGGATTAAGGATACCATAAGAAGGATTAAAAGTTTTATGGTTTGATTTTATTTTATTTCGGAAGTTCATGGATGAAAATTAAAAACTAAGGAAACTGACTAAGGTGATATGATCCTAGATAAGGAATATCAAGAGAAATTTGAGAGTAGTAAGTATATGGAAAGTGACTACCCTAGAGTAATAAATTTAAGTGAGTATTGATAATAGAAGAATATATATATTAAAAAAAAAAAAAAAAAACAACAACAACAACATCTCACGTAGATGTCATACGGAGCAATGTTTAAATTAAAAGTGAATCAAGCGTTGTGACTTTAACCTTTCCAACGTTGGGTTGAAGATGACTTACGGATAGTATTGAGAAATTATACAATTTCGAAGACCTAAGTATCATGTGATGAAAGTCTGGGTAATAGGAGTCGAAACGGATCTGAATATATCGCACATTTTTTAAGGAAATAATAGAACTTTAAGAGTGACTCATTTCCATGGATAAGTAAGGAATAGTGTGGAAGATGTGGTCATCAACAATTCGTGAGGTTGTGAGCAGGTTTTATTTTGAATATTATAAGCTACGGTTAGAGCTCAGAGAATTAATCAGAGTAGCGCAGCGAAAGTGTTATGAGACTTAGAGTAGTCACGTTGATGTGTGGGTAGCAGAGGGGTTAGTAAGATCGATAGAACTTGAGACAGCTTAGAACAAGAATTTAGGTTTCCTTTGGTTTTTGACATAGCGACAACTCACTTCGACTTTGTTTGGACCAAGGAAGCGAAGTACTACACATAAGGAGAGATTTTCCTTGTTCAAATATCAAGTTGGATTGCACTTTGAAGGAATCAGCTTGGCAACTTGACAGGAGTTACGAGTTCAGGGTTTACTTGTCTTTTACGATACATGCAAAATTTTGAGGACGAAATTTTTGTAAGGGGGGAAGATTGTAACGACCCAGCCCAAATTTTCACTAGAAATTTAAATTTTTATTTAACTATGTTTTTAAGAGATTTTTTTAAATGATGTTGAATTGTATTTAGAAAATAAAAAGGGTTTTGATTTATTTATTTATTTTTGTTTTAATTTAAGCTTGACCCAAAGTTGACTTTTAAAATAGATGGGCCTTTGATTTTGACTTTAGGTCCGTTGAATAGATTTCAAGCCCACGATTTCATAGACACGTAGCACGCGTTGATCCGAGTTACGGTTTGAGAGATATAGACGTTTAAAGCGAGGGGAAAATTCGTAAAATTGATAAATTGGGTTTTAAAATCAAATTTTTTAGAGGATCTCTCTCTATCTCTCAAGAACTTTCTCCCCTCCCTTTTTATTTCTCTTTCCGGAACACTCTCACTCTCGACTCCCTGCACCCCTCCCTTGCGTGCGCCACCCAGCCACCCCACTCACCATCACCGGCCACCCCTGGCTCCAGCGAACATCCCTAGGCGCCGACCACCCCTCCCCTTGAGCCTACTCTCTCTCTTTCCCCCGCAGACCCTCTCCTCTCTCTTCCTCTGTGTGCGCGCGACACCCTTATCGGAGGACAGCCTCTGGCCATTTTCCTGGTGATACGAGATCATCAGCGTGACCCCCATGAGCAGGCCGTCCTCCTCCGTGCCTCCCCTCGCTAGCCCGCCGCCCCTGTACGCAGCAACTTGCCGGAGAAAGCTAGTCACGCCGCCGGCCATTTTGTCGATTTCGACCACTCCGGAGCTCCAATTACGAAATTAATAGGTGAGATTCCTTCCATTTCCTTTAGGCTTCCATTCCGCTAACCTTAGGTTGATTGATTTTGAATAATTAAAATTGGAAGTGTCTTGAATTTATAGTCATTTTGGGTTCATATGAAATTTCTGGATTTTGGCCTGTTATTGTGTTTTCTTAGAAGAATTACACCCTTAAGATACCCATTTGTCATTTAGAACTCGAAATTTGACTAAATTTAGAGGAAATTAAGTTTTGGGAGGTTGGATTTGTGAGGTTAGAATAACCATTTCGGGTCAGTTGGGGTTTGGCCAAGTCTTAGGGTATTTTCTGTGTAGTTTTGGACAATCTCTTGTGTAGGAAACCCAAAATTTGATGTTAGATATGAACGTATATGAAAATTGAGAATTTTCCTATATTTGGTAAAATATGGACTCGAAAAAGCCACCTTTGGCAGCGACCCTTGTGATTTCAATCCCCCGCTAATATTCCATGATTTTAGAGTAATTATGACAATTTGTTGAGTGGGTTATTGATATTAGTCATAGTGATTGTGGATTGGTTGAGCCAGGAAGCGTTAGGGGCGATTGTGGAAGTGTTATTAGTCGATTCGTATAGATCGTAACCAATCGCATAGGAACGAAGTCGAGTGGGATGTTAGACTCCACGCACACATCCTTTAAAGGTTGTAGAACCGAGACTAATCTATATTTTTGTTGTTTATTTTATAAGCGAGACGATGGTGGCTTGTGACGATCCGGCGGAGGATCGAAACTAGTTTTCCCCAGTTGTGAGTGGACCTTTGTTTTATAAATGATTTATGAATTTCATGATTTAATACATATTTGTTCTAAGTTTAATTGAGAAAATATGAATTGTGAGTGGACCTTTGATTTCCAAATGAATTTATAAAAAAAATTCATTAATTCTATTATGCTTAATATCTTGATTTGAGAATTTATCAATGGCAATGGACTTCGGATTTCAAATGTGTTCATAAATAAGTTTTTAAATCAGATATTTACAAGAATGGTTTTAGAAAGTAGCAGAGCGATTTTCAAATCGCCATATAAGTACCCTCACCCACAGGTACAAATACAGATAGGTCTTTGGGACCCATCAAGGCACACACATAGGCTTTGGGCCGTGTGCCGGGATGCCTCGCCCTTTGGGGTTAGTCTACGTGCACGCATGACATTTTGGCCTATTGTACGACGGCGATTCGACGATACACGGGCCACTGTAAGTCCACTTGTATGACGGCGATTCGACGGTACAAGGGACACCCTAAATCCACTCGGATGACGGCGTTGCGACGGTGCGGGTGGAAGGGCAATCTACGTGCACGTAGGACATTTTGGCCTATTGTACGACAGCGATTCGACGGTACAAGGGCCATCGTAAGTCCACTTGTATGACGGCGTTGCGACGGTACAATGGACACCGTAAATCCACTCGTATGACGGCGTTGCGAAGGTACGGGTGGAAGGTTATGTAGACGGTTCACTTGGTGCGACGGTCTTGTATGGTACCAATGTGGAGCCTGTCATTTGGGTGCTTATATGGCCAACGTTTTTACTAAAAACTTTATTAGACAAACAATATTTGATTGATCTTTGCTTGAGTCCCATTAGTTTTATAACACTCTTAAAGCTTGGAAATGATTTTAAACTGAGGGATTTAAAAGAGTGACGTGAGGTTTTAGAGCTAAACGTGGTTTTTGGAGAATTTTCTGAAACATGAATTTTACTTTTATTTTCGTTTTTATTAAATTGTCCACTCATTGAGTTATCTCACAGTTTTTGTTGTTTGTCTTAAATTGTCCCCCCCCCTCCAAGGTAGTAGCTTTGGTGGAGGTCGAGCCAATAACGTCGAGGCAATTACGTTCTTCTTCCTACTCGGACCCTGTAGGCGCCATGTTTATTTTTGTAAAAACTTCTTGTAATAGATTAGTGGCTCTAATAACCACTCCTAAGGTTTAAGTGGGTTTTCTTTGAAATTGTTGGGTCTGAGACTCCTATTTGGTTGTGGTAGAGGTGGTTGATGATTTAGAAGTGCTTTTCAACAAGTGTTGTAATTTTGGGTTAGTCCATTTTTAGGGGAGGTTCTGCCGAATTTTCGGTAGGATTTTCCTGGATTTTGGATTCCCGCAGGACCTCTCCGGGTTTCAGGGTGGAATTCGGGGGCGGTCCTGTCATGAAGTGGCTTGCGCAAGATGGGCTAGGATTTCACTTCATGGGCTTCCACCTTGGGCTTCCACTTTGGGCTTGTGCATGGGTCTTGCGCATAGGGCTTCTTGGCTGCTAGGGTTTGCATGGCATGCATGCGCATGCATGGCTGCCATCTTGCGCTTTACGCACTCATATTGGGCTGCTAGGGTTTCGCCCATGCATGTGCATGCATGGCCCATCTTGGGTTCGGCATCCCTTAGGCCCATGGGCCCGTAACTTTTGACTTCCCATTTTGCCCCTCATTTCCATTTGAATTCAAATTCATTTATTCCCTCTATTCATTTCCATGGATGTGCACCACCTTCTAGAAGCTTCTGGAACCTTGACTTTGTAGAGTTGACTTTGACCAACATTTCCTAATGCAACTAAGATTCCTTGAAAATGAAGGATTCCTTATCCATTTCGACTTCTCGTAATGACCATATTGCCCCTGGGATCTCCTAGTGTCATTAGGACTCCTTTCACTAGTTGGGTTAGGTTTCCTAGTTCAACCAGGATTTCCTGTTCAAATCAGGATTTCACATTTCTGGCCTCGCAATGATGGTTCTGAACTCGATGTTTCCTAGTGTGACTTGGAATCCTCATTTGACCAGGATTTCACTCATTTTCCTGGTTTGACCAGGAAATGTCCCAAAATGGCTCCATTTGTTTCTTTTTCACATTTCTACTTCATTTGACCTGAAAACACAAAAGCAAGACAAGAAACACAAAATATCTAGTTCTAACACTTTCGGTTAAGGAATTAGTATCATAAAGTGATGCAAAATGCACACTCATCAAGTGCAACATAAAATATGTACATGGCTGTGGAGAACAAGTAAGTGTAAGATGTTGGTGGAAAGAATTGAGCAATATATAGCTGCAAAGAAAAGGTTAATGCAGCATGATTTGGAGGCATTGTGCAAATGGTGATGAAAAAAGGATAGCGTGATAGAAGATTGCTCGTTGCATTGGCAACTCGATGGTGGGACACGACCCACCTTTCATTTTGACGTTGTTGGGGAGCTTACGATGACGCCGATGGACTTTAGTGCAATCACTGGAATTAGGTTCAGTGGGAAGCCAGTGAAGTATGATAAGGACGCACACTTAGATAAGAAGACATTGACAAAATTATTTGATAAACAGTTTGCACAAGACACGGTTAAGAAGATGTCATTCGAGGATCTTTATATGAAGTACGGGCAGTTCAAAACCATTATTGCCGATTTAGAAGATCGGTCGGTTCGACTTTTCATCCTCCATCTACTCTGTGCCACCATTCTCAACGACAAGAGCACATTTGTGTGGTTATGGTACATACCAAGCGTTGACAAGGTTGAGGAAATTGGTACATATATACAGTTGGGGCGCACCAGCTGTGTGTTGCTTGTATTGGAATATGGACACCATCTCAAGGAAGAAGAACAGGTCAATGGGAGGGTTTTGGTGCGCATAGGAGGTAACGTAACTGTTAAACTTGTATATTAAGTTTATTTCCACCATCTTGCCTAGGGGTGGGCATGGTGCGGTTTGGTCCCGTTCTGCCCCGGAACCGGGTGCCGCACCGGACATTCATACGTGGTGCGGTTCGGTACTTAAAACCTTGAAGGGAGTAAAAAAACCAAACCAAACCAAACCAGACCATTCAATGTGCTGTGCGGTGCGGTTCTACACTGCGGTTCTAGTCTTTTTATTACATTTACATATGTTTTAAATTTTTTAATGTTTTATAATTTATATAAAACATATGTTTTGGGGTTTGAGCAATTGGGTTTGGTTTAGGGTTTGGGGTTTGGTTGGGCAAACTAGTTTATGTAACTAGACTATATAGAGTACATAGAATATATAACATTTTAAACCTTATGATTTAGGGTTTAGAGAATGAGAGATGAGTTGCAACCAAACCCTATGCCATAAGTTTTAAATCTTTATACCATAAACCCTAATATCCTATAGGACCTATACCATATCCTAAACCTTATACCATAAATTTTAAATCGTATACCTTATATGGCATATACCCTACACACTTATATAGTATATAACTATATATTATACCCTATAACTATAAACAATTAAAAATTTAGTATATAGAGTATAAACTATAAATAATATACTAATTTTTTTTTTCTATAGAATATAAATAATATACTAATTTTATTATAAAGGATAATGGGTATAACTAAAATTATATACTAAAACATTATTAATTTATTATTATATTATATATCTAGAAAATAGGTCATTGGGTTATATAAAACATATTTTAGGGTCTAAACCCTAAAATATAGCTAGGTTAATATTAATTTTAATATTTTATTAGGGTTTAGGGTCTAAAGTGTATAAAAATGTGTACAAAAAGTGTATAAAAAGTATATAAAAATGGTATAAATATGTATAAAAAATATATAAAATGATATATATATGTATAAAAATATATATTTTTTGTAATTATGCGGTGTGGTTCAGTGCGGTGCGGTTAAATGATGTGTGGAACCAAAACCGGAACCGGAGAGAACCGGTGCGGTTCGGTTTTTTTGGCGGTGTTGACTTTTTTTAGTCAATGCGGTTTTTAACTGTTTTTTGGCCTTGTGGTTCCGCCGGTTTTGGCGGTGCACAGTTAAAATGCCCACCCCTAATTCTTGCCTATGTTATTTCCATATACACTAACTCCTCTTTCAAATATGTTTAGTAGATATGGGCGTGCAAATACTTAATGCATGTGGCCTTACATGATCCAAAGCCAAAGAACACCTGGCCTCGAGGCTTGAGGTGGTTGGCAGTACCGGGTGTGCAAGCTAACTCCCTCGACACTACTGAAATGATTGAGTCGCTAGAAAACCTAACGTCTGACCAGGTACTTTTATTGTGGCTGGATTAAGTGCAAACCATTAATTAGAATAGTTTTCGAGCAAACTTTTATGACATTTATGGCTTTGCTTCTAGCAACTTATTTGGTTTCTTTTCAGTTTTATTTTCTTCAGTACTTGTGTCAGTTTCATTTAAAATAAGCTTTTAATGCATAAGTTTTAGTTTCATAAAATTAATTTCAACATTTATGCATAAGTTGTCTTTAGGAATTTGAGGAGTTTTTCTTTGTAATTGGGACTTTAGTTCTAGGCTATTAGAGCATCTCCAACAGCTTAATTATCTCCTCCTCCCTAGCCATATTAGCTTATTTCCTCCCAAAATCCTTCTCCAACAGATTAGCTATCCAATTAGCTAATTCAGAGTTTACTTTTTTGTTCGTTAAATTTGGGTGAAATAAGAGACAAAATAACTATAGCAAATCAAGCCCACTTAAATAATTTTTGAATTATTTAAATGCAACAATACAAATTAACCTCAAATCAGCCATAATATCAAATTTTAAGAAATAATAAAATATATATATCCATGTTAGCTAAAATGGAGTAAAATTATAAAAGTAGTTTGCTAAAATAGATTTCTAACTTCTTTTGCACAAATTTAGCTAGAATATAAGTAAATTTGTTGGAGTTGCTCTTAGGGAGACATTTTTTAAAATATATTTATCTTCCTGGAGACAAGTAATGAATGATGAACAAAATCTTTTATTAGAAATATTATGGTTAATTTGTTAATTTTCCTGGGATGGGAACTTTTTGGTGTGAAGCCAAGTTTTGGGTGTGAAACCAAGTTTTGGGTGTGAAACCATGTGGTCATCCAACTACTTTATCTTTCTATATATAATTTGAGGTTAATCTTTCATGTCTTTGAGCTTGCATTATATGTCACTCAAGTAAGTGTTGCTTGATATAGTTTTCCCTTTCCCTGCAAACTATTTATCTTGCTTCTTCAATCCTAGAATATCTACTATTGAACTCTCTACTATATTCTATTTAGTTCTCTGCATTAAATTAGAACAACCCTAAGCTAGAGAGGATTCGACACATTCATTATTACCACTTGAACAAAAGATTTTGTAAGGAACTTTCTGTGGGTTTAAAGCTTATTCGTTTTATGCTAATTTTACTTTTGGATTTTCCTTATATGAGTATGGTTGTCTAGTTAATTTTAATTCAAAGCTTAAAGTTAATTCTGGTTGATCCCGGCTTAAATATCATATCCTGCATCAATTTCTAAGTTGCTATAGATATTAACTGGCTATGGATTTATGTTTATTGGCTTCTATGGATTTATGTTTATTGGCTTTCATTCCATTTGGTCATCTTGTAGGTTGATTGGCGCCCATAGGGAGTAGATGCATCGGCTGTACCAACCTACGTTGTTGACAGTATCCCGGTTAGTAGACTACGGATTCTTCTGGAAGGGCCTGTTGGTTTTGCATGGTACTTGGGGCGAGAGAGTCTCAATACAAAGCCTTGGGAAAGCTAAGCCATGTGTGCCTGTTATACTACCGCCCGCTATGCTGGATGACGTTCGGTTCACAATGGAGGAAAAATTAGAGGGACTGATTGGAAATAATGCAAGAAAGTTCGTACACCTTGACAGTCATAACTACAACAAATTTAGGAGGAAGCATTTGGTTTACAAGCACACCTCACAACCTTTGACGGAAGAGGATGCAGATAAGGCAGAGCCTGATCATTCAAAAGGCAAAAGCCAACATAGGACAGAAAAGGTTATAATCAAGGAAATAACGATGCCAATGTAATCGGTTAATAATTGTTCCCATGGTGGGTGAAGAAGGAGATTGTGAGGAGCTTATCATACCGAAGGGCAAACACACTACATGTGTAACGACCCGACCCAAATTTCACTAGAAATTTAAATATTATTTAACTATGGTTTTAAGAGGTTTTTAAACGACGTCAATTATAAAGCCCGTATTTTTTTTACAGGTTTACTTGAAAAGTATTTTAAAGATTTTGAGATTTATTTAGAAAAAAAAAAATGGTTTTGACTTAATTGTTAGTTTTTGTTCTAAATGGGGCTTGATCCGAAAGTTGATTTTTAAAATAAATGCATTTTCGATTTTGACTTTGAGCCCGTTGGAAAGGTTTTGAGTCCACGAGTTCGTAAACACGCGGCACGCGTCAATCAGAGCTACGATTTGAAAGATATGGGCTTTTGAAACGAGTGGCAAACTTGTAATTTTTATGAAAGGGGGTTTAAAACCCAAAAATCAGATTTGCTCTCTCTCTCTCTCTCTAGAACTTTCTACAATATTCTTTCTCTCTCTCTTATTTCTCCCTTTCCCCGCACTTGTCTCTCTCGGCCTTCTCTCCCTTGCGACCACCCTTGCACACGCAGTTGCCACAGCCCCTACCCCGACTTCAGCCACTACCTTTCACAGACGTCGGCCACTTCCTCTGACAACCAAGAGCACCAGCTGTTCTCGCCGGCGTCGATTCCCCCAGACCAGTCCCCCTTTGCCAGCCCGCAACCCACCCCTGCACGCACCGGTCTCAGAACAGCCCAGCTATTTCCGGCCACCACCCAACCAGCCAAGCCATCGGCGAGCCCCATTTGCCGGCGCGGAGCCCATTGACGCCTCTGGCAGCCCAACTCTGCGCGCACAGGAACAACCCAGAGAGACCACCCAGCCAGCCGCCATTGCTCGCCAAATTTCGGCCAAACTCCGGCACCATTCACTTCGAAATTAGGTGGGTTTTCTTCCTTTCTTAGTGGGTTAATTTCTCTTAAGTTATTGTTGTTTAATTTTTAGTTTAAGTGGAAGTTTGAATTTGGGAGTGTAGGGCCATTTCGGGTTTTCTTTAATTTCCTGGTTAGAGGGCTATTCTTGTTGTTTTGTTTAACAAATTTCATCCCTAGGAATCTCTAATGTGGTTTAAGATTAAAAGGGTGAGTGGGTTTAAGGAATTTTGTAATTTTTGGCTAAAAAATTGGTGATGGGCAGCCACTTGTGCACCACCGACTGTGATTTCGAAAACCCCTTGTCATTTCGTGTTTGCAAATTCTTTTTTTAGGCGATTGTTGGGTGGGTTTTGATCTTGGCTGCGTCGAGTGTGGTAGGAGAAGCTGAAATTGTTTTGGGGAAAATGTGAGACTTTATCGATGTTGAAAAATTCTATAAGACGAGCTTTTCGACAAAAACAAGACTTGTGCTGGTTCCTTTTAAATTAGGTTTAGTTTTAGAAATGACGGTGACGATGTGTTTAAGCCGCAAAGCATTCGGGCTGAATGCGGAAGCGTCTATGGATTTAATTTGGGTGAGACAACCGTGGGCCGAAACGATACGGCGGAGGATTGGAGTTAGGATTCTCATTGTGAGTAGACCTTTGTTTTATAAATGATTTATGAATTTCGTGATTTAATACATATTTGTCCTAAGTTTAATTGAGAAAAGATGATTTGTGAGTGGACATTTGATTTTCAAATGAATTTATAAAAATTCATTAATTCTATTATGCTTAATATCTTGATTTGATTTGGGGAATTTATCAATGGCAATGGATTTCGGATTTCAAATGTGTTCATAAATCAGATATTTACAAGAATGGTTTTAGAAAGTTACAGAACGGTTTTCAAATGGCCATATTAGTACCCTCACTCACAGGTACAGATACAGATAGGTCTTTGGGACCCATCACGACACACATATAGGCTTTGGGCTGTGTGTCGGGATGCCTCGCCCTTTGGGGGTAGTCTACGTGCACGTATGACACTTTGGCTTGTTGTACAACGGCGATTCGATGGTACACGGGCCATTGTAAGTCCACTTGTATGACGGCGATTCGATGGTACAAGGGACACCGTAAATCCACTCGCATGACGGCGTTGCGACGGTGTGGGTGGAAGAGCAATCTACGTGCACGTATGACACTTTGGCTTATTGTACGAGGGCGATTCGACGGTACTAGGGCCACCGTAAGTCCACTTGTATGACGGCGTTGCAACGGTACAAGGGACACTGTAAGTCCACTCGCATGACGGAGTTGCGACGGTGCGGGTGGAAGGTTATGTAAACGGTCCACTTGGTGCGACGGTCTTGTACGGTACCAATGGTGGAGCCGGTCAATTGGGTGCTTATATGGCCAACATTTTTACTAAAAGCTTTATTAGATAAAAATATTTTTAATTATTTTATATGCTCAAAAGGAATTTCAGAGTTGAAGTTGTTATATAGAACCTTTATGTTGGAATTATGTTCATGATGTAAGGTTTTGTTAAGTTGTGAAAGGGTTCATTACAAAGATGTTTTCAATTGATATTCAGTTTCAGTTCAAACTGGATATTTTTCAGCCCGAGCAGTTTTATAAAGTGGTTTTCAAATGAAAGGTTTTGAAGTTTATTTTTTCCACTCACTGAGAGTTTTCTCACATTTTGTTTTTGATGTTCCCCCCGGTAGTAGTGATCACCGAGGTCGGACTGTATCACGTCGAGACATTTGAGTTTTACATCTCCAACTTATTGGTATAATAGGATTAATGTCTTCCTTTGAAATTATTAAAATGAGATATGATTGTATAGTTGATTAGATATGCTCTGATTAGAGTTGTATTACTTGTTGTGGGCCTGAGAATCTTATTTTTGGTTGTGGTAGAGGTGGTTGATATCTTAGAAGTGTTTTAACAGGTTTTGAAATTTCTGAGTTGGTCCATTTTCAGGGGAGGTTCTGCCGAATTTTTGGTAGGATTTTTCTTGATTTTGAATCCCACAGGACCTCTATGGGTTTCAGGGTGGAATCCGGGGGCGGTTCTGTCAGCATGTCTTCCGCTCCTCAATTAATGATTGTAGATATGTAAGTGTGTTGTCTTTTAATTGACACGTAACGATTATGATATATTATGTGCAATATATAATAATCAATTGTAGGTGAGTGCTGATACTGTGGTGGAGCTCCTCGATATGAATGCTGGGGTGACATCCCTTCTGTTTTCCAAGTGCAATTCTTTGAGCAAGGCATGCAAGGAACTTGCGACAACTAGGAAAGAGATTGTTGACCTGCAAAATTTTAAGGGTATTTCTGACCGGCTTGTGCATACGTTATAGTCATAGATTGTGAGTATTGGATAAGACTATGAATAAATTGTTGAATATAACAAAGCCATGACTGTTTCTGATATCAGACATTCAAATACTTATGCATAATGGACTAGAGGCCAAGTTCCAGAGTAGTGGAATTGGAATGGGGACTTCTGTTGTTCAACCTAAGACCAGGGCTAGACAAAAGAAGAATGATATAGAGGAAGATGAGGAAGATGACAAGGAAGCGGAGAAGGAGGAGGAAGAGGATCATGAGGAAGAGGAGGAAGAGGCAGAGCATGAAGATGATTAAGAAGAAAAGGCAACAGAAGAGGATTAAGAGGCAGCAGAAGATGATGAAGAGGTGGAGCAGGAATAGGAAGAAGAAGGGCTGGGGTGCAGGAAGAGAGTGTGTGGGAGAGATGAGAGAGAGACAGAGAGACAAAGAGAATGTTCTGGAGAGAGGAGAGAGAGTGTTGGTTTTTTAAAATCCAGCTTTTCCAAAATTTTAATTATGTTAAATCGTTAATTATCCAAAAAACATTCCGTGCGTAGCTCAGAATTGAAATCCATTTCGCCTACGTGCTCGTGAGTTTAAGGTCTATCCAACCATATCAAGATTGTAATTTTTAATTAAATCCCTTTGAAAACCCAAAAATTTTCATTAAGGCCATAACTATCCACACCTTAAATAATTCACCAATAACAGATTCAGGGTCTGAAAAATGTTCCGTAAATTCTATGGGTTTATCTCGATTTGTACTATTTTTTCCACCACCTCAACTTCAAAAACTTGGGTTCCCTAATTTTATTCCAATACATTCAAACATTACTAAATAGATGTCATTCAATTAAACAACTCCTCAATAACATCAATTAATTCCTCAAAAATCAAAGTAATCTCAAATAAATTTCCAAGAACCTCCAAAATTTATTATTGTTTCCAAATTAGTTTACCAAAAATTTTCTTGGGTCCCACCACTCAACTTTACTTTGTGCTTCTTAAGTCCACAACAAATAAAAATTCAAATTTCTAGTGAAATTTGAGTCGGCTCGTTATAGGACAAGTGCTGGATATGCAAGACTTGGACCCTGCACCAGCTGAATTAGAAGATGCTAAGGCCAAGGTTCATGAACCTTTGGAAGAAATAAATCTCAGCATGGATGAGGATCCACGCCCAATTTTCACCAGCCAACTAATATCTGAAGAATTGAAGACATGGCTAGCGGCCCTATTAAGAGAATATGTTGATTGTTTTGCATATCACTATCATAAGATGCTCGACCTAAACAGAAGTTTAGTCGAGCATAGGCTGCATCTCAAAGAGAAGTTTGATTCTTATCTTTTCAAGTACTTAATTTAAACACTCAATCAAACAATAAAACAATTAAAACCCTTCTTTGTAGATGTAGCATTGGTAAGTAGGGATCGTAATTCTTAACCGGGGATTGAGGGTGAATGCATAACTATGCTAGGTTTGGTTTAATGGGGGTGCAAAGTTTGGTTTTCTTAGTTCCTACGAAATAAAACAAGAATGTGGTTAGATACAAATCAAGAAATCACAAGTTCTAACATGTTTAAACTCATAGACAAGCAAACAATCAAGAACACATAATCCTAACATGCATCTAGCCGAAAATAAGTTCCTAAGTCTATTATTTACAAGTGATCATCACATCTAGTCACTTGAAACCGTTTACCTCTTCCTCCTTTGGTACCTACGAAATTTCTAGCTAAGGTTAAGACATACACACATGCATATATTGAAAATAAGAAGCAACCAAATCGAGTGAACTTCCTAAGTCCAATTTTATCTTTGATTAGTTCATTGAAACATGCAAGGATGAACCAAATCGAGTATCATCCATAAAAGCTCCAACGCATTAGGGGTATGTATGCTAGCATGCATATTCGAACCTAGGGCTGCAAACACATGGAAAGCATCAAACAAGTCTGAAAATAAACATCCATACATCAAAACTTGTTCTCTTTACAATTAGGTTCGAAATAATACACAAAAAAAATGAAATAAAGTACAAGACATGGTTACACTTTTTTTTTTT
>QANW01005710.1:159322-174820 GCA_003254865.1 Dryas drummondii | reverse complement strand
GGGGAGATGAGGGGTGGGTGGGGGGAATGTTGGGTTGACATGGTGCAAGAGGTGGCAAGGGTAGGAGATGGAGGGAATTTTTTTTTGTTTTTAAATTTGTTTAAATTTATTTAGTTTTATTTATTTTATAATTCTTTTTTATGAGAAAAGACATTTTTGCCCTTATAAATTAGTCACGTGACCCTCACATGATCAATTTTAACGAAAGTTTTGACAAAATTAACGGAATATCCTTGATTGAAGCATTTGAAAAATAATAGTCTTTGATTGAAGCAAAGTGAAAACGAGATCCTCAACTAAAAATAGGGATATAGTTATAGTTCTTTTGCTAACATTTTCCCTTAAAAAGAATGGAAAGTTGAGGCTGTGTGTTGATTTCCGCAACTTGAATTTGGCTACACCCAAAAACGAGTTCCCAATGCCTATGGCAGACCTATTGATTGATGGGGTAGCCAATCATGAAATTTTGTCTTTTATGGATGGACATGCAGGGTGCAACCAGATCTTTATAGCCAAAGAAGTTGTTCATAAAAAGGCTTTGAGATGCCCACCGCCTATTGGGACTTATGAATGGGTAGTAATTGTTGCCACTTTTCGCACAACTTGTTTTACTTGAGATTTGAAATGAATACCAAGCTATAGCTCGCAAGTATACGAATTGCTGGGTGGATTGATAGCGTATAAGTACGAGGTTGATCCCACGAGGAATGGATTGGCGAGTCACACATTCACTTGACTATCATTTATTGAAAGCAATAAAAGAATGAGATTGACAGGTGAGATTAACCTAAGTGCATGAAAACTAAATGGGTTGACATGCTAAAGTTCAGAATCCACTCTAATCTCATAAATACCACCATTAGTGGCGCTATGCTCTACACTAAAAGTACTTAGTATTAAAGTTTTTCCTACCAGCTAGGTTTGGCTAGTTACTAGTGGCGACTGCTATTACAGATTATGTTTCCTTAAGCATGAACTTAGTTCTCTAAACTGTTTCCCTAAGAATTTAACTATACATGTTCCCTTTTCGGCTACGATTGGCTACTCAAGACTGTAAACAACTACCAAAGGTTTGTGGAGTAGAGTTGACCTAACCCATAGGTGTAACCTTTCGCTCAATACTCTAGAATTTGGATGATTATGAATTATTTTATTTCTATATTAATATATTAATGATTCTATATTAATAGATTAATGAATAGAATATTAAATCTGGTAAGAAGATATACATAGATTAAAAATTTAACACTTTAGCAGACATTGTTATGTGTGCATGACCTTTGGCTGGCCACACTACAATAAAAAGAGTTGTTAATAGCATTTGATGATAGCGTTTTTTGACTTTTTCTATGAAATGTAACATTTTAGTAGCCCTCTCTCCTAGAAACGCTATGAAATGCGTCTCATTGACGCGAGCATTAAAAATTAAAATTATGAGATGCACTGAATACAACCTCCCACAACCTCACGAGCAAAAAGAACCAAGCGCCTCTCTCAATCTCATTTTCTCATTTTCTCATTTTCTCCTCTCTCTCTCTCTCTCTCTCACAATACCTAGGAAGAGGCTGGACTCTTCCTCTTCCTCTTCCTCTTCCTTGCGTTGCGAACAGAGGACACGGAGCACCTCTCATACTCCTTGCCTCGATAAGTTTCGCCAGTCTATCATCTTCTTCCTCTTCCTATACTTTGTATGACTTATGGGTAAACTAATTTGGTTTTAGTGTTTGGATATTTGAATTTAGGGTTAGGTAAAGTGCTTTTGATCAATCAATTTCTTTGCCTTCAATTTAATTGGGTTAATTGATTTTAGAGTTAATGGGTGTTAAGTTGTCAGATCCTATTTAGTTTTCTTGGTAAAATATTTGAAAATTTCTCGGTTATAATGTTCATGGATCCTTTGAAAATCATTGTAAAAAAAAGATGGGAGTTAGACTGTTAGTTCCCTTTATTTGGTCCATCTATCGATTTTTCTAACATGAATCTCTCCCTAATCGGCTAATCCCCATATAATATGATATAGTTTGGTTCGGTATTGGGTTTTCGTCGACAGCAGCTATAATTTCTCAGCTGGTTTGAAAAAATCTTATTGTTGGCTGTTACATTCTTTCCTCTAAGGTAACCACACAAGCCCAACAACTCATTCTCTTTGTTTTCTTTGTTTCTTTCCCTTTTCATTTTTTTTTTTTGTGGGTGAAGCAAAAGTTTCATGCTCTTGAAGGTAGAATTGGGAACCTCGAGCATTCTTATCTGAATCTGGATCATGCTCAGGTATTATTTTTGGGTTTTTTCTATTGTTGTTTCTTTGGTTTTAATATTAGATTCACTACTACAAAAATGTCAATATATATCAGTCGTGGACTGATATCTAATGGGGTACCCGTCTGATATAGCACGTCGTGATATCTAATATTCACATTTTTTATATCAGTTTAATAATTTTATATATCTTTTTTTTTTTCTCAACCTGATGTCTTAAATACAAAATAGATATCTGATTTTATATTATTTATGATATCTACAAAATCCGAGTATCAATAGTTTGGTCAATAGATATCGCATTTGACACTAATACTGACATATAATCTGGTATCAATATCAGGTATGGAACATACTATGATATCTAAACATTATTTAAATATCAGATCTGAGAGAAAATCCGATATCAAAACATCAAAACATTTCAGTTTTTAGACCAAATTTGATATCGTTTATTATTAAAATGTATGTTATATATCAATTTTTTTTTCACCTAAAAAGGATATCAATTGATTGAACATAAATTTGTGCCTGTAAATTGAAATGAGCAGAAATTTGTGCAGCTATAAAATCTTCCATTCCCATTCCATATATTTCAATCACCAATAACAATATTCAAAGTTGCCAAAAAAGGTTTACAGTACAATATATTCAAACTTGCCAAAAAAGGTTTACAGTACAATATCCAACAAGAGAACACATTTTTTGTTTTCTAAAGGTCTAAACATAACCACCAACCTAATAACTAAGGCAATATTGCTTAAATCTACTTGGGAAGACCTTTACAAAACAAAAACAAGTTGTAATGTACCAAAAGCTGCCCATATGTACAAAATATTGGCATGGAAACATCTCTACATGTAATTACCGACAAAATTGACCCATGAAATCTACACCTCATCAACTTCAATTTCCTTCCATGTGTTGTACTGCCTTAGATATAACAGCCCTACATAAGAACAAAAGATCGATGGTTCAATAAATTAAGTTAACTAAACAGTTACATGAATTAAACAATTAACATTTACATGAACTAAGTTAAAATTATTGGCCAATATCTTCACCGGACCTATTAAAAAACCACATGCCTTATATAGATAATAACTTGGAATTTCAAAGTCATCAAAGAAAGAAACAAGTCTTTTCAAGAAAAAGTGAAAGGAAAGGCAAAATGCTTGTGAGATAGGAACATGATATTTCATAGAGTTGTACTAGACATTCAAAAGAACATTGATAAAAATTATCAAGTCAATTGAAGCCATGGATCGACCAGCATATACAAATCTTTCCAAGTTCAAAAATCAGGCCGGGTTTTATCTTTCTGAAAACTGTCTCAGTTTAGAAATTCACCATAAATCAAACATAGCTTCAATTCACAATGTTTTTGGTTTAAATCAATCCTTAGCATATCTAGTACATATTTCATAAGTATCAGATCATAAGCATGACTCAAAATGACCAAGTTACACTCAAAATTCCTTTAAATTCAGTAAATTATAGTTGTTGCTAGTGGTGCAGAAATTTCTACCAGCAGGTCCATCTTAGAAAATTCACAAAAAATTCAATACGGGTCCGAATTACTTGGTTATTGTCCCAAAACAACCATTAGTAAGTATAATTTCGAACCCCTAAATCTCAGATTTAAATTCCCCACACAACAATACAAAATTCAGCAGAAGTCCAGTAAGGTCAGATTCACTAAAATGGCTTATTTTGCTATTCTTTGAGTTAAAACACCTGTTCTTTAGAATTCAAAGGAAATACCAATACATGCAGGTTTAAAGACCTTATTTGAGCTATAAAATAAACAATTTAAAAAAAAAAAACTTTACTAGAGGAAATTAAAATACACAGAGCAGTACAAAAGGTATGCCTTTGTCAATCCAAATACACCCTCTATTTCCCTTAAGCTTAAGAAAAAAGGAAAAAAAGCAGAGAAAATAATATCAACAGAGTTATAGTTATACAATATTAACATAGTATGCTATAGTTATACAAACAGAAAATGACAGTACAAAAAAGCACAAATATGGTTCACTACTACAAAAATGTCGATATATATTAGACTGCTCTTAATCTAGAATTTGTGTATTACATGAACATGAAGCTCTTAAATGATAGCACAAAAGCATAAGGCTACAAATCTGGAGTGACAGGACTGCCCCCGGATTCCACCCTGAAACTCAGAGAGGTCCTGCGGGAATCCAAAATTAAGGAAAATCCTCCCGAAAATTCGACAGAACTTCCCCTGAAAATGGACTAACCCAGAATTTCAAAACCTTTTAAAAAAACACTTCTAAGTCATCAACCACCTCTACCACAACCAAAAAGGGGTCTCAGACCCAACAATTTCAAAGAAAACCAACTTAAACCTTAAGAGTTGTTATCAGAGCCACTAATCATTTACAAGGAATTTCTACAAAGATTAAATGGCGCCTACAGGGTCCGGGAATTGATGAGTGTGCAACTTGCATCAATTTATGATACTAACTTCCTAACCTGGAATGCAAGAACTTGATACTTTATGTACTTTTAGTTTGTTTTTGTGCTTGTAGGATTAAATGAGCAAATGAGAGGAAATGAGCTTAAAAGACCAATTTTGGAGGTTTTCCTAGTCAAACTAGGAAATGAGAAGAAATCCTGGTCACACCAGGAAAGGTGCCAGAAGTCATAAATGAGAAGTCCTAGTTAGAGTAGGAAATCCTGAATGAACTAGAAAACTTAATCCTTGTTGGAAAAAGAGTCCTAACCATGTTAGGAGACATCAAGGACATTATGGTAAAAGTGGAAAAAAATGACAGAAAGAATCTTGAGGAAATTTTCTAGAAGTATCTGGAATCTGGAAGGAATCTTTGGAGAATCTCAGACAGAATCTTTTTTGTCAAGGTTGACTTTTGGTCAAAGTCAAAGGTCAAATATCAAAGTCAATGGTCAACCGTGCCACATCATCACATGACATGAACCACACATGCAGCCCATGCACTATGGGCCATGCACATAACCCTAGCCCAAAGGACCAAGGTCATGCGCCTATTGCAAGCCCAATTGGAGGAAGCCCAAGTTGTGCCATTCCAAGGTCCAAGAGCCCAAGCCTACGCTGCACTCACTCAGCTGATCCAAGGCCCAAGGAATGAATCCTTCATGCTCAAGGGAAATCTCATAAGTTTCAGTCAAAGATCACAAGGAATCCTAATTGAACAAGAAGTCAAAACCCTGAAAAATGAACACTAAATTTCGACAGTGATTCTGTATTTCTACAGAGCGAATCAGATGTCATCCCATATATGGTTGGAAAGCTACGGATGTTAGATTCGCAGGGAATTTTACGGATTTCGATTCCGAGTTTTCTAGCTCAAGGTATGACCATTTTAGTAAATGTAGCGCAGCAGTTCCGCAAGCTGAAAATAAGTTACGCCCAAAAAGAGCCCAAATCAGCCCAAGGCCCATGCTTGGCCGAAAATTACAAGTCTTGATGTGCAAGGAAAGTGTCAATCCCACATTGAAAAGGAGAGGAAAGCTTCAGCCCTCTTCACTCTATAAATACATCTTTAAACACAAAGAGAGGGTTCCTTTTTGCAAGTTATGAAACCCTAGCCTCTCTATCTCTTTTCTTGCTGCAGCCACCTCTTTCTCTTCTCTTTTATTTTGTGCCGAAGCCTTTGGGAAGGAGGACCTTGCAGCCACGCCACCACCTTGTGCCACCCTGTCGCTGCCACTTTGAGTCATCACGCCACTGCTGCCACGCTGCTGCTCCTTTGTTCCGTTGCAGCCACCTAGCAGCCATCTTGCCACCTTGTTGCAGCCTTGCCGTGGAGCCCAAGGGCAGCCAAGCTGCCACCTCTTCTCTTCTCTTCCTTTTTTATTTGCCTAGTTTTAATGATGTTTTATTTTATTGTGAATTTAATTATGTGTAGCTAAACCTCTAGCTAGGGCGAGGATGAAGCCCTAGTTATGCTATTCACTTTTGCTATGGATTGTTGAATTTTTATTTATATTACATGTTGATAAATCTTGAATCTCTGTTATATTTGAATCTATTTGTTTGCATCTTTGATTGATCACCTTAGGTTGCATGCATCTAGAATTTGTTATGAAATTAAATAAGCTCAAAAGGATGATAATTTCAGTTGGTAACAAGTGAATATCCTAAGAAAATATTCATGAGAAAAGAGGTCATAGATGACGTATGGTACATTAATTTGGATCTATGCTCTATGTGTTTGTCGTTCTTACAAATCTTAATAAATCTCACCTGGTTAACATGCGCCTAGGGAATGCCTAACAAAGCTCTTAGGACACATGTGTAGATAACTAACTTTGGAAGCTTAATAGGCTCTTAGTTATTCAAAAGAAGAATGATTGCTAGAAGGGGAATAACCAAAGCCTTTTGGTAGACAAACTTTATTGACATGTATGTTTTGTGATTGTTCATACATCCATAGTAAAGTGAATGGTATGCTTGTGGTGGATTCTGATCCCTAGTACTTCTTTATTATTGTTTTCATTCAAATCAAGTATGTTGGTATTTTAGTTGCTTTTCATATAATTGTTTTGTTTTAGTTCTCTAAATCAATCCAAACCCCCCCTATTGCGTGTGTGAGTTAGTGTAGATTTAATTGAATTTAATTGAATTAGTAATTGTGACATTGATACAATTCCTTGAGGGACCGACCTCGTATTTGCAAGCTTTGCTACTCTGCGATTCCTGCACTTGCGAGTTAACCTAGAGTTGTTAAAAAGGTGTAATATAATTGCTCTAGGAAAACAACAACAAGTTTTTGGCGTCGTTGCCGGGGAATTGTTATTGGTGTTAATTACTAGTTTAATTACTTTTAATTGAGTCTTTTTATTTTTCTGTTTATATCTTGGTCTAGTACTAATTCTCTTGTTTTTAAGGTACAATGGAATCAAGCTCAAAGACCACTCTGTTAAAACAAGAGAAGGAAGCCAAGGAGAAAGTGGTGCCGATTGCTACTGAACTTAAACGACCATTGAGTTATTTTTCTTCTCCAACATTACTTGAGCAGCCCACGTGCATAGCCTACTCTCAAGTGGAAGCTGACCAATTTGAGATCTCAAGTGGGACAATCAAACTCCTACCAACCTTTCATGGTCAAGAGGACGAGGATCCTTATTTGCACATCAAGGAATTCCATGTGATATGCGAGATTGGCAAGCTGCGAGGATTAAGTGACGAGCAAAGGAAGTTAAGGTTATTTCCTTTCTCTCTTAAAGATAAAGCTAAAACTTGGTTATATTCTCTGCAGGTTGGTTCTGTTAGAACATGGAAGGAATTGGCAGATAAGTTTTTTTTGAGGTTCTATCCAGCTAGTAAAACAACCATTGTGAAGAAGCAGATATGGGGATTCACACAAGCTGAAGATGAAGTTTTTCATGAAAGTTGGGATAGGTACCAAGAGCTTTTGAATTCTTGTCCACACCACGGTTTTGCTCCATGGATGCAAATTGACTACTTTTATTAGGGTTTATTGGAACAAGATCGCGCTATGGTGGATATGTCTAGTGGAGGGGCGTTGAAAGAGAAAACATTTGAGGATGCATGGGCGCTATTTGAGACGTTAGCATTGAATTCTCAACAATGGAACAGGAAGAAGAAAATGGAAAAGAAATCAGCTATGGAAGTTGAGATGGCTGAACTTAAGCAGATGATGCAGATGATGACAATTCATGTTTCAAAGTTATCACAAGAAGAGTCGTGCAATGAAGTTCAAGTTAGGCCGAATACACCACCTCCTATGGAACATAGAAGTACTTATTTGGAAGGCATGATTGCTGCATTGGCTCAGAGTACAACTTCTATGTCCAATGATACAAGGTCTTTTATGGACAAGACAGAGGAGCAAATGAGTGCCACAACAAGAGCCATATCAAGTTTGGAAGCCCAACTAGAACAAGTGACTTCAACTTTGGACAAAGTCGTAAAGGGTGTACCAATTCGTGATGAACTTGAAGCAATTACTACTTTGAGAAGTGGAAGGGTTGTTGATAACAAAGTGGGCACTGCTCGAGTTGAAAAGAATGATGATCAAGATGATGATGAGATCGAGATATTAGAGCCTAGACAAGTTCAGAAGTACAAGCTGGATAAGGAAAAGATCAAGCAAGAGGAGGAAGATGAAAGAAAGAAGCAAGATAAGCTCACAGCCACTGAAGCTAGCAAGCAGGCCGTGACTCCTCAACCCATTCCGAGAGCTCCATTGCCTTTTCCTCATCGCAGAAGGAATTTAGGAAAGAAGGATCAAGAAAAGGAAATTTTGGAAATGTTTAAAAAGGTGGAGATTAACATTCCGTTGCTTGATGCCATTCAACAAATTCCTAAGTATGCCAAGTTTTTGAAGGAGTTATGTACTCATAAGAGGAAATTCAAAGACCATGAGCAAGTGGCTTTAAGTAAAGAAGTGAGTGCTGTTTTGTTAAGGAAGTTGCCACCCAAGTGAAGGATCCAGGTAGCTTTACAATTCCGTGTTTGGTTGGGAATCACAAATTTGAGAAAGCATTGTTAGATCTTGGAGCAAGCATTAATTTGACACCATATTCAGTTTTTGAGCAATTGAGTTTAGGAGAACTCAAACCCACTGGTGTTACACTTCAATTGGCAGACCGTTCAGTGAAAGTTTCGAAAGGTATAGTTGAGGATGTATTGGTTCAGGTTGCCGATTTGATTATGCCAGCTGACTTCATTATTCTAGAGATGGAGAATATCCCAGCTAAAGGAAATGAGTTGCCAATCATATTGGGAAGACCATTCATGGCCACAGCAAACACTAAGATTGATGTGAGTACTGGGAAGTTGACAATGACTGTGCTTGGTGAAACTGTTGAGTTCGATGTGTTTGGTGCTATGAGATATCCACGTGAGGAGGATGATTGTCTAAGAATTGACTATATGGATTCACTACTTCAGGAGGTCACGAAGGCAAGTTTTGTAGAAGAGGCGTTGGAAGTTGCATTAGGGGAGTCTGATTATTCTACGTGTCAAATGGTGGAAAATGTGCACTCATTATTTGAAGAGAGTTCAACACAAAAAGGCAGATGGTCCAACCAGTTTGAAACGTTAGTCTCTACTAATCCGAAATCACTACCTTCCATTGAGCAGGCACCTAAGTTAGAACTGAAGCCACTCCCTAAGCACTTTGAATATGCATTTTTGGGAAAATACAAGACCTTGCCGGTTATTATTGCATCTAATCTGAGCACAAGCGAAGAAAAGAGACTATTAGCCGTTCTGAAGAAAATCGGTTAGCATTGGGATGGACCATAGCCGATATCAAGGGGATCTCGCCAACAGTATGTGTGCATCGAATTTTGCTTGAGGAGGAGTCTAAGCCTACCCGTGATGCTCAAAGGAGATTGAATCCAACGCTTAAGGGAGTGGTGCGCAATGAGGTAATCAAGTTATTGGAGGTTGGCATCATTTATCCTATTAGTGATTCAAAATGGGTTAGTCCTGTTCATGTGGTTCCAAAGAAAAGTGGAATCACAGTTGTGAAAAATGATGAGAATGCGTTGGTTCCCCAAAGAACAAAGACTGGTTGGCGAGTATGTATTGATTATAGGAAGCTCAACACCGCAACAAGAAAGGATCATTTTCCTTTGCCGTTCATTGATCAGATGTTGGAAAGTTTGGTTGGCCATAGTCACTACTGTTTCTTGGATGGGTATAGTGGATACAATCAGATTTTTATTGCACCCAAAGATCAGGAGAAGACGACTTTTACATGTCCTTTTGGCACATTTGCATACAGAAGGATGCCGTTCGGACTGTGCACGCACCGGCCACATTTCAGAGATGTATGATGTCTATCTTCTCAGACATGGTGGAGCGGATCATCGAGGTATTTATGGATGATTTCTCTGTTTTTGGTTCTTCTTTTGATACATGCCTTAGTAATCTAGTATTGAAAAGATGTCAAGAGGCCAATTTAGTGCTTAATTGGGAGAAGTGTCATTTTATGGTGCAACAAGGGATAGTTCTTGGTCATGTTGTCTCTAAGGATGGTATTCAAGTTGACAAGGCTAAGATAGATGTGATACAAAAGTTGCCGCCTCCAACAAGCGTGAAAGAGGTGAGAAGTTTTTTTGGGCATGCTGGGTTCTATAGAAGATTCATTAAGGATTTTTCCAAGATCTCAAGACCTCTGTGCATTTTATTACAAAAGGATTTGTATTTTGAGTTTGATGAAGCATGCTTGGATGCGTTCAATAAGTTGAAGACACTACTCACATCAGCTCCTATCATTATGCCACCAGATTGGAATTTGCCATTTCAACTCATGTGTAATGCAAGTGATTATGCAGTTGGTGCTGTTTTGGGTTAAAGAGTGAACACGTTGCCACATGTGATCTACTACTCAAGCCGAACTCTGAATGACGCTCAGTTGAATTATTCGACTACTGAAAAGGAGTTACTTGCTGTGATCTTTGCGTTGGAGAAGTTTCGATGCTATTTGATTGGTTCAAAGATCATCATCTACACTGATCATGAAGCTCTGAAGTATTTGCTAAATAATAAGGATGCAAAGCCAAGATTGATTAGATGGACTCTGTTGCTACAGGAATTCGATATTGAGATCAAGGACAAGAAAGGGTGTGAAAATGTGGTAGCAGATCATTTGAGTAGAATAGTCAATGAGGAGAAAGCTGAAGAGGACACATTGCCTTTGAGAGAATCATTTCCAGATGAGCAACTTTTTGCTATTTTTACAACTCCTTAGTATGCGGACATAGCAAACTATTTGGCAAATGGAGTGCTTCCTGAAGATTTGACATATAATCAAAGGAAGAAGTTTTTGAGTGATGCGAAGAAGTATATGTGGGATGATCCTTATTTGTTTAAATATGGAGCTGATCAATTGATTAGGAGATGCGTGCCGGAATTGGAGCAAAAGAGCATAATTGAAATGTGCCATACTCTAGAATGTGGAGGACATGGAGGAGGAAAGAAGACCGCTTACAAAATTCTTCAATCAGGTTTCTTCTGGCCTTCTATTTTTCATGATTGCCATCAGTTTTACCTTACATGTGTGCGATGTCAAAGAATGGGAAACATCTCCGCTAGGAATCAGATGCCACTTAATGTCATTTTGGAAGTCGAGATTTTCGTTTGGGGCATAGATTTTATGGGACCATTCCCTTCATCTTTTGGATATGAGTATATCTTGGTTGGAGTGGATTATGTATCTAAATGGGTGGAAGCTATTGCATGTAGAACTAATGATGCTCGGGTGGTTACCAATTTTCTCAAGACCAACATCTTTGCGCGTTTTGGCACCCCAAGGGCAATCATTAGTGATGGAGGATCTCATTTTGGCAATAAATTGTTTGAGGCATTGATGAAGAAATATGGGATTAGGCACAAAGTAGCTACTCCATACCATCCACAAACAAGTGGGCAAGTGGAAATTTCGAATCGTGAGATTAAGTTCATTCTGGAAAGAACGGTGAATGCTAATAGGAAGGATTGGTCGACAAAGTTGAATGACGCTTTATGGGCTTATCTTACAGCTTACAAGACGCCCATTGGAATGTCCCCATTTCTTTTGGTGTATGGGAAAGCTTGTCATCTACCAGTTGAGCTTGAGCACAAGGCTTATTGGGCAATAAAGAAGTTCAATTATAATTTGAAATCAGCTGGGGACCAACGGAAATTGCAACTTAATGAATTGGAAGAAATGCGACATTTCGCGTATGAGAATGTTAAGTTGTACAAAGAAAAGACAAAACTCTATCACGATAAGAAGTTGGTGCCAAAGGAGTTTTGCATTGGTATGAAAGTGTTGCTTTACAATACTCGATTGCGTCTCTTTCCTGGCAAGCTACGTTCTAGGTGGCACGACCCTTTTGAGGTTCTCCAAGTATTCCCATATGGCGCTGTTGAGATTAAGAATCCTAAAGATGGAACAGTGTTTAGAGTCAATGGTCATTGCCTTAAGCCCTTTATTGAGACTAACTTCGATCCACAAGAGGAGACTGTGACTTTTAAGTGAAGATGGGCATGTCTGGCTGAAGACATGAAACTTAGCGCTTCTTGGGAGGCAACCCAACTGTTCAAAGGGAAGAAGGACGAAAGTATGGATATGGAGTCAAGATGATGCTTCATTTCGCGGCATGGCCAGGGAAGTCCTAAAACCCTATCTTTATTTACTTAGTTAGTTGTGTTTCTTTATTTTAGCTTTTGTGCATTGCATATTCACATCTTTTAAACATTGAGGACAATGTTTCTTTTAAGTTTGGGGGTGGGGAATGCAACGCATTTTTATTTTTGTTTAGTTAGTGTGTTTATCATTAGTTTTTAAGTTTAAAAAAAAAAAAGTTTTGAGGGTGTCAAATTCACATTAAAGGCATCTATTCTTAAGATTTCATCTACCGTAGTGATGGATTTGAATCTTTAGAAGTGTGCAACAGTGTTTTAACAACAAAGTCTTTGAGTCTTTTGGTTTGTTTTAGTCTTGAGTCCCCAACTAATTGATTTGATTGTGTATAGTTGTTATGAGCATAGTTTGCATGTATATATAGTATGTATTCTTCTTTTTCTAGTATTGCTTCATAATATGCTTTACAACTCTATGAATTTGGGCTTTGTTTTCATGAACTTAAGTGATGATTTGCATGACTAGAGATGCATATACTTGATAGAGTAGACTTATATGACCTAAGTGAGCTTTCGAGCCTTGTACTTCAATTATTGAGTGTTAATAGTACTCTAATCTTTTCTTGTCATATAAAGTCGTTGTGATCTCATTACTCATTCTTTTGATTAAGTACTTGGAATACAATTGTGAATCAAGAAACTAGAACTTTTTTTTTTTTTTTTGTACAAAGCATGGATATAACTACATGAATCTTAGCAGATGATATTAGGCCTTATTTGTTTTTAACCCATAGCCTAAAGCCTACCTTATGTTATAACCCTAGTCAAACATTTTGAGCCTAATAACCTTTTCTTTGTTTACCCCTATACCAAACCCTAAGTTTGGGGGAATTTTACTCCTCTACCCGTTTACCTTACCTATGGTTTTGCATTGAGTTTGTGAATTAGGAGGTTGAAAAGAAATATCTATGCATAGCTTGATACAAAAGAAAATGAATTGTGCTTAAAGTGTGTATGCCGTACCCTAAAAAAAAATAAAAATAAAAAGATTGAAGTAGAAAGGTGTTCAAATTCGAGCCATGAGTGCAAATTATGCAAGGAATACCTCCATTGTTTTCTCTATGCAAACCCATAGTTTTAAACCCTTTGTTATCCATTTCATTTCAATACCATATCCTGACCTAAGCCTCCATTACAACCCTTATGGAAGCCCTACTTGATCTTGGGAGAATTGTAGTTCATTATGTGGAGTTTAGATAAAAGGGAAGCCTATGGTTATTGATTCTATTCCAAGTATTTTAATTCCCTCTCTTGAGATCAGTGCTTTTGTTTCAATGGGCCTTTCTTTCATGATTAATATGTGGCTTTGTGTATTTGTTATATATTATCTCTCACATATACTAGAGTGCACATGTCAACCCAATCTCTGAGCGCTTTATTATTGAGGGTATGTCATTGTGAGAATTGGTGTTGATGTTATTTTGTATATGCTAATTTAGTCTTGTTTGTCTAATACTTGAGTTTGTGTCAAGGATGGTCTAAATGTTTCGTGGAGGAGTAAGGTATGTTATTTGAAGCACTGTTAGAAGTTGCAGAATAAATTCTATATGTACCTTGCTTAACTATGCTATTGATGGCTACACTCATGAATTCATGTGTTGGGATGTTTTGAGTCTGTATTTAGTCTTTTCTTTGCTCTTTTTGCTCGACGACTAACAAAATCTAAGTTTGGGGGTGTGATGAGTGTGCAATTTGCATCACTTTATGATACTAACTTCCTAACCTAGAATGCAAGAACTTGATACTTTATGTACTTTTAGTTTGTTTTTGTGCTTGTAGGATTAAATGAGCAAATGAGAGGAAATGAGCTTAAAAGACCAATTTTGGAGGTTTTCCTAGTCAAACTAGGAAATGAGAAGAAATCCTGGTCACACCAGGAAAGGTGCCATAAGTCATAAATGAGAAGTCCTAGTTAGAGCAGGAAATCCTGAATGAACTAGGAAACTTAATCCTTGTTGGACAAAGAGTCCTAACCATGTTAGGAGACATTAAGGGCATTATGGTAAAAGTGGAAAAAAATGGGGAAAAGAATCTTGAGAAAATTTTCTAGAAGTATCTGGAATTTGGAAGGAATCTTTGCAGAATCTCAGACAGAATATTTTGGAGAATCTTTTTGGTCAAGGTTGACTTTTGGTCAAAGTCAAAGGTCAAATGTCAAAGTCAATGGTCAACCGTGCCACATCATCACATGACATGAACCACACATGCAGCCCATGCACTATGGGCCATGCACATAACCCTAGCCCAAAGGACCAAGGTCATGCGCCTATTGCAAGCCCAATTGGAGGAAGCCCAAGTTGTGCCATTCCAAGGTCCAAGAGCTCAAGCCTATGCCGCACTCACTCAGCTGATCCAAGGCCCAAGGAAGGAATCCTTCATGCTCAAGGGAAATCTCATAAGATTCAGTCAAAGATCACAATGAATCCTAATTGAACAAGAAATCAAAACCCTAGAAAATGAACAATAAATTTCGACAGTGATTCTGTATTTCTACAGAGCGAATCAGATGTCATGCCATATATGGTTGGAAAGCTACGGATGTTAGCTTCGCAGGGAATTTTACGGATTTCAATTCCGAGTTTTCTAGCTCAAGATATGGCCATTTTAGTAAATGTAGCGTACCAGTTCCGCGAGCTGAAAATAAGTTACGCCCAAAAAGAGCCCAAATCAGCCCAAGGCCCATGCTTGGCCGAAAATTACAAGTCTTGATGTGCAAGGAAAGTGTCAATCCCACATTGAAAAGGAGAGGAAAGCTTCAGCCCCCTTCACTCTATAAATACATCTTTAAACACAAAGAGAGGGTTCCTTTTTGCAAGTTCTGAAACCCTAGCCTCTCTGTCTCTTTTCTTGCCGCCTACCCTAGCCCTCTCTCTTTCTCTTTTCTTTTCTTGCTGCAGCCACCTCTTTCTCTTCTCTTTTATTTTGTGTCGAAGCCTTTGGGAAGGAGGACCTTGCAGCCACGCCACCACCTTGTGCCACCTTGTCGCTGCCACTTTGAGTCATCACTCCACTGCTGCCACGCTGCTGCTACTTTGTTCCGTTGCAGCCACCTAGCAGCCATTCGCCACCTT
>QANW01005710.1:44747-159252 GCA_003254865.1 Dryas drummondii | reverse complement strand
CCTTTTTATTTGCCTAGTTTTAATGATGTTTTATTTTATTGTGAATTTAATTATGTGTAGCTAAACATCTAGCTAGGGCGAGGATGAAGCCCTAGTTACGCTATTCACTTTTGCTATGGATTGTTGAATTTTTATTTATATTACACGTTGATAAATCTTGAATCTCTGTTATATTTGAATCTATTTGTTTGCATCTTTGATTGATCAACTTAGGTTGCATGCATCTAGAATTTGTTATGAAATTAAATAAGCTCAAAAGGATGATAATTTCAGTTGGTAACAAGTGAATATCCTAAGAAAATATTCATGAGAAAAGAGGTAATAGATGACGTAGGGTACATTAATTTGGATCTATGCTCTATGTGTTTGTCGTTCTTACAAATCTTAATAAATCTCACATGGTTAACATGCGCCTAGGGAATGCCTAACAAAGCTCTTAGGACACATGTGTAGATAACTAACTTTGGAAGCTTAATAGGCTCTTAGTTATGCAAAAGAAGAATGATTGCTAGAAGTGGAATAACCAAAGCCTTTTGGTAGACAAACTTTATTGACATGTATGTTTTGTGATTGTTCATATATCCATAGTAAAGTGAATGGTATGCTTGTGGTGGATTCTAATCCCTAGTACTTCTTTATTATTGTTTTCATTCAAATCAAGTCTGTTGGTATTTTAGTTGCTTTTCATATAATTGTTTTGTTTTAGTTCTCTAAATCAATCCAAACCCCCCCTATTGCGTGTGTGAGTTAGTGTAGATTTAATTGAATTAGTAATTGTGACATTGATATAATTCCTTGAGGGATCGACCTCGTATTTGAAAGCTTTGCTACTCTGCGATTCGTGCAATTGCGAGTTAACTTAGAGTAGTTAAAAATGTGTAATATAATTGCTCTAGGAAAACAACAACAGGAATGAAAAATGGATGCTATGCCTCGACGCGTTTGGCTCGACCTCCACCAAAGCTACAACCTGGAGGGACAATTTAAGACAAAACAAATTAAACCGTGAGACAAACTCAGTGAGTGGACAATTTAATAAAAACGAAAACAAAGTAAACTTCATATTTCAGAAAAATCCTTCAAAACCACGTTTAGCGCTAAGACCTCACGTCACTCTTTGAAATCCCCCAATTTAAAACCATAAAGTTTATTTAAACTTAAGAAATCCCATAAAACAATATATATTTCTCAAATTAACAATTTCTTAAAACACACGAACCGTAATACATCGTAACAACAACCTTGATAGAATTCAAAAGAAATACTTCACTTAAAAACATATTTAATAATTTCAGAAAATAACCAAATTCATTTTCCACCATGCTATATACCCTGAATAAACTGGCCATACACCTGTGCGGAATTCCTGCATCGCACAGGCAAGCAATATCCTGGCCATACACACACGTGCGAATAAAATCAACACGTACAGGCAATCCTGGTCATACGTGCACGCAGAGCAGCCCCCAAAGGGCGAAGCATCCCGACACACGGCCCAAAGCCTATATGTGTGCCGTGATGGGTCCCAAAGACCTATCCAATCCGATAACCTGGAGGGTACTGCAAAGGTGGTTTGAAAATCATTTTTCATAACCAAATCATAGATCCTTTCTTCGCCGAAAATAAATATTATTGTACTTCCAAAGAAAAACTTTAAATCCATAAACGTAAATTCATAGCTTAATTTAAATTCAATAGGCATAAATCTAATCAATTCTTTTCGATCAAAACCCAAAGAAATAAATGAGCCATATTAATTAAGTAGGAAGCTAGAGTTCTTTCCGAAAAGTCCATAAATTTAAACAAACCATCAAATAAAATTATATTTTAAAACTTATATACGAGAGTATTTGAAAACCCGAAATTCAACTCCATCCACCAAACCCCACATCAAAATCAAGATTTATCAACAGCAGTTAATTCAAAGAAATTTCATAAATACATTTAAAAACCAAGAATTCACCCACATTCATTATGTCTCAATCAAAACTCAAATAATCAATAAATAAATTCACAGATTTTATAAAATGCTTCTAAAAACAAATGTTTTTAGAACAAAAGTCCATTTACAGTGAGAATCCTAGCTCCGATCCACCGCCGAATCGTTTCGGGCCGCAGTCGTCTCGCCTATAAAATAGACAATCAACGAAATACAATTAGTTCCGACTTAAGACACTTAAACGTAGATGTGTGTTGAACTTAACATCACGCCCGACACTCGTTCTAACTCAACGGTTTCCGACGTTCAAAATTAAACTTACAAACAACTTCGGCTTCTCCAATCACACTCACGTAGCCATGCTCAACAACCCACTCCACAAATGCCCAAAATAGTCCTTAGTTCACTAATGGCAGTGGGGAATTCGGAATTACTGTGGGTGCTACCCAAGGAGGCTGCCCCAACTGTAAATTCAACCAAGAAATGCCTAATTCCTCAAACCCACTCAATCCTTCAATCTTAAACCACAATTGGGGTTCCTAGGCATAGAATTTATTATTTAAAACAACAAAAATAGCCCTCTAGTCCGAAAATTTAAGAATAACCCGAAATGGCTTCAAAACCCAAAAATTTCAAACTCCTATATACTCGAAATTAATCAACACCAGTTAGGAAAATGAAAGCTTAAAGGAAGAGGAAGAAATCTCACCAAAAATAGGAATGAAAGGGGCTGAGATTTGGCCGGAATCCGGCGAGGGAGAGGCGGCGGGCTGGGCTTCCTCTGGCCCTGATTTCACACGTGTGGGAGCTGGGATGGCTGGAGGAGTGGCCGGGAGAGGTGGTCGGCCTCGGGAAGGCTCGCCAGAGGTCTCAGGTGGCCGGAATGGCCGGCGGCGTGAGCGAAAATGGTGATGGTGTTCGCCGGGGGAGCTGGTCGGCGCTGGGGGGTGTTCGCAGGAGCCAGGGGCTAGCCAGGGATGGCCGGTGATGGTGAGTGGGGTGGCTGGGTGGTGCGCGCAAGGGAGTGCGGGAGTGGAGTGAAGACAGGGAAAGAGAGTGCAGGGAGAGAGAGTGTGTAGAATATTCTAGAGAGAGAGAGAGATATCCTCTTTAAAAAAAAATCTGATTTTTAACCGAATTTGTCAATTTACGAAATTGCCCCTCACTTCAAACGTCCATATCTCTCAAACCGTAACTCGAAACGATGCGTGCTACATGTCTATGAACTCGTGAGCTCGAAACCTATTCAACGGACCCACAGTCGAAATCAAAAGCCCACTAGTTTTAAAAGTCAACTTTTGGGTCAAGCCCGAATTAAAACAAAAATAAATATTTAAATCAAAACCCTTTTTATTTTATTTTTTAAATAAATCTCAAAAAAATATTTAAAATACAATTCCACATCTAAAAAAAACCTCTTAAAAACGTAGTTAAATAAAAATTTAAATTTCTTGTAAAAATTTGGGTCGGATCGTTACATGGAGACAAAAGAAAATCACTTTTGTGTGAAAAGGAAAACATCACCATACGTTAGTGTAAAGATTGATCAGACATTCATAACTGATAACTGAAGGTGTAAAGTCGCATTCCTATAGCCCAATCAGAGAGTGTTAGTGTACCAAGGCAAAAAGTAATGGTAACAATAATAAGACAAAACATTATGTACATTGAATAGATCTATTTTTTGGATAAGTACATTGCATGGATCTCTTATAGGACACAGTAAAGAGTAAAGGTATTTTAATGGCTTGAAAGACCTAAAGCTCGATGGACAATCTTAAGAACCCTTAGAGTCAAACGTAAAGGATAGCTAAGCTACATCCGTGGATATTATCACGCATCATAAACGAACAACTCCCATATATAGATTCTATAGCAGTATATGTTATTTTTATATTTCAGAAACATGAATATAAAACAAGAAAATGCTTGAAACACCACAAATCATAATATGAAGAAACATGTTAAAGCTTTTGCTACATACCTTAAAAAACATATCAAAGTGATGTTGCCTGGCCAACATCAATAATATATATGATCCACTCAGTTTTCTCCTCACTAAGTTTATACCTATACATTGCAAGAAATGACCTCACTAAGAAAGAAAACATCCTCCTAAAGATGTATAAATGGCAAATAAGAAAGAATAATACTAACCCAGGTACTCACTGCATAATGCATGCAGATGCCTAATTAAAAAGAGATGGCAGATAATGATATTTTTCTTTAAAGGAAACATATATACCACTTCACTATAGAATTTCTGTTACTTCCAGTCATCCTAGGGCCAGTGTCAAAAATTGAGATCATTTCATCACAACATCCACACTAATGCAAATATTGAGGGGGGGAAATGAAAAATTATAAAGTAATCATTGAAATATAATGAAGTAATATATTGAGTCAGAGAACAAATGGAATAGTGTGCAAACATCCAATAATAACTTTTCTTGAGAAGCACAAATCAAAGACCAGATGAAGCAATAGATGAGAACTTTATACATATTAACATTAAAAATTCCAGGTTGAACAAATGAAGCAATAGATGAGAACTTTATACAAATTAACATTAAAAAAACTGTATAACTATAGAATCTACATTTTCCATACCTTATAAGTCTCTTATCTCTCCTTTCATTTGACCATATTGCTTGTAAGGAATTATCCTGATGAATGAATGAGCAGCAAAAACATGACAATTAAATGAAAATAAAAATAAGTTTTCTCATTCCTGCACTATAATTATCACCATATGATTTGCGTATTTCCTCAAACCTGGACAGAGCAATTCTACCAATTTCAACTCAAAAGCATCCAATTAAATCGAAATGGGTCAGAAACGAGTCAAAGAAGCTCAACCCGGCCACCACTCACGGCGGAGCCCTTACTGGTCGTGGATTCCAAATTGGGCTTTTCGATTCTATTAACAATTTAGCAAAACGGAGCCAACAAACATGTAAAGGATGAAGAGAAGATTGAAATCGATCCTGACTTAATGGAATTGGCTGCCGGAATCGTCGAAATTGCGTCGAAGCCGCCGCTGGCTTCTTGGCGTCGATTCGCCTTGTACAGTGGTCCGATGAACAATCGGAGACCACCAACATGTTCAGAACGACAACAACTTCAAAACCCACAAGGCCTGGCATCTCAACTTTGCCGGGATCGATGGATTGCCGCAGGAGTGGCCATCGGCCCTGTGGCTTCGATTCGCCATGATCAGCGGTTGTTTGGGACGGAGAGTAGAAGAAGACAATCGAGCCTTTTGGTGGTACTCCCGTCGTCGTTGGCCTTCGGACGACGACGACGAATTTTCCGAGGAAGATGATCGGCGAGAGAGAGAGAAAGAGAGAGAGAGAGAGATAGAGAGAGAGAGAGAGAGAGAGAGAGAGAGAGAGAGAGAGAGAGAGAGATGCGGGCGAGAGGAGAGAGAACATAAAAAAAGATTTAGGTTGTTTAAATTAACCCTAGGATGCGGAAATACAAAAATTAGGTCAATTGATCTTAAGATATCAGTTGACATGTTACAGTGATGTGATAAAAATATATAAGAAAAAGTAAAAAAATTTTATATCAGGTATTTGGGTGGGTGGGGAAAAAAATTAGAGAGGAAAAAAAAATGTAAACTTAACATATCAGTTGACAGTTTAAACTGACATCTTTATAAATTCTTAGAAAAAAGAAAAATATTATATAGCAGTTGATAAAAACCATGTGATTTCTAATAGAGTTTAAAAATTAGCTAAAAAATTATCTGATATTATAATTTTTACAATATCAGTCAACTTTAAATCTGATATAAAATTGGTGATATCTATTAACAATTTTGTGGTAGTGATTGTTTTTATAAAAAATAATATAAGTTTGCAGAGGAACTATTCAAAAAGGAACTACCATTCCCACTCCCAGACCCAGTTCCTATATAATCAAATACTCGGTTTCATCTTCAAGCAAATCTGCAAATGTTCTAGTTCCCATTTTGTACCCATCAGGTATTTCTTCTTTATACTATGCATTCTTGATTACTGGACTACATTTTGTCGAGTATCAAATACCATGTTCTAAGTTTTATTCGATTCTAGTGCATCTTGGGTTTGTTACTTTACTTTTTTGAATTGTTTTTTCTTTGTAGATGGGTTTTGTTTTGTATTACTAGTGGGAATGACATTTTGCAGGCTTGGTTGCTGGTTTCTTAGTGTTATTCTGGACACAAACAGACCCATGCGGCTTTGGTATATGGGTACTATAATGTTAGTTGGGAAAGTTGAATTCTTGAATGTGTTCCTGTTTAATTATTTCCTAAAATTATCAACCACATGAAGAATGGTTGAACTCACTAGCTAGCAACTTATTGTTTGAACTTTGGGATGACAAGCAGGATTGATTTATTCGGACTATTATAACGTCGACTGTCATAGCGTTTTCAATAACGCTATAAAAGGGCTTTTATAGCGTTTTTTGAGTGCTATAATAACCCTTTTGTGTTCTCGTGCCACTAAGTCTCCTGTCACAATGTTTATGGTTTAACCTTTATTAGGGTTTTATCCTCACTTTAACATGTCAATTTAGACGTCTAACAGTGACAGGACCGCACCCGGATTCCACCCTGAAAACCCGGAGAGGTCCTGCGGGAATCCAAAATCAAGGAAAATCCTACCGAAAATTCGGCAGAACCTCCCCTGAAAATGGACTAACCCAGAAATTTCAAAACCTGTTAAAAGCACTTCTAAATCAACAACCACCTCTACCACAGCCAAAAAGTTCTTATTCACCAAGGCACATGATATTCAGAGCAAAACTAAACTTCCATTGCAAAATAAAAAAATTATCTCCACAACTTAAGGGAAATGACGCCGAAGAACTGAAAGTCCTGCCTCGACGTGGTACGGCCCAACCTCAGCGATCTATAACACCTGAGGGGAAAAATGTTATAAACCAAATAAAGAAAATGTGAGATAACTCTCAGTGAGTGGACAGTTTAAATAAACGAAAACATAAGTAAAATTTCTGTTTCAGAAAAATCCTTCAAAGCCACGTTTAGCTCTAAAACCTCACGTCACTCTTTGAAATCCCCCAGTTTTAAAACCATTTCCAAGCTTTAAGAATGTTATAAAACTCATGGAACTCAGGGAAAAGATAACTCAAAACACATTTCTCAATAACCAGCTATCTAGATTAACAAAGTCGTAGAAATAATAATAAAATCGAAATCATTATAAAACTCGAAAGATATTTCTCACTTAAAATCCATACTTAAACTCTGAAGATACCAATTCCATTTTCCACCATGCTATATACCCTGAATAATCCTGGCCATACACACGCGTGGAGTAAAATCCAACACGTGCAGGCAATATCCTGGCCATACACACGTGTGAATAAATCAGCACGTGTAGGCAATCCTGGTCATACGTGCACGCAGAGCAGCCCCCAAAGGGCGAAGCATCCCGACACACGGCCCAAAGCCTATATGTGCATCGTGATGGGTCCCAAAGACCTATTATATCTGAAAATCTGAAGGGTACTGCAAAGGGTGGTTTTGAAAACCATTTTTAATATCTCAATGTCACGCAAAATAATTTCTTAAAAATGAAAAGTCACAATGAGATTATCACACATTTCGCTATCAACTCAAGGCTTACTCAAAACTTTGAAATCGATTTATTTGCAATAAATTCTTGTTTAAAACAAGTTTGAAATCGCATCTTTCTCTCGACTCTTAAAACCAAATTAATTCATCAACCTCATATGAAAAATCATGTAATAAAACTTAAAGTAAGAATATTAATCAAATTAACGAAAATGTAAACTTGAAAATCATAATCATTTATAACAAATTCAACCCCAAAATATTTTACTCAAACTATACTCAAATAAAACTCGGGATAAGCTAATAAATTCAACCATAAAATAAACAAAATATTTTTAAAACAAAAGTCCACTCACAGTATTTGCCGAGCTACGCTCAACCCCTTTTTCGGAACACGTTTCTATCTCACAATTCAACACTTGTTCGCCACTAACGGTAGTCAAGAGACGAAGCTCCATCAACCTAATACAAAAATACGCTTACTTTAATATGCCGAACATTAATCCCACTTTAGAATTAATGCTACTGGTATAAATTTAACCAAGGAGTCAAACCCTTATCGAGAACTTACCTAAATCTCTCTTTCAATTTGATTCCACGTTTGGTAACCAACCGATCATATATTCGAGCTTTTCAAACCTCCTTAATTCACAAGTAACAACCAACCATCAGTCTAACTCAATTACAGTCGATCCACTCACAAAATAGAAATATCCCTAATTAGACGGATACGAATTATACCTTTCTCGCGTTCCATAACCTTCGCGACTCGGTCACCTAATTAATCCAAAAACCAAACAATAACTATAATTCAAACTCCAATTAACCTTAATTATCCAACTCACTTCTCACTCTTAATCCAAATTTCCAAATCAATTACGTAAAAGAGAGTTACAGTTTATACCTTAGCCGATGCTTATTCGGGAGTCAGTTTCATATCACTAAGACGTCCGTTCGAGGTTCGATTTCCAATTCGAGCTCTCCATCAGCTTTCAATCCACCCTAAAATCAACCAATAGGTCATTAGAAATCTAAAAATAGTCCTAGGAGGTGGGAGAGGGTCGAAACCACTCCAGTCGCCGCCACGCGCGATGGTCCCACAGTGGCTAACGGCGGTGAATAGTGGTCATTTTCCAAACTTCTCATATGAGTGAAACAAATATACAAACATGTAGATAACGACGAGAGGAACAACTTTTATACCTGGGTCGACCTCAAAAGGAGGCTGAAAATGGCCTGAACACACCTCGGATTCGCGGCACCTATGGTGGCTTTAATGGCAACTATCAAAATACTGAATTAAAACATGAATGGTGACCTGGAACTGGAAGCCCATGAAGAGAGAAGAAGATCCATGCAAAGAACTCCATGAATGGTGGCCGGAGTCGTCGGAAATCGGCGAAAAACCGTCATTAGGGGCGTCACCTTTCGAGCTTCGATTCGCTCAGTACAGTGTGAGATAGGGTGCGTGTGATATACCAAAAGAAAGAGGAAGTCGATACAAAGCCATAGCCACCAAGATTGCATCAATCGGACATCGGACGAAGAAGTTATGGCCGGTCAAAGTTGAGAGGGTGGTGGTCAAAACGGGAAGAATTTTCTGGAAAATGGGGAGGGGCTGCTGCTATGCGGGAGAGAGAAAGGGTCAGCTGGTTTTTAAAATGGCTGATCCACGAAATTACCATAATGCCCTCCAACTTCAAATGCCCATAATTTTGTCTACGTAACCTCGAATCGCGATCCGTTTTCGCCTACACATTCGTGAGTACGAGCACTTTCCAACCATACCAAGATTGAAATTTTTAAAATCACTTTTCAATTAAACCCCTTTGGAAACCCAAATTTTTTTTTGTTAAGGGCATAACCGTCCACACCTTAATTAATTCACCAATAATGGATTTGAGGTCTGAAAAATGTTCCGTAAATTCCTATAGCTTCCTCTTGCCTTGTACTAATTTCCTACCCCTCAACTTCAAACTTTGAGTCCAGGAAAATTATTCAACTTAATTTAAATGCTTCCAAATATTTCCCAATAAATCTTTCATGACTTAAATTTAATCACCAAAAATCATTTTAATTACAATTAGATCTCTATAACTCCAAAACTTATTATTGTCTCCCAATTAATTTACTAAAAAAAAAAAATTTCTTGAGTCCTACAACTTAAGTTTTCTTCTTGCTTCTTAGGTCCACAACCAATAAAATTTTAAATTCATAATGAAATTTGGGTCGGGTTGTTACAAACAGATCATGAAAAACATAAAGAAATCCATAACTAAAAGGAAAACTAAATTAAATAACATCATGTCTACAAAACGAAATAAGAAATACGAAGAAAAACAAAAACAAAAGGAAGAACAAGAGAAACCAAATTGAAGGCCGATGGCAGCTAAGACTCCAAGGGTGGCCGACGGCTAAACAACCCCTTCCTTTTTTTCTCTCCTTCTCCCTTATCCTCTCTCTCAACTCTAAATGTGAAAGTGAACTGTGAATTGGTAAATGAATTAGAGGGTGAGAGACTCTATTTATTCCTGTATAGGGGAATTCCTAGTGGAGCTAGGAAACTTAGAGCACAAGTAGGATGGGCGGTGAGGAAGTGCGGCAAGGAATGCTTGTTGTAAAGCAAGCTTGCTTGGGCGGCATGGCAAGGCCTTGCCTTGTGGTATGCTCGGGCTGCCCCTTGGTGGGCTTGCGTGTAGGCCTTGGGGCAGCTTGGTGTAGGCTTTGTGCTTAGCCCCTTGTGGTGGCGCCTCGATCCTTATGATGGGCTGCACCCTTGTGTGGCCTTGTGGGGCTCTAGGCAGCAACATGAGCTTTGTACTTAGTCTCATGCTGCTGTTTAGGTCCAATCTCATTTATTTCTTCGTTCATAGTCCATTTCCTCTCCAATTTGGGCCCATTTAGCTCAATTCCTCATATTTGCTTCTTAAACCTATAAAATAGAAAAACTAACAAACCCTTACAAAAGATGATGCAATTTATGTCTAATAGTAATGTCTTTTCGTTTGAAGAACGCATGAGCAACCTATCAGCGAGCAATGAATGTAATATACTATAACATGATTGTTAGTTTCTAGGATTTGTTATATTGGCTATTTTCCTTGTCAAAACCATTGTATTTATTTTTATTTAATCACTCACAAGCTCTAGGCTAGATTAAGGACAAGATTAGTTGTATTGAGGAAGTCAAGAATGAACAAAGACTCAAGGTATACTGCACTTCATTCAATTCATGAAAATATCAGTTTTGTGTCCATTTGACTAGTCATAAAGAACAATGTTTTTCACGTACAGTGGCTGATACTTATGTGACAATCACTGCAGTGAGGCCATTTCGGGTTTTACTTATTAAAGCCCATTTCATTGAAAACTCATTTTCTGTTTTTACTAAACATTCATGTGCATTGCACATGACTTGGTTCCCCCACTGTATCAATCAAATCTGATTGCATCTCATTCATTCACGCCACACACTTACACACACCTCAGCACTATTCATCATCTTCTCCATTTCTGATTTTTGCAAAATAAAGCAATATTTGTTTTTACAGCTCCTTATTTCTATCCTTAGCAATACTAGGATAGCCCTCTAGGACAAAAGGAATATGCCCCTCATTCGTCTCTTGTGGACAGCCATTGATTGGCTTCCGCGTGGCTTGGGCAAACATGAAAATGGTGTGTGTGGTGTACGAGTATATGTGGGATCCGTTCAGACTTTTTCGTGAGTGTTGATGAGCATATTTTCCGTGGGCATTTCGTGTGTTTATTGCTGGGTATTTTGGGTGAGTGCTCATCTTTTATCAAGTAAGAAAATACTTTTGATTTTCAAAAACTAAATGATTTTCTTAACTTGTTTTTTTTTCATCTAAAATCTGAATGGGCTTAAGTGTTGTTTAAATTTTTTCATATATTTTTTCAAACACATTCATTTAGATTTTTAGTTGAAGGATTCTCCATTAGCCTTTTCATGCCTCTTGCTTGAGAAGACTGATTTTTATAGAATCCATATTTGCATATCATGTTCATACATTAAAGAATCTGCTGGGCTTGGTGTGAATTGGTGTCATGGGTTGATGAGCTTGGAGTTGGAGCTGCCTTCTTCATGCATGAATGACTGATTGCCTTGCTTATGGAAGTTGCACAAAGGGGTAAGAAGCTGCCACTTAGATTAGGACTTAGTGATTGAGCTTGTGTGCTATATGCTCCCTTTGTATTGAACCTCTTCTATAGTGGATTGCTCGGTCAGCTAAAAAAGACCTCCAGTTTTTACCTTTTGTTGTTTTTTTAGGTGAACATCTTGTGTGCATTCGTCTCTTTTTTTGTGTTGTTATGCTTACTGACTCACTCAACTTTTAAACAAAAATCAGCACTGTAGCTATATGCTTGAAATCGATATATGTCATATGGAACTGTCTAGCTAATCACACACCACTGTAGTTGTGTATAACACTGGGATGCCTACTGTGATGGGTCCTCTGAGTGTATAAGATGTCACTTGATCATTTGGCGTGTTTGATTTGTGTTGTTTACAAAATTGATTTTTGGTTTTAGAAGTCAATCTGGAGTTTCAGATTTTAGTTACTAAATCATCTGAGTTGTGTCTGTTTGACTAGTTCTTGAATGATCACAAAAATCAAAAATTGGGGTCTGATCACTAAAAGTGAATTTAATCAAGTTTATTAAGTGAATAGATCACCTAATACAAACTTTCAATGATAGAGTCATGGTTGAAGTCTATATAGACGATGTCGTAGTGAAATCAAGCTCTAAAGAAAATCATTTGGCTCACTTGAGGCAGGATTTTGTTAGGATGCGAGAACACAAACTTAAAATGAATCCACAGAAGTGTGCATCCGGTGTCTCAGCCAAGAATTTCTTAGGATTTTTGGTGCATCAAAGAGGAATGGAGGTGGACAAGAATAAGGTCCGGGCTATCATTAAGGCTCCTTCACCAAAGAACAAGAAGGAACTCCAATCATTGTTAGGGAAGATTAACTTTTTGCGGCATTTTATTTCAAATTTAGTTGGGAAAGTTCAACCTTTCATGGCATCGCTAAGCTTAATACGGAGGATGAATTCATTTGGGGTCAAGAACAACAAGAAGCATTTGACGCCGTAAAAGACTATTTAGCACGACAACCAATATTAACACAGCCAAAACGAGGGAGACCGTTGAAGTTATATATAATAACTTTTGAAAACTCAATTAAGAGTATGCTTGCCTAGGACAATGATGAAAGAAATGAGCAAGCTATCCATTATCTCAACCGAGTCTTGACGAACGTGGAAACAAGGTACACTCCAATTGAAAAGTTATGTTTATCATTATATTTTTCGGCAATGAATTTACAGCATTACATGCTGCTGATCACAGTCTATATCATCTCCAAAACGGACCTAATCAAGTATATGCTCACAAAGCCTTTAATACATGGCTAGATTGGTAAATGGACCATGACATTATTAGAGTTTACCTTTTGGTATGTGGCGCATAACGCCGTGATGGGCCAGGCTTTAGCGAATTTCCTTGCTCAACACACTTCTTAAGAAATCGAAGTGGAAGAGTTATATGGATCAAGTCCAAACAGTTCAGCCAGGGCTAGGATAATTATCAAGTCTCCAAAAGGGATAAGTTATACTTTTTCAGCTCAGCTTCCAATGCACCAACAATCAAGTCGAGTATGAAGTCTTGGTGATTGGGTTAGATCTATTAAGAGAGATATACTTATAATGTAACAACTTATAATGTAACATAGTATTGTCCATTTTCAATTGAGAGGAGAGATGGCTGAGTGGACTAAAGCATCGGATTGCTAATCCGTTGTACGAGTTTATCGTATTGAGGGTTTGAATCCCTCTCTTTCCGTTTTCGTTGATGACTTGGTATTTTCTTTACGAATTCTTCGCGAGCTCTTTTTATTTCTTAATAGTTAAAGATGTGGAATAGATAAAATCGTATAGGTGCAAAATTCGTAGTGGTTTTATGGTGATTCACAACTGGTGATCAATCAAGTAATCGGGAAGTTTAAGTGCATTGATGAGGTTTTGAGTTTGTACTAGTCCATTGTCATCTAGCTTGCTGAGGATTTTGTAGAAATTATTTTTGGATATATCCCACGAGAAGAAAACAAAGAAGCAGATGAGATGGCAAGTATAGCCTCGAGGGTCAGTATTTCGTCCGGGGTTGAATCTCAGACCATTGAAGTTAAACACCGAGAATTACCGAAGCTTCGAGAACGGCGAAAGGCTGCCAAGATGGTGTGCATAGATGTAGATCAAGATGGTTGGAGATGGCCGTTTATTAAATACTTGACAGAATCGAGTGACATTCATCTAAGGAAAGTAAGGTATCAGGCCATAAACTATGTGCTTATCGATAAGACTCTTTATAGGAAGGGTGTTGATGAATTATTAATGAAGTGTTTGGGAAACAGTGATGCATGGCTAGCAATGGCTGAGGTTCGTATTGGAATTTGTGGTGCTCATCAAGCCGAACACAAAATGATGTGGTTGATTCATAGGCATGGCTATTATATGTTTCAGCTGTTTATTTGAATCCAGTTATCAAGCCGTGGCCGTTCAGGGAGTGGGCTATGGACATGATTGGCAAAATCTACCCAGGCTCCCAATGAAAAAGGTAACCCATGTTGAAATCATTTGATTTATTAAGAAAAAGATCATACATCATTTTGGTCTACCAGAAAAATAGAACTATTGATAATGGCTAAGGCTAATTGAAGAGCTTTGACCTTCAGAACTCTGTTTAAGAGGACAAACGACTAATTTCTTATTGATGTCTCACTCCTTCATTCACTCAGCCATTATATAGGCATGGGTTATAACAACATTGTTGTAAAAGTAGGAGCACATACAACACTTTCAACGTTAACATGAGTCTAAAAAGGAGATAACTCACTAACCATCTTATCCTAAGAGTCCATATCCCACTAACCCACTAACTAAAACAAACATACAATGACTTATTCAAAACAATGTTTTATTCACAAATAACAATTAGAAAAAACATCTAATTATACGTAATATATTGTTTCTGACGGACAAAACAAAAAGCACATAAATTAGATGAAGAATTAGATTACGTGACACACTGTGACAGAGCAAAATAAATCAAAGCTTCTAGACTTGGATTATAAATGAAGAATCGTTTGGGGCTCAACAAATTTGGGTATTTGGATATCGGGGATTAAGAGATTGGGTGAATAAGAGATTGAAGATTTTCTTTTGACATAGGGTTGGCATTGAGTAAGAGTTAGGGGAAGAATGCAGGAGTTTTTTTTTTGGTCCGATGGGTATATAGCCGTATTGGAAACAAAATGAGTAGCCAGTCTTTTTAACACTGCAATGGTACTTTAGTATTTCATTAGTCATGTCATGTCTGTCGGTGGTGTTGGGTCATGTAAAGGTTTATATGCAACAATTTTAAGTCTTTGGGTAAGTTTGGTGTGATTTTCGAAATTTTAAGGGGGTGTATATGAGAAACGTGGAGTGTAAATATCCCGGCTAAAACCCCTGTTGAGGTTGTTGTATTCCTATAGCCGTTATCCCACTAGTGACAATTCCCGCCACCTAAACGCATAGCAATTTGCACGAGAGAGATATGTTGGAGGCCAAGAATTTGAGCAAGGCAGTGGTGCCGTCCTCTCTCATAGAGAATCCTTCTCCTGCTAATCTCCAGTCCAATCGCCTCGCTCTACATGTACTCCCCCAAACCGAATATCCCTAACCCTAATTCTTACTCTTCCCCTCAGTCAGATGTTTTCTTCTTTTTCTGTTTTCTTTTTATTTTGTTTTGTATAATTATTATTATCATTTCTTTCTCAGGTTAGTGAGGACAGGTCTTCTTGTTGGGTCTACATCGCCTCCGGTTGCCACATTTACAAGCTCCAGGTACATATATGCTTATATATATATACATTCTATAATCACTACAAAAACTTGCATAACTTAGTGGCCAGAAATAGTCTTTTTCTTAACAAAAAAAAAAAAAAACAGCTTTTTTATTTATTTATTTTTGTGTTGTATCACTGTTTTGTATAAATATGATGTTGTAACTGTTTTTCTTTCTAAGTGTGCGAATTTTTTGGATTTTAATTTTTTTTTATCAACTCCAGAAGTTCTGGCTTTATATAATAGTATAGATAAATGAAATTTCACACTTCTTTTCCTTGGGATTCAAAAAAAAGAAAGTAGGAATTTGAAAACTTTTGCCATCTCTTACATATATGTCATAATTTCACTCCCTTTTTCAAAAAAAAAAAAAAAGAAGTTAATTCTCTATTATAGTCTTGAAAATTGGGTACTCGCTTTTTTGTTGATTGAATTTTGTGTTTGGTGTAGTCTTAATGGTGGTGAAGCTCATATCTAATACCGCATTTTGTTTAGTACAAAATTTAATGTCTTAAACCTGTCATTTTTGAAAATGTTGAGGGAAACATGAGTGAGATAGCCAAGTTCAAGTGCGAAATGTTTATTTTACTTTCAATGGGATGGAACTTGCCACAATAGAGAAACAAAATTGCAGTTGAAAACAAGAGTAAAAATTTACTGGGCATTTATCTGAATGGATGTTTGACATAATTTGCTGATATGCTACAAGTCAATATTATGGTGGTTAAGCTAGAAGTTTTTTGAATATTTTCATTTTGATTTGCTTCAGATTCCATTGGAAGATTCTCTGGTCAGCAAAGGGAAGGAAAGCCTTCTGATCCCTGTACAGAAGCAGGTATGTGATCTCATGAATTGAAGACGGACTATTCAGTAATCAATATATTCTGTGTTCATTCTTTCTCAATGCTCTGAATTCTTGAAGGTTATGAACTCATTTATGGTTAACCGCTGCCCTCATCGTTCAGAAATTCAGAGTATAGTGCTTGCTGAAACTGAGAGTAAGTGACAGTTGCATTGAGGTTTGGTTTTTATTTTTTGGTAGGTCGTGCTTCTGCAGAATGTTATCTTATCCCATCTTGAATTTTCCGCCCATCCTGTCATTCTTAAATTTTGGGATCTAACATATTGGGTTTTCCTTATAGATGAAACGAAGGGGAAATGAAGGGTGCATGGTACTTTTCCACAATATGGTATGAAGGGAAAGAGGAATTGTGGAAAATGGGAGTGGGTTGCCAATAGAATTTAAGGATCTATCTCTTTCAACTATTCTTCTAGATTGGAAGGCAGCCTTAGGATAAATTCAGTGGACTTCTTGTCTACTGCTACTGTATCATTCCTTGAAAAGATTAATAAAGTTTGTTTCTTTCTAAAAAACGAGTCTTACTTTCTTTTCCATTTCTATCCCTTCCACCAAATTCACTAATATCAAACCTATGTTTGTTTTGTTTTCTTCCTCCCCCAAATGTTTTGCAGATTCTATGTTCTCTATCTTCCTAAACTGCCAAATAAACCTTAATCTGTTCAGTTAGTTGGTTGACTTTTGTGGGAATGAAAGTTTTGATAATGAATCTCGTGTAATGGTTGTTTTTATGTTGAAAGCTGATCACACAGTATATATATTGTGTATATATTATATATATTCTACCGCAATGCCACTCGAGGGGACCTTCATTTTTAGAGCGATGCTTGGAACCACTTAACCTCACTTTGTTTCTTCTTTTTCCTCTTAATTTGTTTTCTCGTTTAGGACATGGTTTACTACTTTAGGTATAGTGTGAGGTTTTATGCTCTTGGGTAAAGGCCGTATAGCTTCTTAAAAATGGATCCTGGATCCTGCATTGTGGGTTCGTATGCTGCTCGATCGGCCCTTCATTTTTTGGAGGCTCAATCTCATTTTCTTCATTTTTTTTTCTCGATAAGTAGTTCATTACTTTAGGCAGTACAATGGGGCTTAGGGTTTAGGCTCGAAGTTGGAAGGGTGTTAACCAATTTAACTTTGATTCAGTGTTTTGTGGAGAAGAGACTAGAAGGCTGGAAGAAAGCTTTTTATTGAGGGGAGCTAGATTAACTTTGACTCAGTTTGTTTTAACCTGTTCTTCGATTTAATGCCTTTCTCCTTTTAGGATGTGATGAGGAATTTTAATGGGAAAGGGTTGAGGAGGGGAAAAAGGAGCATCTGATTAGATTAGATATAGTATCTAGAATTAAAAAAAAGGGGGATTAGAGGTGAGTAATTTGGTGAAAAGAAATGAGGCACTACTTGGGAAGTGGTTGTGAAGAATTCCATTGGAGATCGATTTATTTTGGCATGTTGTCTGAATAAGCGTTTGCACGAGAATGATTGGGATTCCAAGACAGTGGTAAGAAGTTCAAGTCATTTCCCAGGGAAAGACATCTTTCCAAGGGAAAATCCCTTTTCTTGTGGCTTTGTAGTGAGAAATGGGGTTCGGGTAAGGTTTTGGGAACAATGTTGGGTTGAGGAACAGCTTTTTACACTTCTAAATGTATGTAAGTCTTTTAAATGCGGAAAATTTTATTTAGAGGCTGATGATCTCATTTCAGATATGTAGAGAAATCTTAAGAAAATGCACAAAAAAAAAATTATTTCTGAATGGTTTTGGACTTTTTTGTAATTTACTTATAGTTCACTATCTTGATACAAATGCAGGTACTGGCTATTCATTGTTGGGAACTGTGGATTCTTATGGTCACCTTATCGTATCGAAACTAGACACTACTGGTAAAGGTACAGTTTTCTTTTTTGGACGAAGGTACAGTTTTCTTAGTTTTGGTTTATAGTGCAATCCCTTTGTTTTTTTTTTTTTTTTAGTTTGTGGTGATATCCTTGTTATGAAGATTTGTTAGTAAGACTTTCTGGAATTTATGTTTTTTAAATAGGAAGGAAAATGAAATTGGTGGCCCTTATTCATGAATAATGAATCCTATTCAACTAAATCTCTGCCCTAAATTTTTTTTCGTATACTTAGCATACATGTTTCTTCTTACCTGAAAATTGGAGAAATATTGTGTTATCCTTTTGGTAGGTCAAGCTGGTTGGTTTCCAATGGCAAGCTGGTATCATGCATGCAGGCTAGTGGGCCTTTGTTGTCTTAAGTGGCTCTGACCTTTCCATTCTGTCTTTTGAAATGATGATTTCTTCTTTTTTATAAATAAGAATTTCATTCTATTGCATACAAGAATTTTCAATCATGTAAGTGAAATGATGAGGCATATGGGCCTGCCTTGATTGCCTTTTTTCTGTTAGTGTGCTGTAAGTGATCTTTGCCTAATTTAACCATTCTGTCATATAGGCTTCTTCAAAGCTTGTTAGTTTTCGTCAATTTTACTTCTATACTATTATCCAAAAGTGACTTCCTAATGCATATCCACCTTATGACATAAACCTAAAAATTTATTAGAATAAAAGATGCAGACAAAAGTATGTTTTACCCTCTCCTACTCTTGAGTAAGAGTAACTACCTTTGCTTTCCTTTTTGAACTTCCACAATCTGACCAAGAAAAACCTTCCACTATGAAAAATAAAAAAACACCTGTCAATGAGTTACCTTATTTGAGTGACTATGGAGTAGTAACTACATATTTTAAAGCACGACCATGAAAAGTTTAATCTCCTTTCCCACTCATGAGAAAATTCCTAGTTTTTTTAGAAAAGAAAAGAATAACTACCCCTTTATGTGTTTTGTCTTGGGATTGAGATAGTCTTGCAAACCCGGAGCACATGCAACAGGCTAGTGGACATTACAATGGCCATCAGAGCAGATATTAAAATGCCAACATGGTTTGCCAAACCAGTTGGGTTTTTTGTTTGCGTATATTAATTAGATACATTTGATGCATCATTTTACCGGGTACAAGAGGCATGGATTTTATGGCATAAATTGAATTATGAAAAATGGTTTATTCTATGTTCATATTACTTGTTGCCTTTCTGGCTTCTGTTTCATTTTGTGTTTGGCTTACTAATTGTAGAATTAGCCTATTAATTTCTCCTGTTGAATTCTCAGATGTAGAGAGTCTTACATATTCAGTACTGCCTCGTGATTGTGGCATTGGAGAAAGTGGTTGGGCGGGACTTTGCTTCAGTCCAACACAGTGGCCTATGGTACTGAGTGATTTAGTTAATTGACTCTTAGTTTTGATATTTGATCTGAATTTCTACATGATGTTTCATTTTGAGCAGCCAGCTGAGAAAGCTGAACCTTGTTAAGAAAATACAATATTAAGTGGTCTATTTTCCATTCTTGACAATTTTTTTTTAATTATAAAAAAAATTTCTGTTAAATTTTATTTTCTAGTTTTTTAGTTGTGACATTTACTATCACCTGATATTTAGATGATTGAGGTTTTTAAGAGAAAGTTTTAGATAAAACCTTGTTTTTGAATATGTACTGGTTACTCACTTATCAGTAAAACCTTTCATTTTATTCTTAATTTTTTATGTTCCAATATTCTTTTTTATTCTAAGACCTTTTTGACAGACTTCCAGTATCACTAAGTTCTTGAAATTACATATCAAAGTCATTACAGTATTTGAGTTAAAAAAAAACAAACAGATTTGGAGTTGTAGGCGTAAGTGTTATTCAGAGAAGCTGAGTTTATAAGAGATAAATGAAATGAAACTACTATAATTTTACATAATAAATCAAAGTGATGGGAACTGTTTTTATTAATGTCATATGGAGACATCATTCCTGTTATTAATGTCATAAGAATGAAAGGAAAAAAGAACAGGACATATGTGCTTTTGTCTAGGACACTGTCCCTAACTTTCTGAACATTCAACTTAATAGTACTTGGGAGACTATGGTTTGTTCTCTGGTTAGTATTTCCTACCCTATATTTCTTTATCACACTTAATGACCTCTTATTCCAGGCTGCTGTTGCTCGTAGCTTCTGCAAAACTATTGATGTTTATGACCAGGATATCCATGTCAGGACATTATGTACGTAAGTGTTACATGTGGTTCCTGAATAATTTATTTAAAAAAAAAAAATAAACTCCATACATTACTTGTATTGTCAAAAACATAGAAAGTTTTGAATAAATCACTTCAGCTGTGAAATTCACAAACACTATGGTCCGAGCCACTTCAGTATATGGCATACCATCTCATAGGGAGATGGGTGTTGAGTGGCTACATCACATAATTTTAGGGTCTTAGTATTTAGCATTTATGCTGAACTAATCAACAAACGAAAAAATCTGTATGACCAGTATTAATGCTTATAAGTGAGTTCTCATTGTGAAACGTTTCCTTACTGATACTTGTTGGGTTGAATTAAATCACAAAATTTCAATTTGTCCTCTCCAAGAAAAAGAAGCACCCAACTGTCCTCTCTCTCTTCTTTTTTCTTCTTCTCCCCCCCCCCCTCCCCTGCTTCTCCGCATGTGTGTGTGTCTGCACATTTGTTATCTCATTTGCTCTTTTAGTCAATCTTTTCATTCTCTCGGGATCTTTTGAGATGATTATTTTCCAGCAACCACTAATTGGGAAATGTCCTCTCTTTCAATAATTTTTTTCCCTCTTTTTTTTTTTTTATTTGTTTTTTCTTCTGTGATGATAAGTAGTTGTCTATCAGTTTTTTATTTATTTATGTCTACAAATTTTGCATATGTGGTTTTTTGCGCAAATTCCCCTTAATTTTCATCACTTACCTCTTATTTTTATTGGTTTTTCCGTAAACCTTGTGTTGAATTACTTATGCGTGGAAAGATCTTTCTGGACCTTCTTTGTTATTAACATAGCCATTTTCCAGACTCTTGTATCCATCATCACTGAACTTCATGCAAAGTTCGCATTTTGGAAATGAAAGTTCTATATTAGCAGTCACTGAAGGTTGCCAGGTAGAGCTTTTATGCTTTTATGCATTTTAGGATTTCAAATGTTATCACGAACTTTATCCTTCAGTTATTTGCTTGAATGCTTCATCCGTTGGAATAACTGTAGCTGACTATATGGGACATGAGAATGAAAGAAAATGGCGGCTGTTTACAACGAATATGTGGTTTCCTTGGTGATACCTTCTATGCTGTCTGCAGTTCTTCAAATGGGAACATTGCAGTTGGCGGAGCTGACCGTACAGTGACAATCTACGATCCTCGCAGGTTGGTACCATTTTGTTTAATAACCATGTCCAGGTTTTTGTACTTATTTTTGCTAATATCTGATTCTTGTTGATTAATTGTTAAATAATGGATGCAATAATATTCTGCTTGATAGTATTTTATGTCTATGTTAGGCTCCATTTGGTATTCAAAAGTTGAGGAAAAGAAATGGAACATTCTTTTTTTTTTTTTTTCTTTTTTCTTTGGCCCTCTGCAAAACTGAGAAGTGAAACCTGATATATGATATATATTTATTTGATGTAGATGGTCAGCATTATCAAGATGGGTGCACTGCTCGAAATATGAGGCCAGTTTTAACATATAATGACATGTCTTTGTTTATGCTTCTTTTTACAGTTTCCTATTCCTTTTTTCACTCCATGTTTTTCTCCTCAGAATTCTCTGGAACTGCTTTTTTAAAAAAAAAAAAAATTAAAGGACAATTAATTTGTTTATTTTAGAGTGGTGAACGGATGGCCTTTTGTACTGATTGTGCAACCACATTCATTCTTTCTCTAACAGTGGCAAGTGGTTGCTCTTTCATGATAATATACCCATATATGTGGATTATTGCTTCAATACGTGGCTTGCAACTACAGAACTTTTGTTGGCTACCAATAAAGGATCTCAGATCCCCTATACCTTACTTTCTTCTCCATTCATCCTCCCAGTTGTGGCTATAAGCCTTTAGTTGCACCCTATATGGCTTGCAATTTTATTTTGGAATCAACAAGAAATTTGATTCTTAGAAGAGATTTAGGGTTTGTTAAAGTTATGGTAATTGTCAAAAATAAGGACTGTTTTGGATTGGGACTTATTAATAATGACTGAACTTTTGAAAACAGATTGCCCTTTTTATATCTGTGAATGTCAATAGTGTAGGATGCAAATCTCTTACCTACAGACCTTAGATCTTACTACAGGCGCTTTACCTCCACCTCATGCTTTATAGATCTCCCAGGTTCATAATCATGTGATCAGACAATCTCATTGATGAGATTTTTTAATTGGCATTCCAGGGTAACAATTGTCGTGTTTATGGTCAAATACAACAGCAATGGGCTGAAGTTAAACACCATGCTTAAATATAGTGAACTTCCACTGATTTGTTTAAGCTACAGAATTTCTTTGTTGTTTCATTCTTTGGGATTCATATGGCTGCTGGAGATAACATCTTTTGTCACAAGTGCAGATAACTGGGCTTGCTTTCTCTTCGGTGGACTCTGACTATCTCTATATACAAGGGGTTGATTATGAGGTGATCACTTTTTTAACATTTATGGTAATGATGTCCTTTGTCTCTTAGTTGATTCTTTTACACGTAACCCTCATTTTCAGGTGAACTATTTCTGCTTACCCTTAGTAGTTTGTTACTTTCAATAATCACTTTCCTTGTTATTCCATCTAACATGGAAGTTTAATTTTTTTATCAGATTTGTTGGATAGATTTATGATGTTTTGAAAGAAAAACTAATAGTGCATCCTTACTTTGTTATGAACACAAAGCACTTCCACTGCTTATTAGATGATTCTTAAATTATTATGATATTTATCTTACAGCCCGGTAAATGATGAATCTTGTTTACACATGCAACCACTTCTATAGATTGTATCAGGATAGGGCATGGAATTTTTTTATTTATTTTTCTGATGCAGTTCGTATATCAGTCTGTAGATACTTATCAAAATCTGTCCTTGGGGAGTGGTGATAACATTGCTTTGCTAAATCAACCCCAAAAGAAGCAACTTGTTTTGCAACATTCTTTCTGGCTGTCTAGCATGGTTTAGTATGTAATAGCCCCATTGGACCATTGTCCTAGAAAAGCCATGAGATATATTCACTACCAGATAGAAAATCATTCATGTAAATGGAGTAATGTAATTTTTAGGTGCATAAGATATAACAATAATTAAAATCCTAGTTAAATATATACATATATATATATAAATAAGGAAAAAGAAAATCTGGAGACACAATAGACAAGCATAGAAATAAGTCTCATGGTTTTAGACCCACCCTGTGAACATTTGGTTGCGTTTAATTTTCAAGAGGCTGGCCTAGAGGAAACTGCGTAATTTTTTCTATGATATTACTTCTCATTAATAAGCCTCTGGATATGGTGGGTCCTGCTAAAATTGCCTCACCTTTTGTCTTATCATAAATAATAAGGATGTCTATGTTTTGTATGTTTTGTAAGTTAGCAAATTGGTTTTAAATTTTAATAGAAGCATGACCCAAGTTACTTTGGTTATCTTGTGGTATTAAATATTTATTATGCATCATTTGGACATCCTTCTTAGTAGTTGACTTGTTACTCTCAGTTCTGACTACATCACCCTATGACTGTGTTTGCAGATCTTTTGTGGACAGTGGAAAGAAAGCAGTAAGGTATTTTCATTTAGAGGAGATTCAAACTGGCTTGGTTTTAGCAAGGTATTGCATTCTTCTAATGCTCAGCATAGCTCGTATATAGACTCCCTCTCTTAGGCTAATTGTGTTGCCCTTTCAGTCAAAAGCTGAAATTGGTTTGATTATAACAACTTCATTAATTTTAACCAAAAACAAAAAAACATATTTGTTAATTTTCTTCTGTTGAAAAGTATAGAAAAAAGTTTTTACCGAAAAAAAATGTATAGAAAAAAGTCTGATGACATAAACCTAACCAATTTAGATGGAATTGGTTTTCACTTGGGACCAGCAGTCATGATAGTTATTTTCTTCTGTAATAAAATTTTAGGCAACCCACACTTTGATATCAAATTTGAAAATTTATATTTTTTTTTAACTATTTATATGATATAATAAATTTGAAGTCTGTAATAGCATGTAGCACTATGTCAAATTACGCTTAAATTATTGAAGTCCAAATTGTTCTACCTGAAAAAACCAAGATGTTTTTTGACTGACCTAGGAGTGATAGAATCAGGATAATTAGTTCTTGGTCCAACATCAAATTAGGTGTTCTTCTATTCCATACAGTGACAGCTTTAATGTGCAACATAGAATCACCAGTGAAATCTCGAACTTCATGTGTTGTTGCAGTGCCAAAACAGGGATGTTCTGGGTGGATGGTGTGACTCGGGTAGCATCTTTGTGGCCGATGTTGTGGCTAAAGAGAGCGAAACAAACACAGAAATGTTTTGCTAATCGATTTCCCTTCTGCTTGTTCAGCTCACAACTGTCATCTCATCCATGTAAGATGACTTTCACTTTCATGTAGTATTACACTTCAGAATTGTAAGCAGTCAACCCCATTAATTAATCATCTGCAATTTTTATTGCTACATGAAATATATGTTGAAGCTTTTCTACCTTGAGCAAGGCCAGGTGAGCAAAAAAGTCAAGTGTGTTATATGAACTCTTTTCCTTTTGGAGTGAATGGTAGTGGTGGTTGTTAGATTAGATTCCTTAACTTGTGTATTTTCCTTTTTCTACGTTTCCTTGCCTTTTTATTTATTATCTTATCTTTGAAGAGGAGGTAGGGTGTGGGGGCGAAAGCCCATATCTACAACTTGGCACTACTAGAGCATTCGTTAAGATTTTGTTTTGTTTTCTTTAATTGTTTAGAGCTGTGACTACTGAGTACTGGCTAAGGCATTGTGGTCTAGTGTGGTCCTCACTTTTAGTGTTTTGAACTTGATGAATTATTGAATCTTTCAAAAGTCAAGGGTCAAGATACCTGGCAAGGTTGACGGATATGGCTATTTGACTAATTATGCTGCTGTATAGTAAATGGAAAAAAAAAAAAAAAATGGTCCCACTGTTGAGATCCATCAAGTCAGTCTCCAAATAACAGCTTCACTAAGATCCAAATTGGATAGTTACATGCTATTTTGGCGTAAAATCACTTTTGGTTCTTGTAGTTTGGCGTAAGTCACACTTTGGTCTCATCATTTCAATTTGCACGTTTGTAGGATCGTGTTTAATGTTGCAATTAGGTCAAATTTATCAAAATCGAGACGAAAAATGCCGACGTGGCACTACCTGATTGGCTCTAAAGTAGACAATTTTGACGAAATTGATTTGATTGTGACATTAATGGAAATATGATTCTTAAAAAATTTAAATTGAAATGACACGACTCATTCATAATACAGGGACCAAAAACCTTTTTTGACCTGCTATTTTTTGTGGGTTCCAATTCTTTAAAAAATACTAAAAAGTCCCTAAAAACTTTTAGGAAGACTCAAAAGTGAGAATATATTATTTTTAACTCACAATGACAAAACATATAACAAAAACGTGTTGATGGATGCACGTCTGTGTTTTATCAACTCAGTATGGAATGATGAGTGTTCGGCCATGTTCATCAAGCGCTCGCCTATTGGATTATAGTAACAGTTTCAAATGTTATTATAGTGCAAAAATTCTTTTTTTTTTCTACATGTTTGTTGATAATTTTTTTTTTTGTTTGGTCTTATTTGAGTGGGTTTATATATGATTTAGTATGTTATGTTTTCAGGGATTCACGAGGTTCAGATTTAGAATTTTGAGTTTTTTTTTTTTTTGGATATATAAGTGTAATTGCACCGCCAAAATGTTCACAAAAGTGCTACTTGCAACGCCCCAAAACACGGAAACGAACGGTACCCACTTTGAAAATGCCCAAGGTTATAACACCCATACCCCGAGTTCTATAATTTCAAACATTCCTAAAATATGTTAAACTCCTTTTGTTCAAGTAAAATGAGTTGGATCAGAGTTTTTAGTGCTAGTGGAAAATGAATGTTTAAATACAATATTTTGCAAGATAAACATTTTAAATATAATAAACCAATTCACCAAGGTCACGAGTTCGGTAGATGTAACTTTGAGGAACATTTATAAGATGTTCAAATAAATATAACCAACCCAAAAGCTATATGACAAAGGTCTGAAATAAATACAAGAGTATGACAAATGATAACACTAGATAGCAAAAGGAATCAGCAATGATGTAGGCTTGCCCGATGGAAAGGATCCAAACCAGATTAGAGTCTTGCAATGGACAAGAAGCAAGGCCGCGCCCTCAATCCGAGTCGTTAATTGGAACGTGATCTACATCCAATTGGTTAAGCATTACATACGATTATTGCTTCCTCTCAAGGGACCCTAAATAGGTTTGAAAATAGTAGTGCAAATATTTATTTCATATAAAGACAAATCATTCTTGGATTAGTATCTTGAAATTAGAGAATTAATATCAGTTTATCAGATGCCAATTGCATGCTTACACTGCTTTGGCAAACCATTCTTGGATCCAAGCTTAGAATCATACTTGATGACCTATCCATACGGAGCAACTACCCTTACTAGGTTATCAGTAAAAACTAAATTGTAGTGAGAGTATCTGTGAGACCTCGGAAAATTTTCGTGTTCTATTTTCGGGTTATTCTATTTTCAAAGGTTGGTCTAGAGCTAATACGAAAATAGCTTTATTTGCTACTGTAAGACTCTAGATTTTACCGTATTTTAATTTTCGATTTATTTTATTAGAATTCGGTCTTATTCTTAGAATTGACTAATTTTTTTGAAATCCAAGTGAGTGTGGTTAGACCTTGGTGACGTAGAGCTCGTTTTTCTGAGAATAATGACATTTGGTTCGTCGAAATCGAAGTTCAGACGAAAGAATTACGGATTTTCAAAGTTGAATAATTGTTTTAGATTATTATTTGATTTTTTGAAATTTTATTTGGATAAGTTGGATATTTCAAAAAAATTCTGGAAGTCAAAATAATATTTTGAGACCATAGGAAATTAGTACTCAGCCTCACGAGTCCGTAAGATTTTTCGGGAAATTTTTCAGAGCTCCAATGAATTTTTGGTGGATTTTTGAAGTTGGACGGAAATTATAATTAAAACAGGGATTGCTGAAGTGGCGCAATCCTAGCCGCCGATCACTTTAGATCGGAACACGCACTTGCGTGCAATCACTCACACACGAGTTCCGATGTGAGCGAGATCCTCAACGCACGCCGTTGGACGACGCTCGATTCGGACCTCGCTTGCTGAACAATGCGTCGTTCGCTCCAGAGCTCCACCCACTCGCGCAACCCGGCTCCGTTTTCTCTCTCAGCCATGGCCCGCGCCGACTCGTTTGCTTCCCTCAACCCGGTTTGCCTCCAACACCTTTTTCTCTTGATTTTGAGCTGATTTTGGTGTCCCACGTCAACCAAGAGAAGAAACCCAACTCCCCTACAAGCCTATAAATAGAACCTCACCCCCTCCATGCCCTTCACACCAAAACTTTGTGACTTTTCCAAAGTTTTCTTGAGACAAACCACTTGTTGGGAGTCTCTTTAGTTTGAAATATTTGTTTGAGATATTTTCTTGGGTTCCTTTAAGGATTTTGCTCTTAAAAATATTTCAAGTAAATAATTTTGACAAATTGTGGGGAAACTCTGTCAAATTCTATGCTTGACTTGGTAAGGTCTTTGGGTAAAACTCTTGAGCTCGGTTAAATTATTTTATTTTGAGGTTAATTATTTATTAGGCTTTAATTTTTGTTTTAGCAATTCTATTTGTGGGGATTAAGCTAAGGAAGTCTACAATAAGGTATTTTAATCTCTACTTTCTCTCTAAAGTTTTTATGCATGATTAATTAGTTAAGTTGAATTCATTAAATTAATTACTCATGTCTAAATTAGATTTAATTACATAATTAGTTGATTAAAGTTGGATTAAGTATAATCAATTAATTATATAAAATCAAATTGGATTATAGAATTATTATTATAAAAGAGATTAGTTTTACTAAGAAGCATACAAATAAAGTTTAAAGTTTGATTAAATTACTTTGCTCGCATGACTATTTACTTGTTAATTAATCAATCTAATAATGAATTGAGACCACCCTATTAAAGTAACCGAACACGTGATGTCAAGGTCAGTATCAGCTGCTGTTGCTCTGCCGGCTTAAGGATATTGTGACTGATCACCCAATCTCCCCCATACTGACCTGGTCATGTTGTTGGACTTTAATTGGTTAAACTTCCAGACTTGTAAATAAAATTGGACTTTAAGAAGAAACCCTAAGTCTCGAAAATACAGAGACTTAGTCTTAGTAGACTAGTTTCTGGGATTTGTTGGGAAGACATAACTGAAAGGAAAGGTCATGCCGAAACTCTGTCAATTTTATCCTTTAACTAAAGTCGGTATTCTGTCGGATTTAGATTTTCAGTTTCCCAAAGAAGGATTTAAGGACCTTGGCACTGTGGAAGTACATAAAATTTAAGCTTGGACACTAGGTAGGGGGATTCTCACACCCTGACTATTGAGACTGTTTTAGTGCCTGTATGTATGATAATAAATATGTTGCTTGTGAACTCTGCATTGTTTTTGTATAAAATGTTGCGTGGTTTTGTTGTTAATAATGATCTGAGAGTAAAGGGTCACGAAAAACGATGACCTTGGATTTCGATCCCCTAAACTTGCAGAAGGGGTATGTACGGACGAGCTAGTCGATTTGTCCTTCTAAGGAAGCTAGCTTAAGGGGCACTACCATGGTAAAGGATACTCTCGCTACATTACCGAGTATGGATGCCGTAAGTGTAGTTGGTCGTTAGTGATCGTTCATCATGTAATGATACTTTAGGATCTCATAAACATTTTAAAGAAGTTGCATGCTCATCATAAAAGGTTTCGTGGATTTCAATGATTAAACTTTGATATTGAATTGTTGGTGAATCTTTATGAATTGTTTTATCACTGGCTATATTTATTAAGTATTTTTACTTACTATTTTAAAACTCAACCATGGTCCCCCGAGGGGAAGCTATGATCGTATGTGATGCTTACTCCTACATTGTTTGTTTTGCTTTTCGCCTGTGATTGCAGATAACGTTCCGGTTGACGATCTTGATTAATCGGTTGAGCGAGGCACTCGTATATCTTGCTAGGCATCCTCAGGTCTTCCTCATGTTTAAACGTGTTGTTTTGTTGGGTCTTCTACCCGTTTTATTACTTATCGTTTTATCCAGTTTATAATTACTTAGAACATCTTTCTAGTATTCGGTTGGTATCCCACTTGGGTTTTGTTTCATAAACATGATCTTTATTGATGTCATGTTGTGCTAAGAGTTATTTTGTAAAACTCTAAATACCCTACTGGGTTGGCTTATTTTAATTATATTTTGAAGTATATTTTTATGATTTCCACTGTGTACTTTATTTTATGATCCAACTCGTTTTCCATCAATAAAAGGCTTAACTCGTCTTAAGAAACTTGGAATAGTGATGCTAAGACGTGATATCGTATTCTAAGGTTGTTGGAGCGGAAGTCTTTGCCTGGGCCCCAGTTTGGGACCTGACAACTATGAGTCTGTAGCATTTTTTCATAATCTTTTTTGGAGTTTGGTTGTATTTGTGAGTTGTAAAAGTTGGAAGTTTGTAGAAAGTTGGTTTTGATTAACGTGGCGTAATTTCAACCATTGGATTTACTTTGATTCAATGGCTGAGATGTTGACAGTTGTCTAGGTAGCTGGCGTGAAGGAAGTCTGGAGAAGATTGTGGAGCTTGGTGGAATTTTCTGGATAACCCTACAGAGGGCTCGGCAGGCTTACTGAGAACTCGGCCAAATCGGTAAGAGCTCGGTGGTTGACTTATAAATACCCCTAGCCTTTTATTCTTGAGTTTTCGCATCGTTTTCTTTTTGTTTCTCTCTTTTCTCTCTGTTCTCTCTCCCGCCAAGAGTTTCTTTTGATTGTTTTCTTCGCTGTTCGGCAAGCCAGCATCGGCGACATGGATCTCGTGTGGTGGTGGTGTGGAGTACAAGTTGACTAAGGTTGCTCGGAATCCAGGTGGGTGATTCCTTGTCTTGGTCTTGTTTTTGTTATTGTATGGTAGAATTTTATTTTTGTTTAGAATTGTTTTATTTGTATGCTAGAATTGGTAGTTCTAGGTTTGAATCCTGAGTTTGAATTGAAGATGATTTTGATCTTATGTGATGAAATGATTTATTTTGGATTGCCTGTGTTGAGGTTAGTAGTTGATGATTAGGTTGAGATTTGCTAGATTGATTATCTTTATTGTTGAGATTATTGTGCATTGGGGACACAATTGCTAAGCCAGGTGGGCCGGATATAAATACTGGGCCAGGTAGGCCGAGGTACTAGGGTTGATTGTATGTGGCAGGTAGCCCAAGTTGTACAATCAGGATTGGTTATCCTTACTATCAATTCAGTGTTTACGTTTGTCCCAAGAGGGTGGTGGTTGGCCAAAGTGGAACATCAATGAGAATTTTTTTGAGGTTGGTGGTTAGTGCTTTGTTGTGCACTGGTACACTTGAAGGTTGCGTGGAATTTTGGTGATGGTTGTTTATTAGCTTTGTTGTTGACTCTACTGAGTTGTGTTGTTTGTCACGGTTTATCTGTGTGGGTTTCGTGTGTGTTGGTTTTACCCATACAAGCTCTTCGAGCTTAATTACCGGGTTTGTGTTTAACCTGGTACATCATGGATTGTGGTGTAGCGGTTTGTTTTGCAGAGTTTTCAAATTGTGGAGACAGCGTGAAGAGATTGTGGCAGTGGGAAATGTAGGAGTTGTTTTCTCTTTTGTTTTTATGTAAAGAGTATTTTGTGTTTATCTCAGCTCATTAGTTTTCGATTATTGATTTGCAAGGTTACTATTAATTTATGTAATCTTGGGGGTTGGTTTGATTTCAGAGTATTTGATATAACTATGTTCTTATTGTTCGCTGCTAATTTATCTTTGATCCAACTCGACATTTTTATTTAAAACCTAGCCTTAGCATTGATTATTTAGTTCTAAGGGCAAGTTACTGGAGTCTGGTAATTTCTTCTAGGACTGGATGGTCAGTGTGGCGCTGTGGCACATCCAAATCTTCCAGCCTGGGGGTTTGGAGCTCTACAGTATCCATTCCTGGTTTATACTACAATGAAGGGCGTACCAAGAAGGGCAATCGACCAATCAGTTCGTAAAACTGCTTCCGAAGGTTTTGAGGATCAAAACCCAAGATCACGAAAACGTGATCCCTTGCACTCAAGTCATCAAAATAAAACAAATATCCCAAGAGCCGATATCATTCTATCATAAGAACCACATATAGATGGCAACAAAAAACAATACAGCTCTCTCACACCACAATATTTACTAGAATAATACATACAATAAAAAGGGTCGCTAGATAGGGTGTGAATTTCCCTTTACCTGGAGTCTAAACCGGAAGAATATAGGGAAAACCAATGGAAGGCATAAACAGCTGCGAGGCAAAAGACATGAGCAATGAGACCTTAGGACACTAGACAAGAGATTCCAAAGATGCGCATCCCTCAATCAAAATTGTCTCCAAGAGGCAAATCTGCATAAGCACGAGAAAAGAAAACAAAACAAAGAAAGTAAGGGGTAAGTATCTCATACGATCATTGATTCCCCTCAGGGAACCCTGTTAGGTTTGAAAACCTTTAAACCCTTTACCAATAAAAGATGGTTTTCAAAACATTAAAACATTTTCACAAAATCGTTTGAACACCTCAGCTGCAGAAGTATATGGTAAACATGCATAAAAACCCATAAATAACAATAACTCAGATGGTCGATACATAATAGGTATAACTACGGTCAATCGTAATCAAACGAAACCATCACCATAGAGAGAGTGCCAAGATAAACAAAGATAGAAACTCGCAATTGAGTATCTGTATCACCTGCTACCTGATCATGAGCATCTGCTTCGCACGGGCACACGTTGCAACGTAATTGCCTTGGCTAGGCCCTTCATAACTTTAATGATCATTTCTTCTAAAAGGTTTAAGGATTTGAACCCAAGTTCACAAGTTATGCTACCTTTACTCTCAAACCAATCATAATAATCATAGAAATAACATGTTATAACAGTTTTAAAACTACATATATATATATACGCAAAGTCCATTGTCAGGATTGAAGGATAAATCCCCCTACCAGTTGGAATCCAATGCTCTTCAAGTATTCTCTTCCATAGCCTTCCAGGTTCGTGTACGGTCCTATCTTTGCAACTAATCACGACGACAACCTTAACCTCTTAATGATTTGGGCAACTGGGTAATTCAATAAGAGACAATTTTGACAAAAAGAAATAAATTCTAGGTTAAGGACGACAACTAACAATGAGGGAAGACAGTATAACCTTTCCTTTAGTCACACATCGCTAGTCACTAATCCTAGGTGGACTAAACTCTACTATTTAGAAGTTATTTAAGGATTTACAAGTTTTAAGTTTAATCTTAAAGTCAAATCATTTGACTAATTTTTTTAACTCAAAGAAATTCCACAAAATAATTTAGATTAATCCAACTTAATCTCTACAATAGAAACTTGTTAATCCTAGCATGCTAATAACCTTCAAATAAGCAATTAAATCTCCAAAATAATGCTAGGCATGCTTAATTAATAAATAAATCCTACTTAATTAACCTAAGCATGCAAACCTAAATTTAAAGGTTAAAAATAATTAAATAAAGCAGAAATATTAAAATACTTACCTAGTTGTAGAACTCCTAGGGACTCCTCCTCTTTGCTCTCTAAAACTTTTAACTATGAGAATTTTCTTCCCTTTTAGTATGTCTCTTCTTAGAAAGACTCCCAAAGAACCAAATAGTGAGTAACTCTAACTTCACTTGGTGGTATAAATAAAAACGAGGTACAAGGGTCTCTATTTATAGGCACTAGAGGGTTATAAGAAGTTGTAAGTTTTTAATGTAGGACAAAGTGCATTAAAAATACACAAACAAGAGCTGAAAATCAAATTGCATTGAGAAAACCCGGTTGGGATACCCGAATGTAAAGACAAAACAAGAGGACCAACTCGGATGACAAACATGCGGGTCAAGGGTGACCCGGCTTGGCTGACCGGTCCCTTACCCAAAATCAACGACTCAGATCTTTCCGGTTTAATGAGGCGCAATGACCACGATTAAAACGTGAGGAACGATCTGGTGTGACGTGCGAAAAACAACTCTCGTGAGCTCGCTTACCATGCGCCTTGTCAGCGCCTCATCAACTGTGTTGGGCCAATGGTAGCGCGCCACTTGTCTTGTTGTCGACCCAGTCAGCGTTTCTTTTATTTTTCTTTACATGTTTTATATTTTCTCCAAACTTCGGAAATTCACCAAAACTAGCTTGGAACTCCAAATAACTCTTCGAAAAATCCTATGGACTCGTAGTAATTAATACTAATTTTCTGTAGCCTCAAAAAAATAATTTGTCTCTTAGGAAAATTAAGGAAAATTAAACTCCAATAAATTTAATTCTCAAAAATTAATTTCAACTTAATAATCACCAAATTTGTGCACAAGAGCACTAGAGCTCAACTCCAAACCACTAATGGTACAAGTTAGTTATACAAAAGACAAAGGAAACTCCATTTCCTTTTAAGAAACCTTAAGATTCTAAGTACAAAAGAGTTTTCAAAACAAGTGTCAACACAAGATAGGATTGAAAAATTCGGGTTGCTACAACCGGATCACGCTACATGGCAAGACCCATACCTCCCGATCGTGCATGAAGCCCAGCATCACATAGCTGGTGTTGCGCCAACACCTTGGGTCTAAAACATGTGGCATTACCACGTGATGCCAACTTATGACTTGTGGCTCTGAGTACACTCACTAAGTCAAGGAGTTGACCGAGTTGATTAAGTTACAAAACGTTTGTGAGTACTCAAAACTCGAAACTTACCTGATGATCGAATACACAAAGGAACAACCAGGCTTACCAATCAAAAGTTTGGTAACGTAATGAGAATAGCCATCTCTGGTAAGTACCCCGTTAGCCTCCCTATCAGACATTCGACTAGATCGTCCATACAAATATTTTCCCAAAGTTTATGTAACGACCCGACCCAAATTTCACTAAAAATTTGAATCTTTATTCGTTGTGGATTCAAGATGTATAAAGAAAAGTTGAGTTGTGGGACTCATAACAGTTTTTCTAAATTAATTCAGAGACAATAAAAACTTTTGGAGATTTTTAGACTTTATTTAAAGTGATTTTGGAGGTTAAATAGATGAAATTAAAAGAAAAACTTTGTTCCAAAATTTTTAGACGGTTAAATAAATGTCTAGCTCACGAACGTGTAGGCAAAAAAGGATCGCAATTCTGAGCTACGTATGAAAAATTTGGGACAGTTAAAGTTTAGGGTCATAATTGGAATTTTTAGAAAAGCTGGATTTTAAAACTCCATCCCACTCTCTCTGCTCTCACCAGAACATACTCTCTTTCTCTTTTCTCTCTCCCACACACCTTTTCTTCCTGCACCGCAGCCCCCGTGCGTAACACCCTTTGGCGATCCCCAACCCTTCCACCAGTTGGAAAACCAGTCCAGCTCGCCAGCCAACCTCCTCCCCACCAGCAATCGTCGACCAGCCACCTACACCAGCGAAAATTGCATCAGAAAACCCAGCCCTACCACCGGCTTCCTCACCCAATTTCGACCACCTCCAGTCTTCGATCACCACGAACTTTGGTGGGTTTTTTTCTCCTCCTCATGGGCTTTAATTCCCCTATGAAATTATGTGTTTAAATTGAATTTTGGAGGCTTCAAGTTTTGGGATTTAGGAACCCATTTCAGGTTCCTTTTGATTTCGGCTATGGAGTGTTATTTTTGGGTGTTGTTGATTCGAATTGGAAATTCAAAGAAATTTTAAGAATTGATGATTTTTAGGTTAGGAACCGCCACTTTAGGCGGCGACGGCGGTGGTTCCGACCTCCCAGCCGTCAATCCCTTTAGATATTGTGAATTTGAATCATTTTTGAGTTGGTTATTGATTTCAAATAGGTCGAAGTTGCTTGGAGTTGACAAAACCCCAAATCGGATCGTAATTGGATACTTTCTCGGGATCGAAATGAATTGTGGACAAACCCTGGTGGAGGTTTATAATAAGGTTTATTTGAGTAAAAGTGATGGAATAAAAAGTTTGGGTGTTGTTAGATTTTGGGCCATGAAGGATTTAGAAGGCATTTGAGTGACTGGGCTTTAAGCGAAATCATAAATTAACCGTGAGAAGATAGTAGAATTAGGTGGAGCGTCTAGGTTTACACACACACTTTATATCTTCATTTAGCTGAGCCTAATTCCATGTTTATTTAAATAGTTTATAGGAAATATCACTGAGGCTCAAGACAATTCGGCGGAGGATCAACGTTGAATTCGCACGTTGAGTTGGACTTTGGGTTTTGAAAATGTTTTAATAAATTCCATGATTTAAATCCATATTTATATCTTGAGTTTTATTTGAGCTTTGATTTATTTAATTTGATAAGATTATTTTGGTGGAGGATAAATGTTTAAATTGGATTTTATTTTGGAAGTTTTGATTTTATTCATGAGTGTAGCTTATTGGTTAATTAAGTAAGTATAAATTTCTCACAAGCACGTTTTAATGATTTTTGCATATATAGAGATGAATCCGAAATTCAAGAGGCATATATATATTGTTAAATAAAGATAGTTTATGAGTACTTTTGAGAACCTTGTGTTGGTACATTCCTTTATTGGCAAATGTTGTTTTAGAGTTTATACGAACATATCTGTCTGCCAGTGCATCGAGATTACTCTGCACGGGAAGTGGCGAGCATACTTGTCTGCCCGTGCATCGAGATCACTCTGCACGGGAAGTGACAAGCTTATCTGCATGCTCATGCATATGTACGGGATGTGGCGAGTTTATTTGTCTAAGTGTATGGCCAGTTTCTCTGAGTATTCTATAGCATGATTTTAATTAGGAAATTTACTTTCTTGATCAATTTCTTGGGATGATGTTATTTGATGCTTTTAATTTGCATTTCTTGTAAAAAGTTTCTCGCACGTGATGGTTTTATGACATTCTTGGAAAGGAATTGTGAAATGGTTTTAAAGCTGGGGGATTTCAAAACAAAACCTAGGTTAAGAATGAATGGTTTGTGACAGGACCGCCCCCGGATTCCACCCTGAAACCCGAAGAGGTCCTACAGGAATCCAAATTCAAGGAAAATCCTACCGAAAATTCGGCAAAACCTCCCCTGAAAGTGGACTAACCCAGAAATTTCTAAACCTGTTAAAAACACTTCTAAATCATCAACCACCTCTACCACAACCAAATAGGGTCTTAGACCCAACATTTTAAAATAGAAACCATTTTACAAAGCTAGAATAACGCCTACAGGGTTCGAGTAAGGATATGGACGCAAATGACTCGACGTTATTGGCTCGACCTCCACCAAAGCTACTACCTGGGGGACAATGTAAGACAAAACAAAGAAACTGTGAGATAGGCTCAGTGAGTGGACAGTTAAACGGAAATGAAAATCATAGTTTGAATATTTTTTTCAGAAAAACCCTTTTAACCACATTTAACTCTTAAACCTTACGATGTCCTTTGAAATCCCCCAATTTTTTTAAAACCATTTCCCAGTAAAGTAATAAAATTTGAAGCTAAAAATCAAACTTTGAAAATCCAAGTTCTCAAACTGAAATTGATACTGTCAATCTATAAATAAATAACTTGAACTGAAAACTTTCTTCTCAAACATTCTCAATATACTGAAAATCAATAAAACTGTTCAACTAGAACTGTCTTACTTAAAAACCTTTGCTGCCATAATCTCATCACTTAAAATACTTAACCACTGAAAACACACACCAGTCAGTTACCCGTATAATCTGTCATACATGCGCAGAGCCGAGGATCTGTCATACGCATGCAGAGCCATAAATAATCTGTCATACATGCGCAGAGCCGAAGATCTGTCATACGCATGCAGAGCCACAAATTCTGTCTTACGTGCACGCAGAGTGGCCCCCAAAGGGCAAAACATCCCGACACACGGCCCAAAGCCTATATGTGTGCCGTGATGGGTCCCAAAGACCTATTTATCTGATAACCTGGAGGGTACTGCAAAGGTGGTTTGAAAACCATTTTCCACAACCGCGTCGTAAACATATAAAACTCAAATCTTTTTGTATCTTTCTAAACTTTCTTTAACAAAACCAAATTCATAAATCCACGAAACTTGAATATACATTTGTTCAACTCACAATATCTTAATTCATAAATCCATAAAACTTATAATATACAAAAACCATAAGTATCAATTTAAAAGGAAGATTTATAAAAACCAAATTCTAACTCAAAATCTTTTGGCTTAAATTTCAAACTCAGTATAGCCAAGAAATAGAATTTAGTCATCAACGTATAAGAGATTTCAGAAAAATTAAAAGTTAGTCCACTCACAGTGAGAAAATCTAATGTCGATCCTCCGCCGGATCGTCGCGAACGCCGATCGTGTCGCCTATAACACAACGATAAAATATGAAATTAGTCTCGACTCCAATACGCTTAATTTTGTGTGTTAATTCTAATGTCTCGCTAAACTCACGCTCGAGTAACGGTTATAAATCGTCTTCCTCAAAACTATACGCTCTCTAACCTATTTCCTAACCATCTCGAAACTTCCCGGCTCACACCAGCATCAACCACACCCAAACTCCTAATTTCTTCAAGTTTCTCAATGGGGTCGACACTTAGAGGTTTACTAGTGGATAAATTATCCAAAACCACTCCAAAAATTTCCACAAAACTCAGCCAATCCTTAGCAAATTCGAACTGGGTTCCAACCCTTGAAATCAAACTTCTCAATGTCCAAAATCCTCCAAATTAACTCTTATTTTTTGATGCTAAACATAGAACAACCTTCCTAAGAGTGAAAATTATCCAAAACACAACAAGATTAACCCATAATCTCTACATTCAAAGGGGAACCCGAAATCACTACAAATCCAAATCTTCAATTTCCTAAATACTTGAAATTAACCATTAAAAATACAGGGGAAATAAAGCCCAAGATGGGGGAGAGAAAACCCACCTAAAATCAATTCGAACGGAGGCCAGAGGTGGCCGGAATCCGGCGAGCAGTGGCGGCGGGGCTGGGCGTTTTCTAGCTCTAATTTCGCGCGTGTGGGAGTTGGGCTGGTTGGAGGAGCGGCCGGGGAAGGTGGTCGGCGTTGGGGGAGACTCGCCGGAGGTCTCAGGTGACCGGAATGGCCTGCGACGGCTGGTGGTGGATGCTGAGATTTTCTGTGTTGTTTTTCTGTGCGCGCGGAGGCTGGCTGTTAGGGGCGTCGACGGGTGGTCTGCACGGCGAGAGAGGGTCATGCGGTGGCTTTGGGTTGATGGGTGGTGGCCGGCGACGAGACTTGCAGTGCTGGCCGGTGGTGTGCGTGTTAAAGTTGTTAGTCATTAGAGTTTGGTTTGGCAGTTTGTTACTGCTCTGTTAATAATCCCTATTGTTTAGGGACATGTTGTTTCCTTTGACCTATTCCTTAGCCATGTACCACGTTATTAGAGTTGTAGAACGTGGGCTGCAACTTGTTTTGTTTCAATTATCTTGTAAGGCTATTTAAGGCCAACTAAAGTGTTTAATCCAATAAGTTGAATTCTCCCAATTCTTGCGTACATTATACAAACACTTTGATCTTATCATTTGGTATCAGAGCCTCCTCACGGGGTTCTGATTGGAACCTGAGAAGCAGCAGTCTTCTAGAAGTGCAGTTGCTAAGATATGGCTACTGAAAGCAGTTTTGTGCAACCAGCAATTCCGAAGTTTGATGGGCACTATGATCACTGGAGTATGCTCATGGAGAACTTCTTGCGCTCCAAAGAATATTGGAGTTTGGTGGAAGATGGGATACCTGCAGCAGCAGAAGGAGTCGAGCTCACAGAAGGACAAAGGAAGGCAATTGAAGATCAAAAATTGAAAGATTTGAAGACAAAGAACTATCTCTTCCAAGCCATTGATCGATCAATCCTGGAGACAATCTTGAACAAAGACACAGCAAAGGACATTTGGGACTCCTTGAAGCAGAAATATCAGGGGACAGCACGAGTAAAACGAGCCCAACTACAAGCTTTTCGAAAGGACTTTGAAGTTCTCCACATGAAGATAGGGGAATCTGTGAATGAGTATTTTGCACGAACTCTCACCATAGCCAACAAGATGCGGATTCATGGAGAGAAAATGGGGGATGTTGCTGTTATTGAAAAAATCCTAAGATCAATGACTCCCAAATTTGATTATGTCGTTTGTTCTATTGAGGAGTCTAATGATCTAGACATCTTATCCATTGACGAGTTACAAAGCAGTCTCCTGGTGCACGAACAACGCATGATTGGCCATGTTATAGAAGAACAAGCTTTGAAGGTTACTTATGAAGATCGATCAGGAGGAAGAGGACGAGGCCGTGGCGGATTCCGGGGAAGAGGACGAGGAAGAGGTCGACAAGGCTTTGACAAATCTACTGTTGAGTGCTACCACTGCCATGAGCTTGGACATTTCCAATATGAATGTCCAAAGAAAGAATCTGAGACAAAGGCGAATTACACAGAAGCAAATGAAGAAATGTTGTTGATGGCTTATGTGGATTTCACGATTGCTAGCAAGGAAGAATTATGGTTTCTTGACTCAGGCTGCAGCAACCATATGAGTGGCAAGAAGGAGTTGTTTTCTAATTTTGATGATAGCTTCAGAGAGTCTGTGAAGTTAGGAAACAACTCCAGCATGGCTGTGATGGGGAGAGGTAACATACGAATACAAGTGAATGGGATTATACAGGTTATCACTAGGGTGTTTTATGTACCGATTTGAAGAATAATCTGTTAAGCATCGGTCAACTACAAGAGAAAGGGCTTGCAATTCTCATACAACGTGAGAAATGCAAAAATTTTCATCCTGAGCGAGGACTAATTATGGAAACTACGATGTCTGCAAATAGAATGTTTGTCTTGGTTGCTCAATCTGTGACAAGCAATCAAACGTGTCTCAACACTCTTACAGAAGATACGGCTAGACTTTGGCATTGTCGATATGGACATTTAAGTTTCAAAGGCTTGACCACCCTCCAGCAGAAGCAAATGGTCAGTGGACTACCACAACTCAAGTCCCAGTCCCCTTCGACAGTATGTAAAGATTGTTTGGTGGGAAAGCAGCAGAGAGATCCATTTCCAAAAGAGAGCACATGGAGGGCCTCCCAAATTCTTCAACTAGTGCATGCCGACATCTGTGGACCAATCACACCTATTTCAAACAGCAAGAAACGGTATGTGATTAGTTTCATTGATGATTTCAGTCGTAAAACCTGGGTTTATTTTTTGGTAGAGAAGTCAGAAGCTTTTATCTTTTTCAAAGATTATAAGAGTCGTGTTCAGAAAGAGACTAGTTCATATATAAGAGGTCTTCGCACTGATCGTGGAGGAGAATTTACATCACAAGAGTTCACCAACTTTTGTATTGTAAATGGCATTCGTAGACAATTGATAGCCGCATATACTCCACAACAAAATGGTGTTGCGGAAAGGAAGAATCGAACTATTATGAATATGGTTCGAAGTATGCTTTCAGGGAAGCAAATCCCAAAAACGTTCTGGCCCGAGGCAGTCAATTGGTCTGTTCATGTTCTGAATAGAAGTCCAACTTTTGCAGTCAGAAATGTCACTCCAGAGGAAGCTTGGAGCGGATCCAAACCATCCGTTGATTACTTCAGGGTGTTTGGGTGTGTATCTTATGTTCATATCCCAGATACCAAGAGGACAAAATTAGATGACAAGAGTCTGGGATGTGTTTTACTTGGAGTAAGTGAGGAGTCGAAGGCCTATAGATTGTATGATCGCAGTTGGGACTGGGACAAAATTCATAAAGAAGCTGTCTTAGCAGACTTTGATGCCAATGAAGAAGAAATCGGCGCTGTTCTTAATAACACTCCAGCCACCGAACTAGAGAATGATACTTCAGGTGAATCCACAGAAATCAATTTACCTGAACACAATTCACCTCGTCTGGATGAAGGAAGAATCAGGATGCCACCAGGTTGGATGAGAGACTATGAAAGTGGCGAAGGGCTTTCTGAAGAAGAAGACATGGCTTATCTAGCTATGTTTGCCGACAGCGATCCCATTTGCTATGTCGATGCTGTGAAAAGTGCCAAGTGGAGAAAAGCCATGGATTCGGAGATAGAAGCTATAGAACGAAATAATACATGGGAATTGACAAACTTACCTGCTGGAGAAAAAAAGATTGGGGTCAAATGGGTCTACAAGACTAAGCTGAATGAAAATGGAGAGGTGGATAAATACAAGGCCCGACTAGTAGCTAAGGGGTACACTCAACAATATGGTGTAGATTATGCTGAAGTATTTGCACCTGTGGCTCGGCTAGATACTATTCGACTGGTGATTGCACTTGCAGCTTTGAAGAAGTGGACAATCTATCAGTTAGACGTAAAGTCAGCATTCTTGCATGGACAGCTCAGTGAAGAAGTTTTTGTAGAACAACCTCCTGGTTATGGACAGAAGGGTAATGAGCAGAAAGTGTATAAACTAAACAAAGCATTGTATGGACTTAAACAAGCCCCTCGGGCTTGGTATAGTCGCATAGAATCCTATTTTTTGAAGGAAGGCTTTGAGAAGTGCCCATATGAACACACTCTGTTCATCAAAACAACATATGGAGGTAAGATCTTGATTGTTTGTCTTTATGTTGATGACCTCATATTTACTGGAAATGATGAACTTATGTTTACCAAGTTTAAGCAATCTATGATGGATGAGTTTGACATGACCGATCTTGGAAAAATGAGGTACTTTCTTGGCATCGAAGTAATGCAAAGTTCGACTGGCATTTTTATATGTCAAAAAAAATATGCACAGGAGGTCCTGGAAAGGTTCGGAATGGACGACTGCAACCCCGTTCATATTCCAATTGTTCCTGGCTTCAAGCTTATGAAGGATGGAGATGGAGTGAAAGTCGACAGTACTCTCTACAAACAGATTGTGGGAAGTCTTATGTACTTGACTGCCACTCGACCTGATCTTATGTTTGTAGTAAGCCTCATCAATAGATACATGGACTGTCCTACTGAACTGCATTTACAAGCTGCTAAGAGGGTGCTGAGATATTTAAAAGGAACAATTGATCTGGGTTTGTTCTACAAAAGGGGGGCAATGAGAATCTCATCGTCTACACGGATAGTGATTATGCTGGGGATCTAGAAGATAGAAAAAGCACTTCAGGATATTTGTTTATGTTAAGCTCAGGAGCAGTGTCATGGTCTTCGAAGAAACAGCCAATAGTCACTCTATCCACCACTGAAGCTGAGTTCATTGCTGCAGCTTGATGTGCCTGTCAAGCTGTATGGATACGAAGGATATTGGGGGAACTATGTCTTGATCAAATTGCGGCCACAATAATTTATTGTGATAATAATTCAGCTATCAAGCTTTCTAAGAATCTAGTACTGCATGGTCGCAGCATGCACATCGATGTGCATTTCCATTTTCTTCCTGAGCTCACAAAAGATGGTATTGTGACTCTGGTTCATTGTCAAACTCAGGAGCAGGTTGCAGATATAATGACAAAACCTTTAAAGCTTGATGTGTTCTTGAAGATGCGTGCGTTAATGGGTGTTTGTTCAAGCCCAGTATAAACTGACTGCTGTTAGCATTTAGTTTAAGCGAGGATGTTAAAGTTGTTAGTCATTAGAGTTTGGTTTGGCAGTTTGTTACTGCTCTGTTAATAATCCCTATTGTTTAGGGACATGTTGTTTCCTTTGACCTATTCCTTAGCCATGTACCACGTTATTAGAGTTGTAGAACGTGGGCTGCAACTTGTTTTGTTTCAATTATCTTGTAAGGCTATTTAAGGCCAACTAAAGTGTTTAATCCAATAAGTTGAATTCTCCCAATTCTTGCGTACATTATACAAACACTTTGATCTTATCAGTGCGCAGGGGTGGGTGCGGGAAAAAGAAGAGAGAGAGAAAGAAAGAGAGGGGTGTGCAGGAGTGAGAGAGAGAGAGAGAGAGAATAAAAAGGGAGAGAGAGAAGATTCTAGAGAGAGAGAGAGAGAAATTTCTAGAAAGTCTGATTTTTTTAAACCCCAATTTTGTCATTTTACGAAATTGCCCCTTGCTTCAAACGCCCATATCTTTCAAACTGAAACTCTGATTGACGCGTGTCACGTGTCTACGAACTCGTGGACTCGAGACCTATCTAACGGACCCGAAGTCAAAATCGAAAACCCATTCATTTTAAAAGTCAACTTTTGGTCAAACCCCACATTAAAACAATAATAAAATAAAAATTTTAAATCCAAACCCTTTTTTTTTCCAAATAAATCCCAAAATCTTTAAAATACAATTCAACATCTTTTTAAAAAAAATCTCTTTAAAGCATAGTTAAATAAAAATTTAAATTTCTAGTGAAAATTTGGGTCGGGCCGTTACACTGGCCACCTGCATGGTCGTGGCTATCAAGCTCACCCCACTATATTGAACAGCACGAACATCGTCACGTGCCTTGGTGTGATAATGGCACCCTCGTATCTCATAACCCTCATATTTTAGCACACTCATTGGTGGACCTTCAGCCAGCCGCCTCAATGAGTCTGTTATGTCCTTTTCTTCATGATTGGATTCATATGCCATCTATTCAAATAAATGTTAAAGAAGACTTATTAAAATTGTTGGACATACACCAAATGAGTGTACTAGCTAGTGAATTAATGTGCTTTCAAAATGTTACACATTTATACCTTTGCACGTAACCAGTAGATAAATGTTCGGTTGTGCTCTTCTAGTAGCCACTTCTCACTTTTTTTTTTTTACTTGAATGAATATCATTCAAGTAGGCCTTATGTAATCTACAAATAGATTACAATAACTCATAACCATGTAAATGATACTTAATTTACAATAAAAAATATTACAATAAGCTAAGTCTAGAAATTGACATATTCGGCATAAGGTTCCACTTCTGAGGCATTCTCCAAAACCAAACGGTGTGCTTGCTCCCATTCTTCGCGCTATACTGAATGTACCTTAGCACCGGACAGCGGTCTGCTCATGTTTGGGACACCCATGAGCGAAGAAGATGGAAGTCCAATAGGTTTCAGATTCGAAAAATACTCCGAGCAAAATTCCACAGCTTCCTCAACAATATAACCCTCAGCAATGCAGCCCTCTGGTCATAAACGGTTCCGTACATAACCCTTTAACACTTTCATGCCTCTTTCAAATGGATACATCCATCTAAAATAAACAGGCCCGCACAATTTCACCTCTCGAATAAGGTGAACAGGTAGATGCACCATAATATCGAAGAAGGAAGGTGGGAAAACCTTCTCCAATAAACACAAGGTGATAACGAGATCATCTTGGATTTTATCTAACTTGGAAACATCGACCACTTTATTGCATAGAGAATTGAAGAAGAAACAAAACCTAGTGATTGCATATCTCACATGCTTTGGTAACGCTGAACGTATGGCAACCAGTAGCAGTTGTTGCATCAAAATGTGGCAATCGTGAAACTTAAGGCCAAAACGTTTCAGCTCTTCCATGGACACTAGGTTTTGTATATTTGAAGAGTAACCTTCCGAGACCTTTGTTCCTAACAAACACTTGCATATAGCTCTTTTCTCATCCCGAGACATCGTATATGGAGCTGCCGGTAAAAACGTTCTCTTGTTCCCTATTTCTGGTGCCAAATCAAGTCGAACCCCCATTTCCATAAGGTCTAAACGGGCAGCCACCCCATCTTTTGTCATTCCTAGAATGTTAAGTAAAGTTCCAATTATACTCTCACACACGTTCTTTTCAATGTGCATTACATCTAGTACATGCTGAATATAGAGTGACTTCCAATATTCAAGGTCAAAGAAGATGGATCTTTTCTTCCAATATGGAGTATGGGTTTTGCCACACACGCTGCTCTTTGCTTGTTTCTTGCCAAATTTACAGTTGATTCCTGACACCTTTTCTAAGACTTCCTCTCCAGTTAAAGGTGTAGGAGCCCCACCCATTTGTAACGACCCGATTCGTTTAAACCTTCGAATGGGTGGAAAGTACCACAAGACTTTGGCTGACACCTCTTCCTTCTCAATTAATCCCTTATTTACCTTCCACCGAGAAAGGTCACAGTTGGGGCACCTTGTTGCATCTTAATTCATACTCATTTCGATACAAGATACAATCATTCGGGCAAACATGTATCTTTTGGTAATCCATTCCTAGAGCAGACAATGTCTTCTTCGCTTCATACATAGACAATGGTAGAACATTTCCCTTTGGAAGCATGTCTCCAAAAGCAACCAACATATCAAACAAGAAATTGTCTATCACCCCATGCTTTGCCTTCAAGTTTAACAATTTGACCAACGCATATTACTTGCTCTAAGTTTCACAACCAGCGTATAAGGGTCTCTCTCCTTCCTCGACAAATTTCCTAAACTCATGTGGATCCTCGGAGAAATTATCATAGGCACCTTCACACATGTCAACTGTTTCAAACTCGAAGACACCATGTTCAGATTCTTCACTTGCACAAACAAATTCTTCATCGTGCCATATCCATTTTTCATACCATTGATCAATACCGTTAAAGTACAGATGCTCCCTGACAACTCTAACAGACCATTTACGCAAGTTCCCACATTTCACACAAGGACAATGCAAGTACTCACAATTGGCAGCATTCCCTAATGCAGACCTCAAAAAATTCTCAACTCCCACCTCATACTCCATAGACCTTCTATCAGCATGCATCCATGATTTATCCATGATATCTCATATATCAACTTCGCATAGAAAGATAAATTAAATATTCTATTAGGTAAATTAAGATGCAAATTTTGTAGCTCTTCAAAGCTACCTAGCTATATCACAATTTAGTTGTCAAACATGTTATGAAATCACAGTAGGTTGCACCAAAAGACAATTTAGTCCTATCATGAATGTGATCAAAGAAAATAGTTGGAAAGAATACCTTTGTTAGCAACTCCTGTAGGGATTGTAAGTACTCTATTATATTCTCTCTAAAACTGCCATGAAAACAAATGATACATAGTTAATTAGAAAAATATTCAAACTCTAACATAGGCATAGTTACAAACATGAAAGACCATTCCTACGTGCATTAAAGCTTAAGGATTAGGAACCACACGTTTATGTAAGCATGAAAATAGTAACATTTCGAGAAAACACTAGACCAGACCAAAAAAACAAGCCCAGGCAACTATTCTTCAGAACCATGTATTTGAATAGCATAATTTCCTAAAAGCTAAGTGATTAAATTTGATGGCAAACATAAGGTGATTGCAGAAGTAGTAAAGTCATTAACAAACTTTTAACAAATAATGATATTCAAAAGTATTATATATGTCTTGATCTCTGCTATCTCGGAATCCATGTATAAGCCCATTTAATTAGTGATCTGCAGTTTCTACATAAAGTTTATAATACTTGAGAGCAATCCAATTCCCCTCCCATCTTTTATCTCATTGTTAGTGTATAATATCTATGTTTTCTCCATCGATCAAAAGAGAGATTTTCCATTAGATTCATAGAAAACCCCTAATTTCAAGAAACTAAAGAACCTAAAACATCCCTAATTTGAAGAAATACCTCAAGAACAGCAAACCCTAACTTCAACTAGTGAACCTATGAGGATGAGGTAGTGAGAAGACGACAAAGAGAAATTAATTACCGATAGGTGAGAACGAGAAGAAAAACTCACAGATGCACTAACCACCGACGCACACCACCACAGACGCACGCGACCACTGATGCACACCACCACAGATGCACGCGACCACCGATGTCGGCCAGGTCAGTGGCAATGGCAACGTCGACTGAGTAAGGATAAGAACGAGAGAGGAGTAAGTACGAGATGGGCATGAGTGAATGTGTACTGTGTGTCTAAGTGTGAGAAGGAGTGTGTCTGAGTCTTGGGTAAAATTTAAGTTGTGGGGAAAATTGTGCGCCTCTTTTTTTTTAGATAAAACAAAGTTATCAGTTAAGGGTTTATATATCAATTTTTAATGAAAATGAAAAAATTAAGATATCGCAAAAATTACTAAACATTATTTGGTGATATCTTAATAAATTACGATATCGTAAAAAAAAAACATCTGATATCTAAAATGTTTTAAATCAGTTTTTACGAAAACTGATATTAAACAAGTGATGTCTATCAAGATTTTTGTTAGCTCTATTTGGAAATAAAGTTTTCAAATTCGAGCAAGAGAATTCAAACTTGGGATATCTTCTAACAAAGTTGAGTGAAAAAACTAAAATGGATACATGGATTCAAATGTTTCAATATATAATCATTTTAAATTTTACATTGTATCTAGTGTTTTCAAATCTATTCAATTACAATGTATTCAGGGTTTTGTTTTTTTTTTAAAAAAACTAATCTACTTTTCTTGTCCAAAATCCAAATCATTTTATGTAAATCATTCTACCCAAATTGTATCATAGTTGAATAGCATGACCAAGAAATTTAAAATAAAATAAAATGAAGATAGCTTTGCATGAACAGGAAGACTACTTCTCAATCATTTAGTGAATGGCGTCATATAGTTTGACCCTCTATTCTTCTCCTTAGACTCATTAGAATGACAGTGGCCCACACGTCCCATTCCATCCTTAGCATCAACTGAAATTGCCCAATGATTCAACGACCAATTCTTAGGGGTGGGCAATAAGCCGGGCCGGGCTCGGGCTTGAATTATAGAAGCCCAATAGGGCTTTCGGGCTGGGCCGGGCCGGGCCGGGCTTGGGCTTTAATACACAAGCCCAAGGCCCGCCCATTGGGCTTTGGCTTGCGGGCTTGGAGGGCCGGGCGGGGCTAGGCCCGAATGGGCGGCCCAAAGCCTATTTAGACACATATATATCTTCAAAAAAAAATATAGGATTTTGGCTATATTGTGATTTGAACATGATATCTCACATAACAAGCTTCAACTCTCAACCAACTGAGCTAACTAGTTTATTTGTCAAGTTTGTGAATCATAACATATTTAATAGCTCTTTCGTTTATTTACTTCAATAAATTATTAATATGCTTATTAAGTTATTATATAATACTATTATATTAGTAATAGTATAATACCATAAATAATAAACTTTTAAAATTATATACAACATTACAACTATAATAAAATATAGTTCGTAATTTATAACACCCATTTATAGAGAAAACTTTGTTACCGCACCCACCCTTAATCAAACACATTAGCAGCACCTAATAATAAGCCTACTAATAATTTAGGCTTATTAATTACATTAATTTACATGTATGCCATTAGAACCCAACCATTACCGCATCCAAGCAAGTCCACAGGACAGCTGGAAGCCCAACCCCTACCCTTCTGACGTGCGCTGACATATGCTGACACATGCTGACACACGCTGACATCACTGTAACTGAATTTTGGTGAAACTGTTTTTTTTTTTTTTTTTTTTTTTTTTGAATTGAAGTTTTTGCTAAAACTCAATATTTCGCTAAAAGTAAAATCAAACACTGAAATTGAATTTCATTACACTAAAACTGAAATTTTTTACACTGAAACTGAATTTCAAGAATTCAATTACACTGAAACTGAATTTCAGAAATTCAGTTACACTGAATTGAAGAATTCAGTTATGAATTCACTTACTGAAACTGAATTTACTGAAACTGAATTAAGTGATGAAACAATTACACCTTGACTAAAATGCAATTACACATTAATTAAAAAACAATTACACCTTCACTAAAACAGTTACACCTTTACTTGACAAAAAATAACAATTATATCAATTCAGTGTTTCATTATAGACTAAATTCAATTTCAGTGAATTCAGTTTTATTACATTCATTAAATTCAAATTCAGTTCACCGAATGCACTGAAACTGAATTCAGCGAAATTGAATTTAGTGAAACTGAAACCCTAGACAACATCGTCCGATCACCTCACGCGCGACGAGTACATGACAGTCGCCACGGCCTCGATCTGTTTCTACCTGCAAATTTGATTCATCATATTTCAGAACCATAATTTCATTCAAAATTCATTTAAACCTCATGTTTCACGAACTGAAACTGTTTAATCAATAAATGTAGGCTTAAAGTTTCCTATCCAACTACTGTTATAAGTGAAACTGAATTTTCAGAAAGTGAAACTGAATTTTCTAAAACTGAAACTGAATTTACACAGTTGCACTAATTAAGCTAGAAACTGAAATTGAATTTACTGAACTCAATTGCAGTTTTCAATTGCCGAGGTACCTGTTTAAGACCAAATAGTTCAACAAATCAAACAGGGTTCACAAAATTGTTAGTTCAACGGCCGAGTCAAGCAGTGACCACCACGCACGGTGACTACCCAGCCCCAATCAACACACATAAAATTACAGAACTCACCCAAAAATATTCTCGGACCTCAAATTGAGCTTTTAGGATTCGGAGGAGGCTGAACAGTAAAAAAAAACACCCAACCCACCGCCACAAGTGGCGGATCTAGCGGTGGCAGCAGCAGCCCAACCTGAAAACCAAGATTTGAGTTAAAACAACCCAACCAATAGCAAGAGCAGGTCGAAGGGGACAAAGATTGATACCTAGATCAAAGGAAAACACCACCAGAATCGGCCCAAGAACTGCTGGAGAAGCCAACGATGCGAACCATCTTCATGGACTCGACGTGACGCGGGAACTTAGATGGATCGATGATCGGAGCACACCATCGTGACGAGCTCGACGAGAGGAAGAATTCTGAGCCGGAGTTGGGCCGCGAAGTCGCCGCAAACGGCGAGAGCCGTTGGCGTTGACCCACTGTGAGCGGACTGGGTTTTATGTTCGGGGTGTTTCTGGGTGAAACGAATACCAAGAGAAGAGAGAGGAGAGAGGCGAGTTCAACGGGCCACAAACCACCTTCATCTGCCGCCGGACGCGCTGCCACGCGCCGGTGACAGAGGAGGCGAAGGTGAGACGCGAGAGAGAGAGAGAGAGAGAGAGAGAGAGAGAGAGAGAGAGAGAGAGAGAGAGAGTAAGTGAGTGAGTGAGTGAGTGAAAATGAGAAATGAACCTAGCCAAGGGTTATAATCGGAATTTTCAAAATAGAAGGGTCAAATCTAGCTGGGTATAGGTTGACTAGGGTGTTTTGAGAGAGGTTAAGTTTATAATAGGGGGTTTTGGGAGAGGTTGATTTAGTGTGGGGGTTATGAGAGAACCTAGTTCTAAATAGGGGGTTAGTAATAGTTTACATAATAAAATATAAATGTACATATGTTTTATTATATATTTTATTACATATTTTTATAAACAAACGATGCAATTGTGTTGTCAACGATCTGAACCATTCAAATTTTAGTTACTCACTCAAAGATAATTCGTGCAAAAAATTAGCTCAATCGGAGATGTAAAAGTGACATAATGGTGGTCGAATTAATGAATGATCGTGATTTTTCTAATGATGATCGAATAGGTAGATGAATTTTGATTTAGCCGATTTTTTGTATGTATGATCTTTGACTATGAACATAGAAAATGAACGGGTCAGATTGTTGAAATCACGTTATGGTCTTCATAATTATGGAAACAACAAGGTTTCAACGGGAAAATTATTATAATTATACTCTTCAAGTGTATTTATATGTAGAAGCTCACATATCGATCGTGTTTTCAACAATCCGAACCGTTCAAGTTTTAGTTCCTCACTTAATCGGAGATGTAAAAGTGACGTAACAGTGGTCGAATTAATGAACGATCATGGTTTTTCTAATGATAATCGAATGGGTAGATGAATTATGATTTAGCCGATTTTTTATAAGGATGATCTTTGACTATGAAAATAAAATATGAACGGTTCAGATCGTTGAATTAATGAATTGACAATTGTGGTTTAATAACTTTAATTATAGTTGTATTATTGGGCTTTGGGTCGAGCTTTGGACGGGCCTAAACGGGCCGGGCTTCGAGCGGCCCATGGGCTTCAAGGGGATGGCCCAAGCCCAACCCAAGAGACTTTCGGGGCGGGCCTAAACGGGCCGGGCTTCGGGCGGCCCATGGGCTTCAAGGGGATGGCCCAAGCCCAACCCAAGAGACTTTCGGGCCGGGCTTCGGGCGGCCCATAGGCTTCAAAGGGATGGCCCAAGCCCAACCCAAGAGACTTTCGGGCCGAGCCGGCCCAAACTTCGGGCCAAATCGGGCTTCAGGCCTAATGGGCCAACCGGGCATCGGGTGGGCTTCGGGCCTTGGGCTTTTTGGTGAGGCCTACCAATTCTATTGGAATCGCTATCTCTTGTCTGGAAGATTTTGCCCCTTGTCTCTTAACTCTTAACCTAGAAAATTACTTTGGTCAAAATAGAAAAAACCTAGAAAATTACAAACTCATAATTTCATAAGAAAATTGTTTTCTGTGTATTATTTTTGTCATGTTACACCGTATGATATATAAATAAATTTGACTATAGAAATTTTTGTATTTTGATAATGAAAAAATGAACTTGTCAGAATTTAATAATTAAAAATATCTTTATATGTCATGCATATTCGTATGATAGAATTTTTCTTAAATAATGGTGTAGATCTAATGAGGAGTGCTCTTAAAGCTAACTGCACTACAAGAAATATGAGCAAAGCCCACCCTAATGGTTGCACAAGAAGGGGTGTCAATTGGGTAATAGGGACTAAATTGCTTCGATTTTAACAAAAATAGGTGGCAATTGGGCAATAGGGACTAAAGTTCCCAGCTGATTAACGAGTTAATACGAAACTAACTATGATTTTGGACCCACCACATAACTAATCTCTTAAGCCGAACTATTCATTTTTTAGGTCATACTTCACAGATTATCATTGCAAAAAATCAACTAAAAATCGGAAATCATTTAGCATCTAATTGTGATCAAATAAATAGATGATCATTGTTTTCAATAAAATTGTTTTTAATAAAAGCATATAAATAGTTGTTATTATAATCAAATGGTGAAATGACTTCTGATTTTGAAGATTTTATACTGAGTTGATATTTGAAGTAGGACTTAAAAAATGAACGATTTGGATTTTAAGATTACATTGTACGGTGGGCCCAACAGAGTAGTTAACATTATATTAACTTACTAACCAAATGATTTTAGAGCGTTCTTGATAACCATGTTATAATCAAATTTGATCACTTGTTATATTTCAAGTAAATATTTATGCACTCAAAATTCTTACATAATACGAAATTGCACAAATTTTTCTCTATATAAAAATATGAATCTTGAGCGCCAAGAAGGGAAGAGCCCTATGTACGTAAATGAAAGAAACATGAAAGTAACAAGTTTTATATTTTTTCTTCTCTTTTTCCCTTCTTGAACACGTGCGTAATTGTTGAAAGAGATAACACTTCATCCAATATTTAAAGGTGAATGATGGGGTCGTGGGTTTCTTGTTTTTTAGGGCAGAGACATACCCATGATTTATTGTAGAAAGGAGACGTGTGAATAGAGCCAAACATGTATATTTCACACTAGTCCCCACGTAGTGGGCCATGCCATATAATTTTCTCAATATTCTATTGAGAATTGTGGCCGCAAGGCCCTCAACAATATAAAGTTATAAACAATATTTCAAAGGACAACAACTTGGGGCATACCAATTTAATAAGATGGACAACAACTTGTGGCTGCCTCAGGTTGTTCATTGTAGGCCCGCACTTTTGGTACATAGGTTATTAGTTCTATGTTTGTATTTTTCAAGAAAAAGACCAAGTGATTACACAATTAATTATCACAACATTTCTCAAGATTCAAGACTAAGTGATTACAGTTATTAAATATATAATTAATTAAACATAAAAATTTGACCACTATTCATTGGTCTAATGATATATCTTTTTACTTTCTTAAAGAAGCTCTCAAATTGAATTCCATCTTTTGAGCATTTTTTTAAATAAAAATCATAAAATTTGAAAGTAAACAGCAATAAATTATTTTGTGAATATTTTTTTTTTTTAAATAAAGTACTGTCATGCATCATGCATGAGTTTTGAACTCAAGAACTCCCCTCGACAAAGAAGAAATTAAATGTCATTTACATGATCAAATGATCATTTGCAATTATTGGGGCATGATAAGTTGATTTTTGTTTCATAAAGTAAACATTTACTTTGTAGTTAACTTTTTTATTACTAGATAGGTGATAAAAGTAGAGTAGAAATATGATGAAAAATGCAAGATAGTGAGTAGATTGGAAGTGGGCTGAGATAATTACCAGATTATCTTTGAAGTAAATAAAGTAAAGATGACATTTTCTATATTCCATTAACGAAAATGACTTCCCTTAATAAAATTATAGATTTCAATTCTTAGAAAATAAATCATAGATTTACGAAATAATTTTTATTACCTTGTATGATGTAAATCATGTATTCGTCCAATGGAAATCTGTTTAGTTCTTGAAATTTGAAAGCTATAACAAGTGGACAATCAAGCTGAGTATTAGACTATTAGCATTAGCCTAGTTTGGATGCAAGCTGGCTTTCTTGTAAAATAAAATTGGCATGTCATTTATAATAAAAAACTATTCACGATATTTGTAATTGTGTCATGTGTATAAAAAGTGAATTCCAAGAACCAATGAGGATGATGTTAACTTTTCATAAAGAATATTTTTCAGATTCGAAACTTATTGAGAAATCAATGGTATGTCCCAGTCTGCATTTCCCACAACATAAAAATTAATGGATGGAGTTACTTCGATATGGAGTCCCCACCAAGTCCTCTCTATGAATTTACCAGAACAAAAAAAAAAAAAATCTTTCTAAAAGTTAAGAACATAATACTATTAAGCTATATTGTCCTTTTCTTTTCCTATGGCCACTATTCAGCTATTGTTAAATTACCAGAATATCTTATTTTTTCATATAATTTTTTATCTATATACTTAAGTGTGATTTTATGACAATGACAACTTTTTCATTGACTTAACTCACAAATTATTATTATTTTTTTTTTACTCTCTACAGTATAACGGTTTAGCCCAAAAACCATAATCTGAAGCCTTAAATCATTATAAAACCTAAAATCTTATTTCATAAAGTCACCATTGTGACTGCACATGCATGACAGTCACACCTCTCACACCCCGAACTCCGGGTATGTGACAAAGGTACCCTTCTTGAGTATCCCAAGAGATCAATACCAAACCACCGATGTTGATCCCCCAAAATGCTCAGGAAGGGTTGAGCCTTTTTTTATTTAAATGGATCGGGTTAGATCAGAGTACTCATTACATAACATAATCTTTAAGAAAATAATAAGATTAAAATAAATAATAGATATAAAATAACCAATCCGTTATGGTGAAATAGTTAAATTAACACCTCAGAAAGATAATTACCAAAGTATAAGTAAAACTCATATGAGTTACAAAATGATTAAAATAAAATAACATTGTTCAAAATGGGTTCTCAATATAAAACGCACATGTGAAAGTAAGAATTACTATGATAGCATGGAGCATCTATCAATTTCTCAATCAATGACTTCTTCGTCGAAATGCTAATAAAAAGATTACGTGATTTTCTTTTATTATACCCATCAAAGAAGTCATTGATTCTTTAGATTGGGATTCATATTGATAAGTTGTGAAGAGTTTAACCATAGATAATCTCTTAACCATCCCATCAAATAAGTGGAAGACTCATTAAACTGTGAAACGTTACCCTGCCATAATGTGATGTGCTTCCAACGCCAATAAAAAGTTTTAGAACAAGAAGAACATTCTCCTATTACAGGAAAGGAACCCATATTTGGTGAAATAAGTTTATAATCTTTAATTATTACACTGGATGTTGCAGAGGTGAACTATCTTTGTTAAAATTTGCCCACCCGACTCTTTGGTCTTAAGCTTAAGAATGCTGGTTTTAAGAATGATGGAGTGATTGCCCTTCTCCGACCCTTACTGCCCAATCGACATTCTCGCTTCCGCTTCATCCACCGTTACTCACGCGAGGGCTTCCCGCTAGGCAGAACGCTCCTCTACCAATGCATTTTTACATCCCACAGCTTCGGCTGCAGATCGCTTAGCCCCGTTCATCTTCGGCCCAAAAGTGCTCGATCAGTGCTACAATGGCCGGGACAAAGGGTTGGGATCTTGCGAGGGTAAGCTAACTCCAAAAACTCGTCCTCAGTTTGAATTGTAGGCTACAACTCACCTACATGAAGCCGAAATCTCTAGTAATCGCCGTTTAAAGAAAAGAAGGATCCCAAAGAATCGATCTTTCTTTTAGTTGTTGAATCTCTCTTTGATTGATCAATGTGTGATATTATGAATCCTCATTACTAATGGAATCGAAATGACGAATGACCCTTTTTTTTTCCTTTGTTTGGATCTAATACAATAATGCGTGCATCACAAATACGATATTTTTGTTATAACAATGTGATGGAGAATGGATGCGAGAAGTAGACTTTCATTTTGAGTAGGGTTCTCGAAAAACAAGTAATTTCTTATGGGCCTTTATTATGTTTTTAGGTTTATTGGGTTTTTTATTGGTTGGAACGTCTAGTTATTTTGGTAGGAATTTTATATCTTTATTTGTGTCAAGGGTCGTCGATATGTAACTGCTCAAGACATTATCTACCACCTTATGTGGAAATCGTTGATAATCCACAGCATATAGCTAACCTAACAGAACCAATTAATTTGTGTATTTAATTACAAATCGAGAGGAATCACGGATATCGTATAAAAACACCAAAATCTCTGTGTTTTCACACCGAGAATTCTTTGCAAATGAAGAGATGCCAAAGGGGCTTCTTACTTCTTGATGAGCCTTCATTTTCGATATAGGATGATGAGAAGATAATTTGGGTCTTCAGGTGCTCCTTTGATTCGCTATTCGCCCTACCACCATGAACAAATAAGTCTGAAGATTCCCTGGTGAGGATATTCCTCGTAGGGACTCTGATGCTTAAGTTAGTAAGCATGTTTATATCAAATCCAATGTATATCAAGTTGTTCTCTTGTTCGTCCTTGGTATCCTTGTCCTTACCGAGCTTTTATACTATCAACTCAAGGTGGTTGATTCCTAGAAAGATGGAGATAACCTCTCTAGGACCAACTGCTGAAGTCAGTATCTAACTGCCAATGCAGTTTGTTATTTTGAATTCATTATCCGATAATAACTAACGAAAGGGTTTATTTGGGCTCTGTGGTTGATAAGTTCTTGGGCTTTGAAGAATGGGCCTCAAAATAATATACCAACCAAAATATGGCCCATCAGTTACCCCCAATTCTTCTTTAAGGTTTGCAACCTCCATTCTACTTTTAGGTTTCATTCTAGTTTTTCTAGAAGCGAGAAATTTCAAGATTTCCCTTAGAGAAAGTGACATGGATTCGTCTAAGATTCCTCTAGTTGTTCCAATTGATCCTCCGAAACAATCTGACCTTGAGATCTTGGTGGTTGCTGATGAAAATCGACCCCAAAAATATCCGCTTCTTGGGATAGATGGCATTCCGAGCCATGCGACAGATAAGGACTGTTCAGAGCTTGAACGTCTTCATCGACCTCACAAGATTGTCTTTTCGACCCTCGGTCCCAAAGCCAAGTGTCTTTGTTTTAGGAAGATGTTGTCTGCTTCTTTTTACAACCTTTTGAGTTTGGTCTTCGTCTTCCTCTTCACCGCACCATTAGAGAGTTCCTATGGTATTTTGACCTCCCCCTAGCTCAGCTTGTCCCCAATAGCTGGAGAACCCTTCTTCATGTCCTGACTCGGTGAAATTTATTGAGGGGTGGATATAGAGAAAACATAAGTGAGGCTGATCTCACAGTGAGGGAGATCATGTATTTTTATAACTTAAGTCTGACAGAAAAGGTCACAGGATGTTTTTAGTATTTAACTCCCAGAAAGGGTCGGTCACTAATTACTGACAATTCATCCTTCAATCATGACTGGAAAGGGTATTTTGTGCATGTCAGTGGGGATTGGGAATTTAGGGACAATGATCCTAAAGATTTCCCACTTCCTCATAAGTGGAACTTTGAGGGTATTCCCGAGAATAGGAGGGCTTGTCCTATTCTCAATAAAAATGAAGGAAAAAGGATTCAGAAAATCACAAATCTTAGAGATATCTCACCTTTAGGAGACAGTGTTTCAACTATGGTTGCTTAAACGGGTCCTAGCCTCAAAGTTATCACTGAAACAAATGACAAAATTGATCCAAAGGTTGCTGGTTCTTCAAGTAAACCTGGGATCTCTCTTCTTCCTGCATTTGCCACCAAAAAACTCATGGTTCCAATGAACCAGGTTTCTAAGAGAAAGAAGGAACTTCAAAGTGACCCCAGCCTCCTCATGCCTCTAAAAAAATTCAAAAGGATACCTAAAAGGAAGCTTGAGATTCAAAAATCTCCTTCCAAGGAATGTAGCTCAGAGCAAGAGGTTGGTGAAGTAGCCGATAAGCCAAGTGAATAACTTCTAATTGCTCCTCCAATTAGAGAGTTGGAGAACTTCTCAAATCTAACCCCCAATTCTTCTGAGAATTTCAAGGCGACAATGTTGAAGATCCTTGAGGACTCAAATTTAACTATGCCTTCACCTGACCCATTAATTAGGGACTTGAGCATTGAAGAAAGTTGCATTTTTGGCATTGTAGCTCAAGTGAAGGTTCTTTCAATCATCACTTTATCTCTCTAAAAGCTTTTCTTGCATTAATATAGCTGGATGCTTATTCTAACGTTATCCCATGTTTTTTTCTCTATAGTCTTTGCTTGATAAAGCGAAGGTAAATGCTGACATGCAGAGGCTAAGAGATGAACTCGAAGATGAGGTTAAAGCTAGCCATAAGAAACTTAATTTAGCAAGTTCGTGAGGCTTCTTCCAGCGAGCATTCCCAATTAGAAGCCTCCATTACCAGTCTTCAGAAAGATTTGCTGCTATGGGTTCATCCTTGGAGAAAAGTAACACTGAACTATCAAATTCCAAAGTTCTCCTTGAAAGGAAAGAGCTTTCTCTAAAAGAACTCAAGGCTGAAATTGAGGCCAGCTCTTCGTGGGTGTTAAGCTTAGAACTTGAGGTTGTAGAAAACACAGTTTCTTTGATAGTTCTTAAATCTAATTTGGCCGAGAAGGAAAGTGCTCTCCAACTGCTTCAGAAGGAGAACTTGGACCTGAAAGAAAAGCTTGCACTTCCTTTCACTGAAGATTCCCCAGAATACATCGAAGTGGTCAATGCCTGCTTCTTAGAAGGCTTTGAAAGCTGTAAAGAGAAGATCAAGAAAGAATATATTTCCTGACATTAGAAATTTAGATAGCATTACTCCTGAACATGGGGATGATGATCACCAATGAAGTATTTTCAAGATTCCTATCTCTTTTGTTATGCAAACATCATCATGTGAAAGTTCACATTTAGGCTTGCGATGATCAGCAAACTCTCTTGGCAATGTATTAAGTCCCATTTTTTAACTTAAAATGTTAAGGTTAATGAAATTGAAATTTCATTAATTATAATTATGCACAAAATTTGTTTATGCGCAGTTTGAATCAAAATTTGCCTCTTCGGGCCCCATTTTTCATGGATTTGTTCCTAGGCTCTACTTAAATCTAAATTGTATTTAGATTCAGGCCCCCAAATTATTGAACTTTAATGTAAGCCCAAGCTTTCTAGATGTGAGTTATTTTCTAAAAAAAAAAAGGAAATAACTTATCATGACCTTTTGGTCTTCAGAGGTCGCGACGTGGGTTAGTCTTTGTAACCGAATCATCGCAACTCTCGAATTAACTTCCTCTAGAACCCCAAAGGTTTCTTCTGCACGATCAGCGGGAATAGGGTACGTGTTCTAGACACGTCCCTTCAGTTCCTGTTGTTCAATTCAGTCTATAAATTATGATCTCACTAACCAATTTCTTTACCCAAAAATCTTTCAAACTTAGCAATCTAGTAAAGAAATGGCAAGCTCTTCGAATAATGCAACTTCCATCCCAAGTAATGGAATGCCGAATTCTGTCTCCATTCTTTCGAACGAAGATTTCTCGAGCGAAGTTCCGCCCCGCCCCAATGTACCACCCCCAGTTCCAAGTTCTCAACTAGACAGGTCCTATTCGACCCAAGCGTCTGATTCTGATGGGGATGAAGATTGGATTCATGGATTGGCAGCTGAAAATGCCGCCACTCTGAGTTCCTTTCTCAGTGTTTTGAGAAACTAGAGCAATATGGTGAATAGGCTTCAGACCGAGCTTCTCAAAGTCCAGAGACAACTGTACGAGGCTCATACCACCACTGCTCACCTTCGCAGGCGCTGCATGTACTGGAGAAGCAAATTCAGAGTACTCTGTGCTTGCTTTGATTTGCTGAAGGATTACCTAGACACCACAATCCTTCACCAACGCCACGCGACCATGGAGGAAAAAGAGCGATGCTTCGAGGAAGGCTTTGAACGCTTCAGGGCCTATGCAAAGGCTGTTGCTCCGGAGTTTACAGATTTTCCTACATCTAGAAATCGAATGGATTCAGTCTTCTACATACGTGAGGAAGGTAATCAAAAAAGAAAGAAGATGAGTTCTTCTTCCTTTTATCACTTAGGAGCTGTGCGAGATGAAAACATCTATGCAAAAAAATATTATGATTATTAAGAACTCAATAGGATCCCCCTCGAATTAGACAAGGAAAGAGGGAGTAGGTCACGTTGAGTTCTTATAGTAACAACCATTTTATCCGACATGCGTATTTTTGATTTTCCAATGGAGAAAAGCATGCTATCGGAATCGAACCGATGACCATCGCATTACAAATGCGATGCTGTAACCTCTAAGCTAAGCGGGCTCGCATAACATAAATTGTACACGTATACTAATTTAGTAAACTAATTCCATAGACCTCTTTTAAAAATTCCAATCCATAAAAAGAATCGACATCTCCTACTTTTGGTGTATCAATTATCATTTCAACGATCAACTTCTCCCATAATGATATCTATACTACCTAGTCAAAATATGGTTTTGGGGGGTGGAATTTGTGGCGTCAGCCTATATGGTTAGACCAGGTTGACTGATCCATTTTAAATTTAAAACAGTTCTATACGGTTCATTCCTATTCTTTCTATGTCGTAGGGTTAGAACCAAAAAATATTTATTGTTTTCCTAATGTTTTCTCACATTTTCAATAAAACCTTCTCGTAATTCCAATCCTCGGGCTTTATTTGTTAAGTTTCTATTCCTCTGTAATCGAATCCCAAAGATCTATGAACTAACCCATGTTTGACTAACCAAGCAGACAAACGAACCCTGCATCTTTTTTATCTCTCCCACATTTTATTTGAGAAAAGAAAAGTCTCTATCATCTGGCTCCTTCCATGCAAGACGACTAGGATACAAAAGTTCCTATAAAAATGGGAAATGCCCTACCTTTAAGTGCGGTTTGAGCTATTGATTTACGTAATTGAAAGTAACCAATTAGGTTTACGAAGAACATACGGCTCTTCGATAATGTATCACTTTGGGAATTTCAGGGCCTATCCGAAAGAGAATCCAGTACTTTTTGGTCGTGCATATTTGAATAGGACGAACTGCCTCGTGGATATCTTTGCTTTAGAACAAAACAATTAGAATTAGTCGGTCAATTGGAATGTGTATTATCCAAGAGATTTTGAAATTGTGGAGACTTGGTTCAATCAAGCCACTAAGTATTGGAAACAAGCTATAGCGCTACCAACAAAAGAATTATACCATTTGATCCCTTTATCAGCCAAAAAATTCTAAAAACCAGAGAGAAGAGGGGACAACTTATTTCTCCCTTGCCTTGCTCAATTTTCCTTTTCTGATTGAAAGTAGCAAGCCAGTCCACTACTGGTATAGTAACTCCATGTACTGCTTGACGTAAAACAAATAGTGGATTTGTTTATGTCTTTTGTTGAATCTTTTTCATGGCTCAATAGATAATTTGATAAGCCAATGATTTTTTTCTGTGTCAAGTTGAACTTGCTTAATCTATTCAATTGCGACCTTATAATGCAATTGCATTCTCCGGTCGATCAGAATTGCTCCCCAACGAAGTTTTCAGAGTAGATGACTCGTGCTCCTTTAGGTTTTTTAAATTCTATGGGTGGCATAGCTACCGAGATCAATGCAGTCAATTATGTCTCGCCTAGAAGTTGGTTAGCAGTGTCTCATTTTGTTCTAGGATTCTTCATATTCGTAGGTCATTTATGGCATGTGGGAAAGAAGGAGTAGGTCACGTTGAGTTCTTAATAATCATGTCTACTACTCAGGTTATCTGATTGTTAAAGGGATGAACCTAATCCGGAATATGAACCATAAAAGAAAATACCGATTAAACCGATCACAAGAATGCAATTTTGATAGTAATATTCCATTTCAGTGATCATTATTATCACTAGCTCTTCTAGTCATTACATTTAGAAAATTCATAAGGGTTTTTCATTCTTATACTACTACATTTGGATGAAATCTAATCTAATCGGATAAAAATATTTATTATTTTTTATTGATTCCTGTCAAAAAGACATAAATTGAGTAAAAGGTCTTCTTTTTTATTTTAATGAATCCACTTTTATGTTATTTTGTGGATCACACTGCTTTTGTTTTGGTTCGACCTATAATCATATATGAAATAGCGGACGGTATAAATTTAGCAACACATTTCCCCTAGGATCCATTGCAGGAAAGGGATAATCTAGAGCTTAGAGTTGTAAATTAATACCAAGTTATTGATGCAAACCTCAAGATATTATTACAATGAGGGATGGACAAAAATCTAAGGCTCTGATTCAAAATTATCTTGATTCATCCACCCGTGAGGTAGACCTACGTTAGAATAACCCTTCTTTGAAACACTTTGGTAGGGGAGGCAGTAAGGACTAGATCGAAATCAATTGGGAAAAATGTGAAAGAAGAAAAGAAAGAAGGTGTGTGATAGGTAGTGATCTATTTTTCTTCAAATAAATCCCTAAATTCTAAACTACCCTTTATCCAATAAAAACATAAAATTCCTAATAATAAACCAAAATCCCCGACACGATTAGTTACAAATGCTTTTTGACAAGCATTTACCGCACTCCAAGCGGATGTTCAATAACCCAAGGAAAGGAAAGAATCGGTGAATTTCCCTAGATACATCTATTCAATTAAATTTTGGACCTATTCCGAATATATGGATTGTGCTAAAGATTCAGAAACTGCTCGAGTTTTAGCAAAAGACGCTCTCTGGGGTCGTATTGATTGGTTGAAAGGTCTGAAAGAGAACATTGTTCTAAGGGGGATGATACCCTTGTAATTTTCGGCGCATGGTAAACATTAGTACTCCAGTGTATTTCTCACTCTGAGTTAGAATAAATATGTTTTCGAACCCTCTCTTTAAAATTAAACGTGTATACTCTCGCGCAAATCTCTGCAATCACTTGTTCTAATTCTACATATTGATCATTTTGAACTAAAATTAAACTTTTAGGGCTAACGTAGGATCAGCTCAAGGACCTACTGGTTTACGTAAATATCTAGTGCATTCTCCGACTGGGGAAATTATTTTTGGAGGAGAAACTATACGTTTCTGGAATCTCATGTAAATACTATAGAATAAGGTTTGATCCTATTCATGGGGATTCCGTAAAAATTCCATTCCAAAAAGAGAAGGTTCGAAACAATTTGGATTTTTTGGAGATTGGATGCAATTACTAATTCATGATCTGACATGTACAGAATAAAAACCGAAACATCTTCCTAGTTATATCGCGAATCTTTTAGATAAGCCTCTTAAAGAATTAGAAGGCCTAGTATATTGCGTTGTGTGATTTGATCAAAATTATGATTTTACAGATTCATAATGAGAAACTGTCATCCCATTCCCCTCAGGGGACCCTACTAGGTTTGAAAACCTTTAGAAACATTTTCCTATGAAAGATTGATTTCCAGAATCCCAAAACATTTCCACAAAATCGATTTAACACCTCAGTTGCAGCAATATATGGTAAACATGCATCCCATAAATAACAATAAATCATATGGTCGATACACATTATGTACAACTATGATGTCAGCTGCGAAAACAACTACCATAGTGAGAGTGCCCTAGTAAACAGAGATAGGAACTCGCAATTGAGAAACCGAATCAGTTATGAGCCCTGGCTTCGCACAATTACACGATATACGTGACAACACGGCTAAGCACCTCATAACGTATGTGATCAATTCTTCTAGAAGGTTTAGAGACTTGAATCCAAGGTCACTGACGAGTCTACCCTTACTCTCAGACCAAACACAATAAGCATAATAGTATGTTATAATAGTTTAAAAACTACACATACACACACAAAGTCCATAGTCAAGAAGGTAGGATGAATACCCCTACTTGGAATCCAATGCTTTTCAAGTATTCTCTTCGACAAGCCTTCCACTTTCGCGCACGATCCTATCTTGGCAAATCCTCCGTAACTAGACAATATTATAGAAACCTTAACCTCTTAGTAACTCAGCAACTGGGTAACTGGGTAATCCGGTAGAAATAAGATTGACAAAAGAAAACAAATTCTAAGTTAGGGACGATTAACAGTAAGGGAAGACGGTATGACCTTTTCCTTTAGTCACACGTCGCCCTTTTCTAGTCTTAAGTGAACTAAAATATTCTCTTTACAGTTTACTTAAGGGTTCACAAGTTTCAACTTTTATCCTAAAGTCAAACCAATTGACTAGTTGCTTTAACTCAAAGCAAATCCTGAAAAATAATTTAGATTAATCCAATTTAATCTCTACAATTGAAATTTGCTAATCCTAGCATGCTAATTATCTTTAAATAAACAAATAAGTCTCCAAAAATAAAGCTAGGGATGCTTAATTAATAAATAAATCCTACTTAATTAATCTAAACATGCATCCTAATATTAAAGCATAAAAATAAATAAATAAATAAAGCAAAAATAAGAAAGTACTTACCCGGTTATAGACCTCCAAAGCTACACTCTATTCTTAAGGACTTCTCTTTACACTTCCAAAACTTTAAACTATGAAAAGTTTATTCTCTTTTGGTATGTCTCTTCTTAAAGAGACTCCCAAATAACCAAAGAGTAAGTAACTCTAACATCATTTGGTGGTGCAAGTGAAAATGAGGGACAATGGTCTCTATTTGTAGGCATTAGAGGGTTGGAAGAAGTTATAAATCTTCAATATAGGACAAATTGCACTAAAAATGCTCAAAAGAGGCTTAAAATTCAAAGTTGGTCAACAATACCCATCAAAATACTAGTTTACACTCACAAACTATCCACGGTCGACCCACAAGCATACACGTGGGTAAGCTTGACCCAGCGTGAACACTGACCGACTTTTAATGAAACGAACGGCCCAGATCAATCCTCATTAATGAGATTGTGCTACTAAGATTAAAACCCGGAGATTGATTACGTGAGACGTGCGTACGGAAGCTCAGTGTGAGCTCGTCCACTTGGCTCCAGCTGTCACCGCGTCAGGCTACTCGTCCATTCACAGCACATCACGCGTCACTGTCAGTCCCAGTCAGCAAACAAAATTAATTCTTTTGTTTTCCTATTCTCTAATTTCTCCAAACTTCATAAAATCAGCAAAAATAGCTCGGGACTCCAAATAATTCCCCGAAAAATTTTACTAACTCGCAGTGATTAATCATAATTTCCTGTAACCTCAAAACAAAAAATTGATCTCTATAAAAATTACGAAAAATTCAACTCCAATGAATTTAATTCTAAAAAATTAATTCCAACTTGATAATCACCAAATACACACTCAAGGGTACTAGTGCTCAACTCTAAATCTCTAATGGTACAAGTTAATTGCACAAAAGATAAAGAAAACTTCATTCCTTTTAAGAAATCTTAAGTTTTTAAGTACAAAAGAAATTCAAAAATACGTGTCAAAACATGATAGGATTGCAAAAATCTAAGGTGTTACAACACCAATATACCAAAAAACTACGGAGCGATAGCCGTGGATTGAAAAGTAGAAAAAAAAAATCTCCATTCAAAGATTGGTTCCTTAATCTAAAAGATTTTGCTCCTAGTTAATATCTAAACTAAAAAAGAAAAAAAAAAAAAAGCATATATTGTTTTGCTGAATTTCTTTTAGAGTGCTATTATTCCCACCCCCATGTCTTATTTTTCCACCTACCCTATAATTTCACCCCCTTATTGTTAGTTTTAAGTATTTAGAAATTGGCTTATCCTTGCCAAAAACATTGTAATCATTCGAACATTATCACATTCAACAAGCTCTAGGAATTTTATTTTCTTAACGGTTGATTTTTGGGTTGAAGATATCGATCAAGTTTGAAATTCAAAGACATACTCTAAGGTAAAATGAATTTCATGCATCACATTTTTGCATGTTTGATGTGTCATTAAAATGCCTTCAGTCTTTATTTTTCTTCATTTAAAATGGCATGTACTGAGCCCATGTGGTTATATGTGTTGGTTTTTAGGTCAGTCATATGGTTTTCTTTTTCAGCCCATTACATGTGTTAAATGATGTTGGGAGGTTATGTGTATTAGTATTTGGGCCTGTCATATGGTTATCAATTTCAGTCTGTTACATGTGTTAAATGGTGCTGGTATTGGACTAGTCAAACAATATTATTACTATAAGCCCATTCTTGATTTAATTGTCATGTGCAGTGCACATGCTTTTAGTCATGTTAAAATACATCTTACATGCACTATTCATCATCCTCCTCACTCACTCACGCACACAGCTGGAAACACTCTCTTAGCTTAAATTCTTTCTACCCAATATTCCTTCTTCAGCCACATCATCATTCTCATCATTATCCCTTCATGACATGATACTTGGATATTCTTTTTGCTAAATTTGTCTTCTAGCTAAACCAAATAAGAATCCTCCATGTGTCCAAATTAGGTGAGATTGGTTTTGATCAAAACTTGGGTACGGCACACATTCTTCTTCACCTCTTTCATTTCTACAATTTACGCCTTGGACATTTTAGAGAGAGTGTGTTTTAATATACCAGTGAGGAAAATTATTTTTCTAATGAAAAATTGATTTCTAAAATCTGGGTTTGTTTTCTAAAATCTGAGTGTGTTTTGTGTGTTCTTCATATTCATCAAACACTCATATAGATTTTAGATTTTGGATTCTTCATTGACTCCTTTAATTTTTGTAATTTGAGGGAGCTGATTTTTTTAAAGAAAACAAACTTGCATTTCATAACATTATCATTGGATCCGCTGTGCTTGGTTGTCGTAAGTGCTGTGCATTGAAGAGCTTAAAGGAGAAGCTGCCAATGACATGAATGACTGACTGGTAGATTCAAGATGTTTGCATAAAGATGCACAAGGGTAAGGAGCTGCCACTTAGAGTTAGGATTAAGTGATTGAACTTGTTTATGTGTCTTTTTGTATTGAAACTCTTAATAGTGGATTGCTTGGTCAGCCGAAAAAGAACCCAGTTTTTTTAACCCTTTAGTGGTTTTTCTGGGTGAACAATATTGTGTCTTCCTCCTTGAGTTATTTCAATTATGTTGCTTAATGATAAAATAGAATCATAAACACACAATACACACCTCACTTATGTGCATGATAACTTAAAACCAAATGATAAGTTGAATCTGCTAACCATACACACACCACTGTAGTTGTTGATAGCACTAGGATGCCTATACTGATGAATCCTTTGAGTGCCTAAGCTGTCACATAATCCTTGTGTGTATTTGATTTGTGTTGTTTGGAAAATCTGTGAATTGGTTTCAAGTGTCAATCTGAGGATCAGATTTATGCTTGTTTGATTAGTCTCTGAGTCATCATTTAAATGAAAAATTGGAGTTGTTACTGAGTGATGTTTTAACTCAGTAAATTAGGTTGTTGTGGCACCTAATACCAAATTACACTTGTAAATTTTAAGAAATAATAATCCTATTTGTTCATCCCCAATGTCTCTAAAATACCCTTACTAATAAACACACTTTCCACCCTTTTTCTTCCTTTATATTTTCTTTCTTCCATAAACCCTAAACTCTATCCACTCACAAATTTTGAACCGATATACAACCTTATACATACTCCTAGATCAGATAGGAAGAGAGTGAGAGAGGAGGGGGCAAGGTTAAATTAACCCATAAATTGTACTTTGTAATATGCCCAAGAACTTTTATATTAGGGTGAGATTGTGAATAAGAGAAGAAATCAAACAAAACAATTAAAAAAAAGCAGGATTTGGGAATGTGAATGATAAAGACAAAATCAAATATTGGAAGCAATATCTTAGAGTAAGATTGTGAATAAAAAGAAGAAATTATTGTTCATGAATCCTAAGTGATTTTCCTTGTATATTAAAGTGTGAGAAATGAGTTTAGGTGGGTGTAGAGAAGTGGGTGGGTAGTGTCACGCCCCAAACCTCGGGTATGCAACTGAGGCACCTACCTTGAATGCCCCGAGGAATTAACACTACTAAATCAAGTATTAATCCCCCCAAGATACTCAAGACGGGTTAAGCCGTTTGGGTTTAGTACGGGTTGGATCAGAGATAATAATTAAATAGCGAAAATAGGAGAAATAAATACAAAACTTCTTTATAAAACCAACCCTTAAGGTTACGGTAGTTTATTGTAACTTTGAAGAATTAGATGAATTCGAAATACATAGCAAACATAAAATAAAAGTTTTAAAGCTGCGCAAACGAAAAATCAAAGTAAATAGTTCAAAACCATCTGCAAACAATAGAGAAAAATCATTAACATACTCTATACGAGAAAACAAGTAAATGACATCACCAATCAAATCCAGGAAGTTGACAAGTCTCAAGATGCTGCTCTGCTCAACCCTCGTCCAAGTTCGTCTATTTACCATGCTTCATACCTATAAAAACATTCAATAAACAAAGAACACAAAAACAATGTATGGGTAAGTATCTCATACAATCATAGCTTCCCCTCAGGGGACCCTACTTGGTTTGAAAACCACAAAACCATTCTCAGTGAAAAACATAGTGTAAATCATTTTCCGTCGGATTCTTAAATCATCCAAAACAAGTTCTTCAAAACTTTCCTTTGAAATCTTTTCAAAACATTTATGACTCACCTGTACAGCAATATGATTATAATTATGCAAATTCACAACAAATCATTTATGCATGATGGTTGATACACAATGGTATAACTAAGGCCAGCTATTAAAAGAAATAGCATCCATAGTAAGAGTGTCATGGTAAACAGAAATAGAAACTCTCAATTGAGATACCGTATTACTGCCACCTGATCAATCATGGGTCCCCGTCTCGCACAAGCACACGTAGCCACGTGTGAGCTTGGCTAAACTCCCTATAATGTACTAATCAATTCTTCTAGAAGGTTTAGGGGCTTAAACCCAAGGTCACCAAAAAGGCTACCTTAACTCTTAAACTAATCATAATAATAGCATGTTATAATAATTTAAAAACACAAACACACATAAAGTGCATAGTCAGGAATGTAGAATAAATCTCCTTACCTAGAATCCAATGCTTTTCACGTATTCTTTTACGTAGCCTATGCATCCTCATCCGTCTCAAATCCATTGTCTTCTTGTCATGTCACAAAGAAATTCTTCGTAACTGGTGTACCTAGTGTCTGACAATACGACAATTTAGCCAAAAGTTAAGTTTAACACAATCTCGTTATGACTCATCTTTTTAGGTCACACATCCCTAAAGACTCTAGTCCTAAGTTGACTAAACTCTACTCTTTCAAGTTTTATCTTAAAGTCAAACCACTTAACTAATTGCTTTAGTTCAAAGCAATTTCACAAATTAATTTGGGTTAGAATAAATCAAATCTAGCTACTATCCAAGTATCTTAATTAATTAGTATTTCTCCAAAATATTCCACTAATTAACCAAAGTTGGATAATAACTTAAATTCAACTTAATCTCTACCATAGGGTTTTGCTAAGCCTAACATGTTAATAACCTTTAATTAAATCTTCAAATTAATGTTACAACTAATCATGCTTAATTAACCAAATAAATTAGTCAATTAAATCTTCAAAATAAACCTAGACATGCTTAATTAATAAATAAATCCTACTTAATTAATCTAAGCATGCAACATAATATTGAAGTCTAAGAAAAATAAATAGAAATAATAAAATATTTATCTGGTTGTAAATTTCCAAAGCTAGACTCCAACTTTAGGACTCCTTTTCCTTGGCAAACTCTCCAAAGAAAACTTTTAAACTATGAGAAATTTCTTCCCTTTTGGTATGTCTCTTCTTAGAGAGACTCCCAAAGAACCAAGGAATGAGTAACTATAACTTCACTTGATAGTGCATGTGAAAATGAGGTACAAGGGTCTTTATTTATAGACACAAGGGGGTGGGAAGAAGTTGTAAGTTTCCAATGTAGGATATGATGCAAAAAAGTGTGAAAACAAGCTAAAAGTCGAACTGGGTCATGCACAAACCGGCGGGTCGCCCGTTTGTAGAGAGGAAACAAACCGGGTCAAAGGGGAGGCTGGGTTGGACCGGCTCTTCACACAAAAGGGATAGCCAACGCACTGGGCCAAACGACCCTGGCCATTCGCGCATAGGCGCTGACACGGGCGGCGCATTGGCCCAGATGATTTTGGCGCATCAGCCGGTCCAATGCGCAGATCACACGGGCGGACGTACGGATGACCTTTGATTGTCGTGAGACACACTGGGCCAATGATAGCGCACCATGTGTCGTTCTATCGACCCAGTCAGCAACGTTTTCAATTTCTTTCGTTTTCCTAGTTTCTCTAATTTCTCCAACTTAAAAAATTCACCAAAAATAGCTCGGGACTCCAAATAATTTCTCAAAAAATCATACGGAGTCATATCGATGAGTACTAATTTTCTATAGCCTCAAAATAGTTAAATCACTTCCAAAAAAATTATGAAAAATCCTCCTCTCATAACTTAATTCTGAAAAATAAAAATAAATAAAATAATCACCAAACTCTTGAATTTCCTTTTCCAAAATTCAATTTCACACAACTAAACTTTAGAACCACAATCAAAAATCTTGGTTAGTCAAAAAAAAGTTAAGGAAAATTTCAATTCCTTTACAGAAACCTTAAGAACAAGATTAGAAAACTTAAGTAACAAAATTAGCATTGGCCGAAAATTCAGGGTGTTATAGGTAGAGTATTTTTGTTTACATAAGTCTTTATAGATCATTTCACAAAAGTTAAACAAGTGATTAATATTTTTATAATGTGGTGGGTGGAAAAATAGGACATGGAGGTGAGAATAGTAGCACTCTTTTTTTAACATATGGTATTTATTCTATATTTCTAAAAAATTGATATTATTTTATGTGTTTTTTTATCAATATTGTATGTAGTATATTTGTTAGAATAATTTAATTACTAAAATTTTATATCATTTTAGTTTAGTTATGTAACGTCCCAACCTGGCCGGGATCGCTACAGCGGCACTCGTCTTAAGAGTCTCCGAGAATATAATACTCGTATCCCGAGTGTTATAATCTCAAGATTTCTTAAAATGAGTTAAGCCCTTTGTTTGACAGATTACGAGTTTGATCAGAGTTAAATTTCACACAAGATTTGATATAATTAAACACACTTCAAACTAATTTATATTAAAAAGCGAACAGCTTAGGGTGACAAGTTCACAAAAGACCCTTAATACTAAATATCTTCAAAATACATTACAACTTTAACGGAAAGAAAATGACAACAACAGAAGAGAAAGCAAGGTTCCAATGTGTAACGACCCAACCCCAAGTCTTTTTTTTTTTTTAATAAAAAGTTAATCTTATTGGGCTGACTTTACTAAAATTTTGGAAGGGAATTCTAGTATTTAGAGGGGCATTTTAAACATTCAAATTTGTAGCCTTAAGCTCGAGATGGCTAATTAGAACTCAAGTTTCCAAACGCGTAGGCGAAAATGGTGTTCTAATTTGAAATTTTTGGTAAGAAGTGTGGAGATTTTTCTAGAAAAGGGCATTTGATTAATTTCAAAAACCCAAACACCTCAAATTTAATCAGCCCCCCCTCTCACTCTCTCTTCAATTCTCTCATTCTCTCCCCGCACTTTCTCTCTGTGTCCTCTCTTCCCCGCAACCCACCCCTGCACACCAACCAACACCACCACTCTCACCGCCGACCACCACCCGCTGACCCAGCCTCATCGGCGTGACCCCACCTCTCTGACCATCACCTCCCAGTCACCACCCTTGCAGCCCAGCCCACACACGCGAGCGAACAAGGCCAGAGGAAGCCCATTTGCCACCACCAGTCGTCGCCGGCTATTCCGGCCACCTGGGACCTCCAGTGAGCCTCCCCCGACGCCGACCACTTCCCCGGCCACTCCTCCAGCCAGCCCAGCCCCCCTGCTCGACCCCTGCTCAAAAAACTCTCACAGAAATGCCGGCCTTAATTCTCCAATTTTTGGCCAGTTTTCACTACGAATCTTAGAGGGTTTTAGTGGTTTTTCTCATTGAGGTATGGGCTTCCATTTCCCTCTAAGTTGGTTGTTTTAGTTTGAGTTTTGTGGAAATAAAAAATTTGGGGGTTAGATGCCATTTCGGATTTTTTTTGGGTTTTCGGATTTGGAGGCTTTTATGGTGTTATCTTGGACAAATTTCGTCCCAAGGAGACCCAATAGCTGTTTAGGACTGAGAAATTTAGTGGCTTTTGTTGAAATTAAGTTTATTTGGTTGAATTTGGACTTAAATAGTCACCTCGGGCGACACACACGGCAACTTCGAACCCTAACTTTTTTTTTTTTTTTTGCGACTGTAGGTTTATTTTAGGACAACTTTAGAGTTGGTTATCGATCTTGGTTAAGAAGTTTTTTGTTAGGCTGAGCCAGGGAGCTTGCAGAGTGTTTACGTAGGTGTTTTGGGTCTACATGTGGATGTTGTGAACCGTCGGGTTAGAACAAGAGTTGGGTGTGACGTTAAGTTGAGCACATGCACATTTACATTTAAGTGTCTTGAGTAGGAACTAATTGTATTTCTTTGATTGTTTATTTTATAGGCGAGACGACCGTTACTTGTGACGATTCGGTGGAGGATTGAAGCTAGACTTCTCATTGTGAGTGGACTGATTTTTATCTTTCTAAAATGTTTTAAACGTTTGATGATTAAATTCTATTCTTGGCTATATTGCGTTTGAACTTAAGCTAAAAGATTTTGAGATAAAATTTGGTTTTTAAAATCTTCTTTCCTAAGTTTAAATCGATGTTTATGGTTTATGCATGGCGATCTAAATAAGTTTTACATATTATCTTGAAGAAATTGATTTGCACTAATACATTCATCATGTTGGTTTATTTCCATTGGAGAGCATGTTTTAAAAAAATTTGAGGAATTTGATTTATATTCAAAAAATTCTTGTTTTATGCTTTGAATAAAATTAAATATTTCTATTTGAAAATTGTGGTGGAAACCAATGACTATTTGAGATGCTTACCCCCACATTGTTTTTGTTGTTCCTTGTTTATTGGATGTTTTTATAGATACGAGCATGGTAAAGAGACGAACTTGGACGAGGGTCGAGCAGAGTAGCATCTTGAGACTTGTCAACTTCTTGGATTCAATTGGTGTTGTTGTTTATTCGATATTTCGTATCAAGCATGTTTTGTTGATCCCTCCTCTATTGTTTTGAGGTGATTTTGAGTTGTTCACTTTAATTTTACGTTTGCATAGTTTTGAAACCTTTATTTTATGTTTGCTATGTATTTCAAATTTATGAAATTCTTCAAGGTTGCAACGAACTACTGTAACTTTGGGGGTTGGTTTTATAAGGAAGTTTTATTTTTACTTCACATGTTTTCCGCTATTTATTATCTCTGATCCAACCCGGTCTCATTAATTAAAAATGTTCAACCTATATTGGGTATCTTGGGGGATTAATGTTTGATTGGTGACATTAATCTCTTAAGACATTCAAGATAGGTGCATCTATTGCATACCCGAGGTTCGGGGTGTGACGGTGATTATATGATAATTACAACTTTTTCATTGAGTTACAGTCACAACTTATTTCATTTTTTATTTTTTAGTGTTTAGTCTCTACACTTTAGTAATTTAGTCCAAAAGTCCACATCTACAGCCTTAAACCCTTATAAATCCTAAAAATTTAATAAATTCCATGATATCACAATTAACTGTGACTGTATGCATGACAGTCACACCAATATACCAAAACATTACAGAGCAATTTGAAGCCTATGGGAGAAACCTAATATTCAATAGAGATAATTAGGCTTAGGTCCTTTAAAAAAACAGTTTTTAGATGGAGACCGGAGGTGTTTTAAAATTTATAAGAAAATTCTTTTAATTCATAATAATTTATAAAAAAATTCTTTTAATTCATAATGAAGTCATTTTAATTTATAAGAAAATTCTTTTAATTCATAATAAAGTCCTTCCCCGATTTAAAGGGTATTTCCCCCTATTTGAAGGGTTTTTCCCCTCCTAGAGTATAGAGTGGGCTTTATAGAGGCTGCATGTTAGGTTTTAACTTCGAGATTTTGGGTGGAATCCAAAATCTTGGAGTTAAAACCTAACATAAAACCGTCAAAGAAGAAAATTAAAAAGACTTAATTAAAAACCATAAATCACTACCGGTCTTAGTTTAAGAAAGACTCATAAAATGAACTAAACTCTAAGTCTCTTTATTCAATATGGAGTGAATTGGAGCCGGTTTGGGTAGGCTATGGTGGACTAAATCTAGTCATGTAATGTTTTGTTGATATATTTTTATCATTTTGTATTTATTCCATATTTCTATAAAATTGATAATTATTTATAGTTTTTCTATATTGCACATAATATATTTATTATATTATGAATAAATTAACAAGAATGATGTGCATGTTATTTTGTTTTTTGGTTAACAAGATTGTTGAGCAAGTCCTTTAATATAGGGGCTTTGACTTTAACTGTCACTGTCTAACATAAAGGGAATGAAAATAATAGAAAAATAGGGTGAAGAAAAATAAAAAAGAATTGAAATATCTGAAGGCTGCCCCCAAGAGCCAGGCTAGCTTGACCCGAATTTATGGGTATCCTCCAACCTCCAAGCTATAATTAAATTAAATGGGATATTTGTCATGAAATTTGAAAATAATGCCTGATATGAAATAAATGCTTGTTTAGAGATTCATGTCTCTGGACAACAGAATAGGAAAATAAATAATAAAAAAAAAAATTCAGTGTCTCCTATAACAATTATTCAATTTTCCTTTAATGTTGGAAAATCACAAAATCTTATGATCATCTGATAAAAGCAAGTCAGATTCATCAGTTGATCAGCTCCATGTCCTCCGGGTATGGGGAGTAGCAATCCACACGTGAATTGGTTTTTTAATAAAAATATAAATAAATGAGATTCTCTGCTAAAATTGTGTTATATTGTCCATTTGTCCAAAGTTTAATATAATATTATTGCCTTTTATCTCTTTTTTGTTTTTTTGAAATAAAGATAAAGATAAGGTATTATCTTTATCATCTATGTAAGTATTCTATTTTAATTATAATCATTCTTGTAAAGGGTATGCCTTTTCAATTAATGTGAGTGAGTATGTTACTCCTTGGTCGAATTTATTATACTACCCCAATGTTAGGACCAAGGGCCAAAAGTCTAACCAATTCACATGCCCTCCCACATTAGAAATGAAAATTTTTACAGCATCCTCTAAGGTTAAACTTAATTAAGGCCATTAATTCTCTAGCCTTGAGACTATTCGGAGTTCATCTCTCGCACGTGGATATCATGTCTTCCCAATAAAGTGCTCCAGATTTTCAATTGTGATCTGTTTGGAGCGAGATGTTAGTGTGGTTTTAATCTTTAGTGTTTGCTCTCTTGTTTAGCCTTGTTTTTAGAAAACAAAAAAATATAAAAAAATTTGAAGAAGTTAAAAATAAACTTATTTAGGATTTCTCATAAAGGTGTGCATCTTTTTCTATATATGAGGCTAGGGCTCACCAAATAGCCCAAGGCCCGAAGCCCACCCGAAGTCCGCCCGGCCCATTGGGCTCGAAGCCCAATTTGGCCCGACATCCGACCCGGCTCGAAAATTTTTTGGGTTGGGCTTGGGCCATCCCCTTGAAGCCTACGGCCCGCTCAAAGTCCGGCCCGCTTAGGCCCGCCCAAAGCCCAAATCCCGTTTAATATCTTCAATAAAAAAAAAAAAGATTTTGGCTATATTCTAAATCAAACTTGAGACCTCATAGAACAAATTTAAACTCTTAACCAACTGAGCTGACTCGTTTATTTGTCTAATTAGTGAATCATAACATATTTAATAGGTTTTTTGTTTGTTTACTCTAATAAATTATTAATATGCTTATTAAGTTATTATATAATTCTATAATGTTAGTAAATAGTAATAGTGTAAACTATACTATGTAATACCATAAATAATAAACTTTTAAAATTATACACAACATTACAAATTTACAACTATAATAAAACATAAATGTATATGTGCATATATAATTTTTATAATACAACTATAATTAAAGTTATAAAACCATGATTGTTCATTAATTTAACAATTTGAACCGTTCATTTTATATGTTGATAGTCAAAGATCATCCTTACAAAAAATCGGTCAAATTGGAATTCATTTACTCGTTCAATTATCATTAAAAAAATCATGATCATTCATTAATTCGACCATCATTACGTCACTTTTACTTCTCTGATTGAGCTAATTTTTTGCAAGGATTCTCTTTGAGTGGGGAACTAAAACTTAAACGATTCGGATCGTTGAAAGCATGATCGATATATAAGCTTCTACATATAAATACACTTGAAGAGTTGAAGAGTTGAAGAGTATAATTCTAATAACTTTCTCGTTGAAACCTTATTGTTTTCATAATTGTGAAGACCACAACGTGATTTCAACAATCTGAGCCGTTCATTTTCTATATTCATAGTCAAAGATGATCCTTACAAAAAATTAGCAAAATCGGAATTCATCTACCCATTCGATTATCATTATAAAAACAACGATCGTTCATTAATTCGACCACCGTTACGTCACTTTTACATCTCCGATCGAGCTAATTTTGTGCATGAATTATTTTTTAGTGAGAAATTAAAATTTGAACGGTTTAGATCGTTAAAAACACAATTGTATCGTTTGTTTATAAAACATATGTAATAAAATATATAATAAAGCATATATTACACATGTAATAAAATTAAAAAATTCAAACCCCTAAGCCCAAACCCGAAAATACCCTAAACTAATAAAATATTGAACCCTAAAGATAAGTATATAAAGCTAGCTTACTCACTGTCTCACTGTAACCCTAAGTCCCTAATCCATCGCATTCACCGCCTCCTTCAACATCAGACTCTCAGTGACTCTCAGACCCTCTCGGCCTCTCCTAGGGCTCACTCTCTCAAACTCTCAGTGACTCTCAGACCCTCTCCATCATCACCATCATCACCGATTCACCATCTCTAACCCTAACCCAGTAACCCCATCGCATTCGCCGCCTTCATCCCTCTCAAATCTCAATCCCTCTCACTCTTTCAGACTCTCAGTGACTCAGTCTCAGCCTCTCTCCATCATCACCGATTCACCATCTCGCCACCCCCAACTCCGATCGAACCCAGGCTACCAAGCAACCCAGCTTCTCTCCAGAAAGCAAGCCCAACCCACCAAACTCTTTTCGATCGGACTCGATCCGATCAATTAATGTAACGACCCGACCCAAAGTTCACTGGAAGTTAAAATTTTTATTTAACTTTGGTTTCAAGAGGGTTTCAAGAAAGTTTAGTTTTCGCGACCTTGGAAATTTTTTTTAAATTTACTTTGGGAGTTTTGAGATTTATTTGACGTTTTCACTAAGAATGATTTAACGTTATTTGAAAGTTAAATTTGGATTTAAAAATGTTTCGTTTTAAAATTTGTAAGACTGTATTTTTTTGAATTTTATTTCGAAAAGTATTTTAAAGATTTGGGAATTTATTGTGAATATTTTGGGAATTTATTGAGAAATAAAATGTTTTGAATTTATTTTATATATATATATATTTTTTTAATTTAAGCTTGACCAAAGGTTGACTTTTAAAATAAATGAGATTTCAATTTTGACTTCGGGTCAGTTAGATAGGTTTCGATCCCACGATTTCATAGACACGCGGCACGCGCCAATCCGAGTTACGGATTGAAAGATATAGGCTTTTAAAGTGAGGGGCAATTTCGTAAAATGGACAATTGGGTTTAAAAATCAGATTTTTAGAACTTTCTCTCTCTCTAGAATCTTCTCTCTCTCCCTTTTTATTCTCTCTTTCTCTCTCTCTCCCGCACACACACTCACTTCTCCCTCTCTCTCCCCGAGCTCACTCACCTCCCCCTCTCTGCTCTCATCGGCGCGGCCAGCTCCGGTCATCTTCACGGCGACCAGAGGCCGGCGACCAGCTAACCCCACTGACCCAGTCTTCTCTCTCCCCGTGCCCTCTCTCTCCTTCGCGTCTCTGTCTTTCTCTCTCCTCTGCGCGCGACTCCAGCAGGCCAATTCCAGCCATTTCCCGACCAGCCCAGGCTCCGGTGAGCCTCCCCCGACGCCGACCACCTTTCCCGGCCACTCCTCCAGCCAGCCCAGCTGCCACACGCGCGAAAACAGGGCCAGAGGAAGCCCAGCCCGCCACCTCTGTCTCGCCGGACTCCGGCCAAACTCCGGCACTATCAACTTCGAATATAGGTGGGTTTTCTTCCCTTCTTGGTGGGCTTTCATTATTTTGAGGTTTGATTGTATGATTTTTGAGAATTTGAGAAGTTGAAAATTTGGGGGTTGGATGCCATTTCGGGATTTCTTGGGTTTTCAGATTGGGGGATTATTTCTGTTGTTTTGTTTAGAAATTTTCATCCCTAGGAACCCCAATTGATGTTTAGAATTGAGAAGTATGAGTAGATTTTAGGAAATAGGNTTTTTAAGTATAACGGTTTTAGCTGAGCAGTTTTATTAATTTTTCAGTATATTGAGAGTGGTTTGAGAAAGAAGTTTTCAGCTTAAATTATTTTATTATAAATGCATTATACAGTTTTATTGCGATAGTTTATTTTAAATTTATAAGCTACTTAGAATCTTAATGTTTGACCTTTTATTTAATAAAGAGTTTATGCTTCGGTTTGGTTTATTGAATTTTTGATAGTAACTTTGAACATGTTTTTCGGAAAACGTTTTAAAACTGGGGGTGTTCAAAAAAGCGACGTGACGTTTTAGAGTTAAAAGATATTTAGACTTGATTTCATTTTCATCTAACTGTCCACTCACTGAGCCTATCTCACAGTTTCTTTGTTTTGTCTTACATTGTCCCCCAGGTAGTAGCTTTGGTGGAGGTCGAGCCAATAACGTCGAGGCATTTGCGTCCATATCCTTACTCGAACCCTGTAGGCGTTATTCTAGCTTTGTAAAATGGTTTCTATTTTAAAATGTTGGGTCTGAGACCCTATTTGGTTGTGGTAGAGGTGGTTGATGATTTAGAAGTGTTTTTAACAGGTTTAGAAAATTCTGGGTTAGTCCATTTTCAGGGTTCTGTCTGCCGAATTTTCGGTAGGATTTTCCTTGAATTTGGATTCCCGCAGGACCTCTCCGGGTTTCAGGGTGGAATCCGGGGGCGGTCCTGTCAATTAATGATCAGATCGAGATCTGAGCTACGATCGGATAGTTGATAGAGCACTATCGCTCAAACAATTCGAGCACCACCGCAACGCCACCTTCGCACCAGCGACTCCGCCGCAAGCTCCCTACCAGTTTGCCTTTGTGAGTTCAGTTAATAAAAAAAAAAAAAAACCAGTTCTGTTTTTTCCTTTTAAAATCGCCAAACCATATGCAAAAAATTCATCATTGTTGTGTTTCACTAATTGTGTTTTTTTCTGTTGTATGTGTAGCTCAAGCTGTGGTGAAGCTGTCCTGTGTAGGAGTTGGCCTCTTATGTTAGTGCTGGTGCTGCTATTGTGTGAGAGGCAAATGGCAAATGCTGGTAATTTTTGCTGGTAGTGTAATTTGCTGAATTTCTGGTAGTGTTATTTGCTGGTATTTTTTGCTGGTAGTGTTATTTGCTGGTTATTTGTTGGTAGTTTTTTAAGGATGTCTACTCACCCAAAGTCTAGTGTAATTGGAATCCATTGGTTCCCCCCCATCCACACCCCAATAGAAGTGAAGTGTGGAACTGGTTTGAAAAAGTTGTTGAAATTGAAAATGGTAAATCTGTTACAAAAGCAAAATGTGCAATATATGAAAAAAAAAAAAATTAGATGGCAGTTCTTCAAATAGTACTACTCATTTAGCTCGTCATTATAAGAAACATTTTGAAAGCCAAAATGTTAATATTGGTAATCAAATGCTTTTACAATCAAATGCTGCTGGTAATTTGTCAAATTTTGTTTATAAAGAGGAAAATGCTCGAAAAGAAGTTGTTGATTTTATATAGTTAGGGCAGAATTACCTTTTACTTTCGTGGAAAAACATGATTTTAAAGGAATGATTCAAAGCGGCTTTACTCCACAATATAAAGGAATTTCTGCCACAACTTGTAAAAGGGATATTATGAAACTGTTTGTTGAAGAAAAATCTCAATTGTTGTCTTATTTTGAAAAATATGAAGGCAGAATTTGTTTGACTTCTGATGTTTGGTCTTCTAGACAAAAAATTGGTTTGATGTCATTAACTGCTCACTTCATTGATGCTGACTGGAATTTAAATAAAAGGATTATTTGTTTTAAAATGATTGAGTATCCACACAGTGGACAGTCACTTGCAACTCATATACATGAGGAACTCAACTCTTGGCGTATCCACAATAAAATTTTTCAATTACACTAGATAATGCTTCAAATAATGATGTTTTTGCTGATTTGCTGCTTTTATATCTTATGATTGATGATGTCCCTAGACAAATGTTTCATGTACGTTGTTGTACTCATGTTATGAACCTGATTGTGCAAGATTGTTTGGCTATTTTAGGTCCTTCTATTGATAAAATTGTTGCAATTGTGCGTAGTTTGAATTCTTCAAATAAGAGACATGAAATTTGGAAAAAATGTTGTGTTGATGTTCGTTTGTATAAGAGAAACATAGACAATGATGTTCCTCATAGGTGGAATTCCACATATGCATTGTTAGAAGTAGCCATTCAATATAAAGCTGTCTTGCATAGATATATTCAGACAATAAATCAATCAACTAGAAGTTCTACTTTACCGATTCCATCTGAACATGATTGGCTTGTTGCTCAGTTTGTTTGTGGTTTTTTAAAGACTTTTGATTCTTCAACAAAAATATTATGTGGTGTGTATTATCCTACTTCTAGTCGTGTGCTGACTTGTTTGATTGATATTCATTGTGCATTTCAATCATATGCTCATATTGATGCATTTGAAACTGCTATGATTGCCATGAAAAGTAAATTTGATAAAAATTGGGCAACTTTTCCTAAATTGTTTTGTTTTGCTACTGTTATGGATCCTAGGTTCAAAATTTGGGCAATTAGTGAGTGTTTAAATATTATTGGTTGTGAGGAAGATGACATAAAGGTAAAGGTAGATGAAATTAAGTCTTCTCTGTTTAAATTGTATGACCATTACAAGTCTAATGTGTCTGCTGCATCATCACGAAACTCTACTGAAACCACAACTAATCCTCAAAGTACTGTTTCTGGTAGTACTAGTTCTTCCTCAATTTCTATTGCTAACTTTCAAAACAGTGCTATGAGAGCCTTGAAAATGGCAAAGGTGCAATCCTCTGTTTGTTCTACTTATGATTTGCAATACTATCTTGATGCACCAGTTTTAGATGATGTTGATGAAACTGCATTTTCTGTTTTGGGATGGAGGAAATCACATGATACACAATATCCTGTGCTTTCCATCATGGCTCGTGATTTGCTAACTGTTCCAACTTCAACTGTTGCATCCGAAGCTGCTTTTAGTGCATGTGGTAGAGTGGTATCGGAGAAGAGGGCTAGCTTGAGTCCGAACACTATAGAAGCTCTAATCTGCGTCGAAGATTGGCGCTTAGCTAAGGCAAGAATGCAAGAGGCTGCTCAAGAGGAGGATTGGGCAGAGGATCTAATGAACATCAAGCTATCAAGACCTGAATTTGTTGAAGAAGAGACCCCTTCCCCTGCTGAATCAGCCACCTGATTTTATTTTTTCAGTTTTGGTAACAAAACATTGGTTTGTAATTTGTAAACTCCATAAGGAGTTAAGCACCATAACTCATAACTGCATATTGTTACTTTTAGTATAATTAAATCAATACAATTTCAGTTTTGAGGGTTGTGTATGTGCCAACCTAGTTGGGATGTACATGTGAAATGCAAATGATAGATAGGTTGTGTAGGTGCCAACCTAGTTGGGATGTACACATTCTATAGTGATGCATTTCTCCCTCTATTTATAATTAAATTATATGTTGTTAACTTGTTAAATTGTGACTTGGGAGTTGACATTTCAAAATTTTGGCAAGTTAAAACCAATGAATTAGTCATCTGCTAAGTTTTATAGTTATAATTGACATAAATTAGGCAATTTGAGAAGCCAAAAAGGCCTAATTTGGGCTGCCCATTCGGGCCTATTGGGCTGCCCGTTCGGGCCTAGCCCAGCCCGGCTCTAAAGCCCGTAAGTCTCAAGCCCGATGGGTGGGCTTCGATTTGTGTATTCAGGCCCAAACCCGACCCGGCCCGGCCCGAAAGCCCTATTGGGCTCTTGTAATTCAAGCCTGAGCCTGGCCCGAGCCGGAAAGATTAGGGCCGGGCCAGCCCGGCCAAGCCCATTGCCAACCCCTATATGAGGCACCTCCATGGAGGTAGGACCAATACCTCCTTACTTGCAACTGCAAGCACCTCTCAAACCTCTCTCAGCATATATCTTTAGTTAGTGTGTTATGAGTATGTTATTTTTACTAAAATAATCATTGATCAGCCTCGAATTCTCTTATACACACGTAAGCCGAACTTGTCGAATTCTTTATAGAAACCTAATAAGATTTTCGGGCCGGGCTTAGGCTTTAATACACAAGCCCAAGGCCCGCTCATCGGGCTTTGGCTTGCAGGCTTGGAGGGCCGGGCCGGGCTAGGCCCGAACGGACGGCCCAAAATGGGCCCAAAACCTATTTAGACATATATATATCTTCTAAAAAAAAAACTATAGGATTTTGGCTATGTTGTGATTTGAACATAAAACCTCACATAACAAGCTTAAACTCTCAACCAACTGAGCTAACTAGTTTATTTGTTAAGTTTGTGAATCATAACATATTTTATAGCTCTTTCGTTTGTTTACTTCAATAAATTATTAATATGCTTATTAAGTTATTATATAATACTATTATGTTAGTAATAGTATAATACCGTAAATAATAAACTTTTAAAATTATATACAACATTACAACTATAATAAAACATAAATGTACATATGTTTTATTATATATTTTATTACATATTTTTATAAACAAACGATACAATTGTGTTGTCAACAATCTAAACTGTTTAAATTTTAGTTCCTCACTCAAAGATAATTCGTGCGAAAAATTAGCTCAATCGGAGATGTAAAAGTGACATAATGATGGTCGAATTAATGAATGATCGTGGTTTTTCTAATAATGATCGAATGGGTAGATGAATTTCGATTTAGCTGATTTTTTGTATAGTTGATCTTTGACTATGAACATAGAAAATGAACAGGTCAAATTGTTGAAATCACGTTGTGGTATTCATAATTATGGAAACAATAAGGTTTCAACGGAAAAGTTATTAGAATTGTACTTTTTAAGTATATTTATATGTAGAAACTCACATATCGATCGAGTTTTCAATGATCCGAAGTTCTGAACTGTTCAAGTTTTAGTTCTCCACTCACAGAGAATTCTTGCAAAAAATTAGCTTAATCGGAGATGTAAAAGTGACGTAACGGTGGTCAAATTAATGAACGATCATGATTTTTCTAATGACAATCGAATGCGTAGATGAATTCTGATTTAGCTGATTTTTTGTAAGGATGATCTTTGACTATGAAAATAGAAAATGAATGATTCAGATCGTTGAATTAATGAATTGACGATCGTGGTTTAATAACTTTAATTATAGTTGTATTATAAAAGTTGTATATACACATATATAATTATGTGTTATTATACTTGTAATGTTATATATAATTTTAAAAATTTATTACTTTATTATTTATGGTATTACATAGTTTACACTATTACTATTTACTAATATTATAGTATTATATAATAACTTAATAAACATATTAATAATTTTAAAGGATAAACAAATGAAAAACATATTAAATATGTTATGATTCTCAAATTGGGCTTTGGGCGGCCCATGGGCTTCAAGGGGATGACCCAAGCCCAACCCAAGAAACTTTCAGGTTAGGCTGGCCCAAATTTCGGGCCAAATCAGGCTTCGGGCCTAATGGGCCGAGCGGGTTTTGAGTGGGCTTCGAGCCTTGGGCTTTTTGGTGAAGCCTAAATCTAAACATATTGTTAATTAATTTTTAATCTAATCTACTTCATAGAGTTTATGAAAATACTTTGAGATATTAATATACAAACTAAACATAAAATGAATTTCTTTCTAAACATAATGTTCTACTTGAAACCCCTTTCATTTTGAAAGCAAATCTAATTCAGATAAAAAAAAAACAAAACAAAACAAAACAAATCTAATAAATACTGAAAAAAGCCTAAAAATCTTTTTTTTTTTTTCAATAACAATTCTTATCTTCATTTCATTATCCTTCTCATATAAAGACAAAAAAAAAAAATTCGACCTTTTTCCGTAGATTTTTGTGAATCTTTTTTTCTGTTTTTCTCTTTAATATGAATTTAAAATCTTTGCAATTTGATGAAGTGAGTTGAACTATTGAAGTGCTGTACCTCAAAGCTCAAAGCTCAGAGTTCAAATGGGAAGTGTGGGACCAACATACTGTAAGTCCAAGTCGCATGCAAACTGGGAATTGACACTTTCTTGTTCATAAGGGAAGGGCAATTCTGTCCATTTAATTCCCTCACTCGCCTTCTAGAAGGAACAAGTCAGTCTGTCGGACGTGGATCCTCCAGTTTACGCGGCAACGAAGACCCAACTGTAGCGTCGATGTATGCACTCCATTTGTACGACGACTCCGTCGTAAGCCACCACGTCGCGAAAGCACCGTAAAAAAACCCCACTGGCACCAAAACCAAATGTAGTCTAAAAGACCAATGGTCAAGATGCAATCCGTACTCAGAAATCTGTGGAGAGAAGTTAAAATGAAGTGAGAGACTTGCAGCAGGCGTGTCCACTCCGTGTGCAGTGCGCGTAACCTGCACACACAACGCAACACATGCCGCCTAAACTTTATTATTTCTTAGCAAAAGAAGAAAGAAAATGATAAACTTAATTAGTTCAAGACTTCAAGTAATTAAGTATTGTTTACAAATTATAACCAAGGACGAATTGGAAAGAACAATCAATTGTTTTGTTTTTTTTTTTTTTTCAATTTAAAAGTTTCAATATTATAAATAAGTCAATACAAAATTTCATATTCCATTTTAGTTATTAAGCTCAATTCACTTAATGATGTCATGTATTTTAGTGCATTGAGAAATATCAGTTTGTTCATCGCTTTTTTTCATTATTTATAGACGTAAAATTATAATGTTGCCCTTAATTTAATTTAGGATATAGAAATGAAGTGCAGTTATATAAATGAGATTTAGGATTTAAAATGAGGTTTAGAATTAGGGTTCCAGAGATTATGACTTATGGTTTAGGTCTGTTCAAAATCTAAACCGTTTTACTACGTAGTAATTAAATATAAACCAAATACAAATCTAAATATGAATAATAATATATATTTATTAATGTATAAGCAGTGCTCTAAAGCTAACCAGTTAGCAAGTTAATACGAAACTAATCATGTTTTTGGGCCCACCACATCACTAATTTCATAATCCGAACCATCAATTATTTAAACCCTACTTCAAAGATCATCATTGTAAAAAATCAACTAAATCGAAAATCATGTAGTCATCTAATTAAGATAAAATAAATAGACAATCAGTATTTTCGATAAAAACATAGAAATAATTGTTCTTATAATCAAATGATTAAATGACTTTCGATTTTGAAGATTTTTTACATGGATGATCTTTGAAATAGGGCCTAAAAAATATATGGTTCGGATTTTGAAATTAAATTGTGCAGTGGGCCCAACATGGTAGTTAGTTTTGTATTAACTTATTAACAAGTTAGTTTTAGAGTATTCTTGTGTATTGTAAATAATATTTTTTTTATTTTAGTTAATAGTGACTAAAATAAAATTATAAAAAAATATATCAATTAAAATATAATTGTGAAAAATTTTATTCACTAATTTGTAATTAACCCTATAATTTATACCTCGTTTACAGAAATTTAATTGAAAAAACACACAATTCACCGATAACAAATTATTATTTTACAAAAAGTAAAATAAACAAACCTAATTAACAGTAGCACAGATGACTGTGATTAAGATTTCTAAATTTCTAATTATGGTAAAAAAGTTGAATCACTTTTTCTTTCCCAAACCCCAACCACCATAAAACGCAAACGCTCTCTCCTTTGCTCACCTTCCATTTTTATTAGGGCTCTCTCTCTCACTCTCTCTCTCTCTCTCTCTCTCTCTCTCTCTCTCTCTCAATCTTTCCTTCTATGTGTGTTCGGGCTTGAAAAGAAAAGCTGGTGCTTATTTTTGTTGAGGTTGTGATTAGTAATTTTGGGGAATTGATATATCGAATCAATAATTGGGATATTGGGCGGGTGGGTGATGTGAGAGAATGCCTGCGACGGAATACCAACAACAGGGCTCGTCAGGTGGCGGTGGTGGTGCCTTGATCAACAACAACAACAACCACAACAACCATTTCGCGGGGCGTTCCATCTTCAGCCTCCGGCGCGACCAGTTCAATTCCATGGAAACCCAAGCTCAATCTGTGGACTTGGACTCGTTCCAAACCCATGTGGCCGATTGTTTACACAATTTGTCTTCTTCCTCCTCCCACGACCTCCTCTCCCTCCACTGGCTCCGCGACCTCCTCGACGCCTTCCTCCGCATCCACCAAGAGTTCAAGCTCCTCCTCATCTTCACCAACAACAAGGCAGCCCCCAACCACCACCACGTCAGCAGGCCCACCGTCGACCGCCTCCTATCCGATTACTTCGACCGCAGCGTCAAGGCCCTTGACGTCTGCAATGCCATCCGCGACGGGATTGAGCAAATAAGGCAGTGGCAGAAGCTGCTCGAGATTGTGCTCTGCGCTTTGGACCGCGACAGGACCCTCGGCGAGGGCCAATTCCGAAGGGCCAAGAAGGCCCTAATCGATTTGGCCATTTCGATGCTCGACGACAAGGACTCCAACGCCACCAACCTTGCCCACCGCAACCGATCCTTCGGCCGCAACAACCCCTCCAGCACCACCAAGGACCCCCACCGCTCTTTGGGTCACTTCCGATCGCTGTCGTGGAGCGTCTCGCGGTCCTGGTCCGCCGCCAGGCAGCTCCAGGCCATTGCCACCAACCTGAATCCGCCGAGACCCAATGAAATTGCGGCCACCAATGGCCTCGCGCCGGCGGTTTTCACCATCAATTGGGTGTTGTTGTTCGTTATGTGGGCCCTGGTGGCGGCCATTCCATGCCAGGACCGCGGGCTCCAGGTGCATTTCTCGATTCCGAGGACCTTTTCGTGGGCGGCGCCGCTGCTGTCGCTGCACGAGCGGATTCTGGAGGAGTCGAAACGGCGGGACCGGAAGAATGCCTGCGGCTTGATGAAGGAGATTCATAAGATGGAGAAGTGCTCGCGGGTGATCAGCGAATTGGCGGATTCCGTTCAGTTTCCTCTGACGGAGGAGAAGGAGGGGGAGGTGAGGCAGAGAGTGCAGGAACTGTCCAACCTCTGCGATGGCATAAAGGAGGGGTTGGACCCCTTGGAACGCCAGGTCAGGGAGGTGTTCCATGGAATTGTAAGAAGCCGAACAGAGGGTATGGACTCTTTGGGAAGAGCCAATAGTGAGTGATTTCGGGTATCCGATTTGTATTGCGACCAAGATGATGAAGTGCTTGTGACATGTGAAACAACAACAACAAGTAGATCGAAGAGAGGATGCAGGTCATTTTTGGAGGCCTCTGCCTGCCGGCAATAAAATTGGGTAAGGAGGAGATCACCTTTTCTTGTATTTAATCAATTAATCAATCACCATATATTATGTAAAGAAATTAGGAATATGCAATGGACCTCCGCTCGGTCGATGTTGCTGTTTTTTTTTTTTTTTTTTGCCTTTCTGTTGTTGGGTATTTATTTTGTATAATGGAATCTTTCAGCAAGCTTTTGGCTGCTGCTTCTGATTTTGTGTTCAATGATTATATAATTTTCTCTTTGTTCCCTAACCTGGCTTTGTGTTTGAAAGGAACTGAGAGAGAGAAGATGGTGTGTGTGTGTGTGTGTATGCAATTGGAGGCCTCGGAAAGCCTGCTCTATATACTATGGCTTTGTGCTTGAATCTAATAACAATATACCAAATAAAATCATCCAAATGTCATTTTGCAGCAGCGTGGTTCTATAATCTATATGCTTATTCTCCTCTCATTCAGTTGTGTTGTGTGTATCCGGCTAGTTACAACCCCTTCTTACATTCCCCTCACATGCTAGTAATGTCTAGCATGTGGCCAGTTTTGTGAGAGGTAGATTGCTTACAATGCTTTTATATCAGAATTGCTTACTCTCTTCTGAACTTAGAAACTACGATGCCATAATTAGTGTAAAAAGCTATTCCACATTGTCACATCATATACTCATTCTCAGTAGCTGTCTTTGAGGAGAGCAACCGTCTGCTTTCTTCATCATTTTGTTACAATTGCTCATATTTTGATTGATTAATCCAGTGTGAGTAGAAAAAATAAAAAATAAAATGTTCTGCTGTTGTTAATTGTTGTTGGAATTTTCTCCTAATGATATTGCAATTGCTAGCTTCAACTTCCCCTAAATGAAGAGGTTGATATCAAGTCTGCCCAGTTCCGTATGCAGTTGAGTTAGGCTTTATGTATTCCAAACCTTGGTAAATGCTGCACTTCTCAGTGCATCTGAGATTGACCAGGTTTTATTATTTATCCAAGTTCCCACTCTTTTATTGCAGACAGGAATTTGAAATTTCTTCAGCTAACAGTAGCCTGTAGGGTTCATTTTTCAATTCTTGGTTGATTTCCAGTTTCTTGCCCATGACAGTAGCCTGATTACTTTGGACCTCACTTTTTTCCTTGAATAGAAAGAAGGATACATATGCAAAGTTCTCCAATATGCTTTGCCTATTTGCCTAATTGTTGCGTAAAATAATTAAGCACCTTGGCTCCTCTAAACGAAAGTCCTCCGCTCTGAGAAGCTTGCCCTCCTATCTTTCATTGTTTTCTATCCTTGCCCCCTCCTCTCTTTCTGCCCTTTCTATATTTAGCTTTTCCTACTGATGTTACTTGGTGTAGATGGTCCAGGGCAGTTAGAAATCTTATACAAGGGTCTAGGTATATGCAGCCACCTTTAATACTTGAAAGCAGTGGCATCTTGAAGAGCTCATATAGATAGCAGGTAGTACTGATAACTGGGAACCTCAAAAATCCTCCAGTCGACCCGGTTCAAAAATGGGGAGCAAACCATGGGCCTGAACAACTCGGTTCCTTGCCAATTATTTTGACTACACCATATATGCATAACTAATCTTCTGCATAATTTAAGCCAATTTGAATTCGTCTATGGGGATTGCCTCTAGCTATGTTTGGTATGTCTGTTAGATTCCAGGAAATTTTGGGGCAATCCATCGCTGTCTTATCCTCAATTTGCTGAATAATGCAGTTGGTAGCTTGTAACATCCACCGAGACTGCAAATTAGCCATTTGCATGGCTACCTCGTAAATATGAGAGGCTGCCAGAGCAGTTGACCCCTCCTTTAACTCACTGTTAGCTGTTGCCAAGTGTAGGCTTTAAATGCCAAAAGCTATTTTTTGTCCACTTTTTCTGGCTGGAGTTAAATATGCAATGGTTATGTGTTTGCAATGTTTGTACTTGCGAGATTATTAGTCTCTTGCAAATCTACCCTACAAATGGACACAACAGGCTGCCAAAGCAGTCGCCTCCCTCATGACTGCTTATTAGCTGTTAGGCTATAAATACCAATGGCTCTTCTTGCCTTCTATTGGTTGGAACTAAGAAGTGAAATATACGTTGCAACTTGTCAAGAGATGGAGCACAATTTTTATTCCTCTTCTAGCTTTCCCCGTCAAACAAACAAAGTCTAAATTTAATACACAAAAACAATAAAGCATAGATTTTCTATATTTTTTTATAAAAAAATAAATTGATGCTTGGAAATTTTATATCCCTAACCTCAGGTCAGCTAGCATCACGGAAAACTAGTCAAAGTAAGAACTAGGAATCCAAGTGTCAATTTTTCTTTGCATCTTTGTAAATGAGTAACGTCTTTTGTAGAGTTGTTTTTACTTGTTTTTACTGGTAGTGTTTAACGGCTCAACAGTTCAATTAAAAGATGACATATGTTCAAAAAATAAGAAGTTATCATCAAAGCTAAACATATGTCATCTTTTAATTGGACTGAACTATTGAGCCACTCAACATTACCACGTGGCAGGAACAATAAGTTTCTCTTTTGGGACAGAGGGTTAGAGCTCTAAGTGCCCGTTTGGCACTGCTTTTTAGAAGTACTTTTATTTAGTAGCGCTTTTATCAGAATCGCTTATATTAAGAAGCACATATAAATTTTTATAAAACTTATAAGTTGTTTATACAAAAGCACTTGAAAGTGCTTCTTGAGAAAGCACCTGATAGGTGCTTCTCAAAAAACCCCTTAAAAGTGCTTTTATAACTTAAAAGCACTTCTAATTATTTTTGCCAAACGCTATCAAAAACGCTTTTACTAATTTGAAAGCGCTTTTGACAATTTTAAAAGCAGTGTCAAACGGGCCCTAAAACTGCTCCAATTTCTGTGTGGAGTCTAGACCAGAGGCTAACGACAAGTAAAACTATTCAGATTCCATGCGTAGCTCTGCATGGGTTGGATGGGCTGAGGGTGAGCTTGATGGGCTTGAGTGATCCATCTGGTCCAGCCCATATGATGAAAAAAAAATAACGAAATGGCTTAAGCTTTAAATTTGTTGCTTTTTGTATATACATGTTTTTCAAATTTAGAGAAAAATACGTGTAGCTTAAATAAATACAGACACCACTAGATGATAACATAAATGCAGAAAAAAGCCTTTAATTTAATTTTTTATTTCAAGATTTGAACTTTTAGTTTATTACATTTTTTTTTATCTGGGGGTGGCGGGATTCAAACCGAAACCTCTCCCAACATTGGGAAAAGAAATGCCACTAGACTAACTGTTAGTTGCCCTGCATTATTCAGGAAAAGGGTTGCTGTTTTTTTTTTTTTTTTTTGTTTATGAGTTAAGTATTTTGAGTTTAGGATTTATAGTGAAAAGATAAATAATTAGATACATCATCAGTTACAACAGGGAAAGTGAGAGTTTGAGCTATATATATATAGTAATAATAGTGTATTAGTACTAGTAGATATAGTAAACAAAAACTATCTCTTTCTAGTTCTGATCCTATTAATTGCTATCATTGCAAGAGAGACAAGAAACACTGAACTTGCAATGATAAAAGGAGAGCACAACAGCTTAGAATTTTGTAAACTTGCAGGCTGCTTCTCTAGAGTTGATTTCTCACCCACATCTTTTTGTTTCTCCATTTCAGGAGATTCACATTTCTCAACTTCCTTCTTCTCTTTGATGTGTTCTTCTTCAATATTGTTTGTTTCTTCTTGAATTTCATTTTCTATTCTATGACTTCTTTCTCTTTTCTCATGGTGGTAGTTTGCAGGACCTTCTTTAATGGTTTCTTGCTTTTGTAGTTCAACAACATCACCTTCTTTACGAATACCATCCGTAAACTGTTTTTCTTGAGCTTCATCATCAGCTTTTGAACATCGACCTGTTTCCATAAGGAGATGGCTGAAGCAGAATCAGTTTCCACTACAACTTTCTTGTAGCCTCTAACCAAAGCTAGAAATAGTTTTTATCATTTTTTTTTTATTGCATTGAATTATATTCTTTGTAATAATTATTCTTGTTTTTTTCTCCTGTTTAGATGAGAGTAGTTGGTTTAGAATAACATGTAATGACAATATTATTCTTGATGTTCAAGTTTGATGATGCAATTGCTTAAAGAAAATAGTTAATGGAATTTAAATGTAATGGTTGACAAGATGGATATAGTACACAGAAGGAAAAAGCTATCTTTTTCTATTTCTAAACCTGTTAATTGCTAGCATTACAAGAGAGACCAGAAGGGCTGAACCTGCAATGATGAAAGGAGAGCACAGCAGCTTAGACTTTTCTAAACCTTCAGGCTGCTTCTCTAGAGTTGATTTCTCACCCCCATCTTTTTGGTTCTCCCTTTCAGGAGATTCACACTTCTCAATTTCCTTCTTCTTTTCCATGTGTTGAATTTCATTTGCAATTCCATGACTTCCTTCTCCTTTTTCATGTTGATAATTAGCAGAATCTTCTTTAATGGGTTCTTGCTTTTGTAGTTCAACAACATCACCTTCTTTACAGATTTCATCTGTGAACTGTTTACCTTGAACTTGATCAGTTTTTGATGATTCACTGCTCTCTGGCCTACTACGAACGTCCTCATCTAGCCCGGCTTTTGGCATTTCTCTTTCTGCTTCTGAACTCTTCTGCTTCTTCATCTGATCTTTCAAACTTGGGAGCTCAGAAGCTGTTTCTTCTGAGTGAGGTTCAGTTACCTGAGTTTCTTGTGATGGGATAGCAACTTCATGAGTTACTACTTCAGTGCTTTTATCAGTGTCTTCCTTGATTGTCCCTTTAGCATATTCTCTCTTTGGCACCTTATCAGCTGCAACTTCTTCATTGTCCAATTCCTTTCTACCAACTTTCTCTTTCTCAATTCCATCACCTTCTTCAATCTTTGGCTCTTCACTATTTTCTGATGCAGATTTTGTTGTATCTTGTATACTTTGAGTCTTTGAATCTTTAACTTCTTGCATTTTACTTCCATTCATGTCCTTTTCAAGAATTCCATCAGCTCCAATCTCTTTCTTAGACCCCTCTTCATCAACCCCTTTTCCCTTAACCCAAACAATTTCTTCCATTCTCTTTCTCTCAGGCTCACCTGAACCATCACTCTCAGGAACCTCTTCAGCTTCAGTTTGTGTCATCTGTGGTCTTCTTATATCCATCCCATCTTCTTTCACTTCCTCAATCCCAACCCCAACAACTCCTTTCACCGATTTTGGCATGATGATTGTGAGAATTGATTCTTGTTCATCAAACTTGGCTTTGATCCGATCCAAAACCACTCCATGTGGAATTCGAAAGACCTTTCTAAAACCCCTTATCTCCACCTCTTTCTTGAACATCATCCATCCCAGCATCACCTTCTCTTGAACTGGCTTCTCCCCCAAAATGCCAATCTTAGTCCCATTTTCATTTATATCAATTTCAATATGCTCTCTTCTGTAACCTGCATTTTCCCAAAAAATTTCATAAACAAAAATACGCGCATACACACATACACACACAGGTTATTGAAATAAAATGATTGACCTTTGAGATGGATGGTGAGGATGAATGAGCTTTCGGTTTCCTTGGATACGAAAAGAGGACCTGATTTGTCCTTGACAATCCGAAAATCGGCAGAGGAAGCAACATCATCTATGGTATGGGTGATCTTCAGTTCCAGTTCTAGATCCATTGCTGGGCTTCTGGTATTAGAAATCAATTTAGAAGCTCCAAATTTTACCTAATAAAATGGGTAGAGCAGAATGTGCACTTGTGAAGGGCATGTTAAAAAGAGCCCATAATAGTGGTCTTTTGTGAGCATATGATGAACAAAGCACATATTCATTGCTTCCTAATTTGGTATTCTTGGAGGGCAGTTATAACGGTTAAAATCCTTTGCTTTCCATAATATTGTTTGCCTTGGCGGGAAGCCAACTGCTTTCTTTGATACCAAATCATGCAGTTGCCCAGGAAAAGCCCTCAATGAAGTTCCAGACATACTTGTAATGTACAAAATATGGCCCACCTTTTTGTACATAGACGGCCATCGGCACATTGGCCCAGGTAGCTTAATAATCTCAGCCCAAGTTAGAACATTGGCCCATAGGAAATACTTAGTTGGATTTTGGGTCTAATCAAATTTAGGGTTGAGCTTGACAAACATCAAACCTTTTTTGTTGACAGAAAATCTAAGGCTGCAAGCACTTAAGGTTACTCCAAGTGATGAGGAATGATAAATAAATCAGTTAAGATTATGATAGGAGTACGGTTCCATAGATTTCAATATAACAAAACATTCTAGGATAGAATATGATATGTTTTCTATTGGGAAATATTTTAATAAAATGAAGAGTGATGCTATTCTGACTACCCTAAATTACTGCGTTGATCACCTTATTTTAAAATTTCAATTTTATCCTTAAAACAAAAAATTTCAATTTTGTTCATCGGGTCATTTGACAGTTATTTACCAAAATATTTGTGGTTATTCGGCAATTATCTGCTGAATATTAGTGAATTTTTCGGTGGATAACCACTAAATGAAAATGAAAAAGGCATTCGACAGTTATCTGCCGAAATATTTGTGATTATTCGACACTTATCTGCCGAACATTGGTGAATGTTTCGGTAGATAATCACCGAATGGATCTGGGTGATTTCTTCATGTTTTTACAATAAAGGCTAAAATAGAAAAAAAAAGTTAAGCAAAATATGTTAGGGTGGTCAACTCAACAGCTGTGGGTGATTTACATAACCTCACTCTAAAATGAATTGTACTGCTTGACAAAAAGAAAAGATTGAAATTCAGGTTATGCTCCTAGAGGAAAGTCTACTATAAAAGGCTTCATCATTGCATATATCATATATTTGTTACTGCAGCATAATCACTTCATCATATGAATATCACTATATGAGTTAAATTGACATTCCATGTCTATTTTGATATCCACATATTGTATGGATAGTTCTTATGTTCATCCTATGTTGAGATGATTTTTTTAAAAATTATTTGGTATAATTGATATACCGTCACATGGTGTAACCAATCCGCGTATAAAGGTATTGTTGGACGACATATTTATATTTATAGGATATAGTATTAATAATGTTCACCCATATTATAATACATCAATTGATTATACCACGTGATATTGTATTAATTATATGATGCACCTTAGATTTGTGTATGCCCACCACTCATCCAGCCACAGGCCCCCATTTATTTTTTCTTGAAACATATTTGGGCAAATGGGTCACAGGTCACGAGAGTTATTTAAATGGTAAAACCCATCATTCATTTAGTGGGGGATCTAAGTCCATACCTCAACCCTCCCTAGTCCCTGTCTACCAAATTGCTTTGAGTACCAAGATGCTGGGATTACAGCCAGCAAGTCATTGGTCTTGTGACTTTCAAATTTAAAATTCATCCAAAAACACAAAAGAGGACAGAGCAGGGATAAAGTAGAAAAGAAAAAGTAGCAATTGATTGCATGCCAAAACTAAAGGACCAAAAGTGCTAATGATTTTAATTAGCCCAAAAAGAAAAAGAGAAGTGCTAATGATTCCAAAGTAGGGACTAAGAGCATCACAATACATGTGTATAATCATCACTCTTAAAGTTACTTTAGACTCAAACCACAATGCCTGGTGCACATTTGACATTACCCTACTCCGGATTTACTAATTTACACATATTACAAGCCATCTGATCTCTTCCTTGTTACTTTTTACAGCATCAGGAGAACCACACAAAATAGAGTCATTTGAACAGCAAATAACCCCACCATCACCTGCAGTCCCACCCCACAATACACAAGAATCCCAATCAGCATCCCATCAAACTTAATGTTTAACAAAAAAAAAAAAAAAAAAAAAAAAGGAAAAGCCATATATATATATATATATTTAACATTTTTCATTAAAGAAAACTACACAAACACGTCTATACATTTTCATGTGGGGAAGGGAAGCATATGCTATGTGTAGGCATACTTCAATATTATGTTCTGTGCTAAACTTTTCTTCAATAAAATGAACAAATTTTAATGCTTCAATAAGTCATGAAGATCAAGAACTAATAACCAACGACTTTATACATACAAATACAAACTTGATGTCTATAGATACATAACAATGTTAACGTAGAGAGAGAGAGAGAGAGAGAGAGAGAGAGTAGAAAAAGCCATTTAACACTTTTCATAACAGCAAAACAACACATAGACATACATTTTCATGTATGGAATAATGGAAGTATATGTGTAGGCATACTTCACTATTATGTTCTGTGTCAACTTGTGTTTTTTCTTTGAAAGGAATAAATGAACCAAATTTTAGTGCTTCAGGGTATGAAGATCAAGAACCAATAACCAAATACTTTATACATACAAATAGGGACTTGCATGTACGATTTATAGGCATACATGATAACAATTAATGTTAATATAGAGAAAAATTTGGGTTACCTGTCCCTGGTGGCCAGAGGTTGGTAAAGGGCGTATTGTAGCAGAATCAACTTCACCAGTAGGCAGAGGAACTGCAGGGTTACTGTTAATAAATGGCATACCATTACTACCACCACCTTTATCTGGTACTACGGATGGCACAGCCACTGAAGAGCTTAGGCTTGGTTCTGGACTTGGCGAGGTTGCTTGGTGAGGATGGAATGGCCATGGGTACGCTGGAGAAGATGACACTACTCCACCACCACCGAGACCAGAACTGGGTGCTGGGGCTGCCATTGGAGGAGGAGCTTGTGCAGAGACTCTTATAGCCAGCTTTTGGGTGTCTTGGCATGTTTTGAGAAGAGAACCATTGTTGAAGGAGAAGTAGAAGAAACCAGGGCGTGATGGGTGCCACTTAATTTTGTAATGTAACAAGAATTTAGTTAGAAAGCTGAAATCTTTGACACAATTATGATATACCCATATGGAGATTTGAAGAAACATTTACTTATTTTAAGCACTTCAATCAAAAAAAAAAAAAAAAACCCAAGTTCAAAGACAGATTAAATTGAGCAATCTCTCAAAAAACCAAAGACAAACAAAGCCATTTAATTGTGTGTGTGTGTGTGTGTTTGAGAGAGAGAGAGAGAGAGAGAGATACCGTATAGGAGATGGAGTTGGGCTTGTTAAGAAGCGTGGCTTGAGTGAAATTGCAGAGATTGAAGGCTCTTTGGTTCTGGAAAATGTAGAGGTTGTAGTGAAACTTGTGCTTGAAAACTGAAATGTTCAAGACAAGAAGAGGGTTAGTAGGCAGCAGCCTAATTAACTTTGATTTACTTAACACAATTTGTTGGGGTTTTAATAAAGTTTAAAGTAATTAAGTACTTACTGATGGAGTCTCCTACATGAACAATGGGATTTTTCCACTCTGAAACTCCATTTACTAGTATTGTGGTGGAGTGAGTATACTGGAAGAGTAAAGAAAGCAAACACAGGAAGATGATCATTGTGAATTTCATGATGAGCTTCTCTCTTGGTTTTGTGAATGCAAAATATAAAGATGGTTTAGGTCAGGCAGAGCCTCTTTATTAGTCCTTTGTAGCTTTGCCTTTATCTCTGGCTTCTGTTTGCCTCTGGGTCCTTGAGAAAGAAAAGAGGGTTTTGAAAAATGTGTGTGTGAGAGAGAGAGAGAGAGAGAGAGAGAGAGAGAGAGAGAGAGAGTGTTAAAATGTCAGGAGTGTTTGGCTTTTTCATGGGAGGAATTTCAATGGATGACAGACATAAACATTGGAGGTTGTGTGTTCTCATTATTTTACACAGTAAAAGGTAGAATCATTTTGTTTGTGGAAAATTTACCCTCAAAGAATAAAAATATTAAGAAAAAGAGATGATTAAAAAATAAAAAGGGAAATTGGTGGCTCTGATCGTTGATGATGGGGATTATTATTCTAAAATGATTACTTCTGTGATTATCAAACTTACATAATTTAATGTCTTGGGAGGTGAGGAGTACAGATCACTTTCTTTTATGAAGTCTCTTTTAACTTTTTATTTTTTGTTATTCAAGATTTCAATCCATTAATAATGTAATTAGGCTCATACTTTAATACACAAGGGAATAAAATCTTTAAAGTCTCTTCTTCCCTATCCTCTTTTTAAATAAGAGTGGTGAGAAGTGAGAATCCTCTTGGCCTCTGCCAAGCCAACAGCTCTCTGTCATGCTATACAGACAAATGGAAAGCAACTTCTCCTTATCACTAATCAGGCTTTGGAGGCTTGGTAAACTCAAAATGTCATGTAATGACATAATTTTAAATTTTAGTTTTTAAACTCAAGAAAAACAAAACTTTTAATGATCATAATTAAGTGAAAATATTAAGTTTTGCGTTACAAGATATAATGTTTTGAATTTTTCCACCAATTGTCAATTAGTTTTATTCTCTACACATACACATTAATAAGGTGTTAGAGCAAACAATACACATGTTCAATTAAACAACAACACACGTGCTTCATATTATTCAATTTATTTCATTCATACACATGTACTACACCTTACTTAGTCAAACACATGGATCATGCATGCTCCATGTGTTTGACTAAATCATACTACATGTGAGAGTATGTTGAAAATATACACTACACATTAGAAATCTTAAATCTCAAATTATAACATAACATTTTAGAATTCTCTACGTATTCTCTACACCCCTGCAGTTGGTCTTATGCAGAAAAGCAACCCTAAATTTGATTTGTATTTGTCTGTCGATGAAGGCAGTGGGCCAAGTTCTCCTGAGATTTTAGCCAAATTAAGGACAGAAAGATACAAAGGCAGGGACTAAAAGACAAACACAACAGTAATAGCTAATAAGGGCTTCGAAGGGATAAAAGAGAGAAACAAGAAATAATATAAAAGCATACCCCATAGTTTCATATTTACAAGTCTAAAACCATTCCGATGAAGAAATGGTAAGGAGTTCTTTTTTAGCCCAAAACACAGACTCTAGGGACAAAACAGCCCGCATGCAGAAGCTTATATCAAGCCGATCCATTTTAATTCAAACCCACAGTGTTAATGCTAAGATTTGGTTTTCTCAAAACCAAGGTTGCAATCTTATGATCTCTGTTTTTCCTTTCACCATTTGGTTTTTAGCTATGCTAGGTTCACCTTGTAACATAATATTAAGTGTGAAAATCGTATCCTTTGCAAAAGGATTAAAACTTAAAACTGTGACCATTGTATTGGAACTCAAGATGAGTAAATTCCATTAAACTCAGGATGACTAAATTCCATTCAAAATATTGATAACTCAAGATTAAGATATTTACTCAAGGTACATGAATTTCGACCCAATAAGAAACTCTTTCTCCATAAATAAATGTGTCTAGTGTCATGCCAATTCTGCTGTTATGGTATTAATTTCTGATTTCTCTCACGTGGTTTGTGTGATAAGTAATAATACATCACATACGTACCACTACACTCACGAGGTTATGCATTCTATGTATTGCGTTTTGTTCATGAACCCGTAGAGGGCAAATGCTATTGTCACACAAAGAGCAACCTAAACCCATAGAGGAAACCTCAAATATACAATTGGGTAGCGAATAACTAATGACCAGGCCAAGGATATAAATGAAACTATTTTGGAAAATTTAACATGATGATCTCTTTGGCCAGCTCTATTACTTTTATAACCCCATTTAATCCGGATATTATAAAATAGTGTTGTTATGCTCTTCTTTGTAAGCGTAGTTCTTCTCGGGGAAATATGTACACCCCTATAAACCTCTTTCACTCAACTGCTCCACTATATTCGACGGTGGCTCCATACCCTTAATGGTCAGGCAGTACCCCTATATATGCCTCTTTCACTCAACTGCTACACTATACTCGACGGTAGCTCCATACCCTTTGACTTCCTCTTTCATTACTTCATCCTTTCCATATCCCTCTCCCTTGTTCTCAATTACTCATCAAATGGCACTCAATTCATATCTTTAAGTTCGATCATTGACAAGGTTCAAAGCAAGGGTGGACCATTGAAAAATAATCGATTCCAAACCACAATGCTAGCAGATGGCAGGCCTCCGCTTTTCTTTTCATCAATTAAACCTGTTGGACTCAAATCAAAAGGAAATAAAATTAGGGCTTCGTTCAAAATAAAAAAAAGACGTGGGTGGCAGGGGTGTCAGTTAGAAAGGTTCTTACAATGTTCGTTCAATCAAGCAACATTTTTTTTTTTTTTTAACTTAAGGAGAGGGCCTCGTGGCCCATTCCGATGGAGGTATACCTCATCTTAAATATAATGAAGTATAGTTTGTGGAACTCACTCTGCATCATAATTCGATGATCGAGGCAACTAATTTATAATTCTCTACATCTTTGTAAAAAGTTAGGTAAATTAGAAATCATTAACACATCTAATTGTAATTCAATAAATAGACAAACATACTGATTGCATAAACACTTGAAATGATGACCCTTTAATTAAATGATTAAACGATTCTTAATTTGTCTAATATTTTGCACGAATGATCCTTATATAGAGACTTAGAAAATAGACGAATTCGATCATCAAATTACAATGCGGAGTGAATCTCACAAGCCATACATCATTATGTTTAAGATAATATATACCTTAACGGAAATGACCTATATATATTAATTATATATATGAAAAATCAACAAAAAAAAATGTATATATAAAAATGAAGTCATGCCTAAACTGGTGGAAGAAAAAAAGGAAGTGGAGGGGGTGGTGGGATTAGTAAGAGAGCTGCTATATGCACACCATTTTTCCTATTATTATCCCGTATTTTGAAAAATATTTTAAATATTTTGAGAATTTATTTGAAAAATAAAAAGGTTTTGGAATAATTTTTAATTTTTGTTTTAAATTGGGCTTGACCCAAAGTTGACTTTTTGATTTAGTGGGCCTTTGACTTTGGTTTTGGACTTGTTAGACAAGTCTCGAGTCCACGAGTCCGTAGACACGAACTGTACGTCTATTGAAGTTACAGTTTGAGAGATATAAACGTGTGAAGTCAGGGGCATTTTCGTAAAATTTCAACAAAGGGTTTTAAAAACCCATTTTCAGAAAATCTCTCATTTCTCTTTTTCTCTCTTCTCTCTCCTCTCTCTTCCCTCTTCTTATGTGCGACCCAGCCGACCACTACCTCCTTCGTCGGCCATTCTCTCAGCGACCCAAGGCCACCAACGCACTCCCCTCGTCGGCGTCGACCTCCTAGTGGGGTTCGATCATTCATCCAAGTCGTGACGATGCCACAACATGGCAAGACCTGATCGCCACCTCCGTTAGCAATCTGCCTTTTTTTACTACGTCGCGAGGCCGAACCACCCTTAACCTTTTCCTCTCGTTGTTCTGAGTACAATTGTGGTGCTCCTTTCTCGAGATGACCACCTAGACTGGAGAATTAAATTGTGTTATAATATAAGTGAATGTTATTAATACTATACTCTACTAATATAAACACATATCATCTAATAATATTCTTACATGTTAAATTAATTATACTACATGACGATATATCAATTATACCGTATAATTTTTCCATTCATTGCTACACACCCACATCATTTTTCATCTTACACAATTTTTTAAAACACACCCAAAGATTTTGAAAATACCCTCACTACACTAAGAGAGAAAAAAAAAAAAAAAAAAAAAAAAAAAAAAAACTTAAAACACATAGAATTCCAACCCCATTAACAGTTGCGGTCACCTCTGCCGTCGACAGTTGGACCCACACCGCAAGGCCTTCTCTCTCTGTCCGGCTTTCTCTTCCTTTCTCTCTCTTTCTACCCAAGAAAAGCAAAAAAAAGCAAGAACAAAANCAAGAACAAAACCCATCACCCGCCCGCTCTCTCTCTCTCTCTCTCTCTCTCTCTCTCTCTCTCTCTCTCTCTCTCTCTCTCTATGTGTTTCTCACTTCGCTTTTCTTGCCAAACAAAAAGGGAGACCGGAGACCTTGTCTGCCTCCAGATACCCGTAAAAAAAAAGTGTAAAACAACTTCACAATAGGGAATTTCATTCAATTCAGTTACCAGGAGACTTTCCCCCACCAAACTAGTAATAAACACGTCAGTAGTTACAAAAAGAGCATCTAACAATTGTGAAATACAACAGCAATAAATTCTTTAAATAGGAAATATTCCCTCCAAGTGAAAGTAAATACATATATCGGATCCCAGAAAAGAAAAATATAAATTCATAGACAATCTCTAGCAAGGAACTACAAGCAAGATCTCCCTAAACATAAACATATCCCTAACCATCAATCTTATATTTTGAGCTAAATATAAACTAATTCCAATCCTCTACTTCACCCTCCCTTAAATAATTGGGAAAACGAGGTTTTCATACCTGTTAACTACATACAGCAACATAAGGCTCTCTACCTCCATCTCCCTCAATGAACACCATATTTTTCTCAGTCATAACTTATGACTTAAAAGGAATTGCCCCTAAGGTTGAAATTTCTTTCTGTTCTCTGAATGAAATACCACAGTAGCTCTCAGAAAATGATAATCATCAGGAGGACATATCTAATTTGGACAATCAGCTTTCAAGTAGAATGTGTATACTTTTTCCTCCCTATGTCTTAGAATGAAGTTTGTTTTCCACGCCACACCTCAAGCATATACATTCTCTACCACTGCAATGAGCGAACTCTCCGGAGGACACGCGATGGTCTTCGCTTCTCCACAACTGGAATGACATTTTCCATCAGCTGCAGCAAAAGTACACAAAAGGTCAACTGCATAACAACTAATGACTACTACAAACTATATACTTTTCATCTAATGTCACTCATATTAGACTATATAAATGATATTAAAAACAATACTCATGTGTTACAATTACTTAAAATATGAACACCTATTCTTCTCTTCCTCCCTTATAAACAATAAAGATGTAGACACATTCTTCGAAAAAATTAGCTTAAAAAAATTACATTCAACCCACTTGATTATGATCCACTGCTGATCCATTAATCTTCAAAATTTTCCACTTCTACATTTTCATGAGAAAACAAGAATTACCCACAAGTTTCTCAGAGTGTATTAAATTATTGAAGATAATAGATAGATCAATTTCTATAAGCATACAAAGAATAAAATCTGAAAGCATGTGCAATATCTGTAATCGGTTCTCTTGTGTATTCTACTAAATATATGCATCTACTTAGCAAACCATCTTTGGTCATTATAATGGTTCTTCATATTGATTGCCTTGACTGCTCTGAACCCAAAGCTTAAATAACCTAGAAAAGCACCTATATAATTTGGGAGAGAGGATATGTTCCTTGTGTAATCATATATATCATGGTGAAACTTTCCTGTTATCTTCCCTGTGGACATACACAAGTATCCATCCACATATATTGTTAGTGTGTTCTTTCAATCATGATGCCCATAAAATTACATTTCAATAATGAAAAGGGCTGTCGATCTATTTCTATTATTTCAAAGGAAGTTCCCCGAAACTAAGTANNNNGGCCCCCGGAAACTAACCCCCCCCCCCCCCCCCCCCCCCCCCCCCAAAAAATAAATAAATAAATAAACAAGAACCTTTGTGTTTACCTTTAGGAGAATATATTTGGCTAAGTGTTTGGTAATACTTGAGCTAAAACTTCAGCATCTCACTTAGTACGCATAAATTTAATTGGCTATAATATTATCATAATTTAAAGAATGAAACAAATGTGTAAAGTTTGGTCAAAGAAAAATCCCACTCATGGGTTTTTGTCCATCATCAAAAGAAATAATGATTGAAAATTGGATTGACTGTTTAGAGAATTGGATTATCATGATTGAAAATTAGAATACATTGTTTTCCTTCTTTTTTCTTGTTGGGAGGAGGGGGATTGACAGATGATCTTGTAAACTGTTGGAAAATTTAGAGTCAGAAGAATTATTGTATATACAAAAACCATAAGTAGAGGTCAATTTATTTCTTTTCAAATTGACAGATGATTCTGTACACTTTGTGTATTAAATAATTTAGATTGACAAGAAAATCAGAATATTATAAATAAAATTACTAAAGGGTCAATTTGTCATTACATTGGTAGTGTTGAGAGACCATAAAACCCCATTATAATGAAAACCACCAGCAAAAGAATAAGAGATTTCTTCTCTCTTATCTCATTCTTTGAATTTCTTATAGCATTCTTAATATTTTCTTGAGTGCAAGGAAGAGAATTTCTAAATACCTAATTCTAAACATTAAGCTACATCTATGCCTGAAACACCGTTCAAAAAGAAGGGTTATAGTGTAGACTTTGTATCTGTTTCTTTTCTTTCTTTGGGCAGGAGTTGTGAAATAGTTGTAATGTTTCACTTGTAATTTTCTGCATTCTTTCAAATTCATTTTATGTAATTTAATGTTTCTCATTCTCCCTCCACCCCTCCCCCTCCNCCCCCTCCCCCTTTTCCCAAAAGGAAAAATAAAAAAAATCACCATAGCCTAAGACCATTTCCCAGTTAAAATGCAGTCACTTGCCATATCAATGAATAACTAAGAACAGGAGTGAAATGAGTACCTGCTTAAGCCTTTCCTCAGTCCTCGCAGCCTGCAATAGAAATCTTTGGTTAGACAATGGAAGATGCAATAAATGTCAAGTCTGCAAAAGAGAGCAAGTGAAACATAGATTACTCATGAACCTAGTTAGTCAATCTTGGTGCGTGTTCTATTTGAATTCTAGTTAGTCAGTTTGAATTCTGTTTGGCCTGGCTGGTTAGGCCTCTTGTCTCTTTTTGTACTTTTTGTACTGCTTTGCAGTTTGTTTGTTGTTTATAATAAAATTTCAACTACAAATTACAAGGTCTTTGTATCAACTTCAAAAACCCAAACACATAAAAGGCAGATAACTGAACAGTACATGATTTTACTCCTATACACACTCATGAACCTAGTCATCATGTGCATATATTAGAATCTCCAAAACCATACTGGATATTTTTCCTCTTTAAATTAACAGCATTAAGCGCTTATTAGTATACTAAGCCAGATGACAAAAAGGCTGCAATCGAGCCAACAAGCCAAGTACTAAAAGTTCAAGATGAATTTGTTTGATTTTTTATCAAGCACAAGCTTATAACGAAACTAAAATCTTGTTCAAACTTGGTTCATTAATTTTTTTGAGCAAGCTAGATTTTTCCAGGAGCTCAGAGGCTTGATTAGTTCTGCTTCCTTACGGATCAAAATCATGTTTAAAATTTACACGTTATATGGAATTTAAACTAATTTGACGTACTTGAGTTAAATTTCAAGTAAATTTACTCAGATTCTCCTATATAAATTGTCAATTAAGAACACTTAAATTACATATTTAAGAACCTCAATGAGTTATCTGTACACTGTAGAACAAAATAATGAAATATGATTCAATATTGTATGCATGTATACATATAATTTGGATAAATATGAATGTATATATACACATAACATACATATATACATATTTCTAACTAATAATCTTTTTTTTTTTTGGGGTATGATAACTAATAATATTTAGTCAAGCCTCTTATTAAAAAGTTTGTTCATAAAACAGAGCTTGAGCTTAAATTAATTACCAATCAAGCTTCACATAGGGGCTTGAGCATGTCGGGATGACTAAAAGACAAGTACAAACAAGCTTGAGTTTTGTTCAATTACAGTGAAACATTGACAAATGATGAGTCTTTTTTAATAGGACAAATGATAAGTCTTGAATGGTATGAAACAGGAAGGTGTAATGGTATTTGGTTAAAGCATGTATAAGGCTTTAATGCAACAAAATTGGCACTTGTAAACCACACAATCTGTATCGAAATTCATAGATGAAAAATCAACAGCTCATCATGAAGGGTGATGATAGTTATAATTGAATCATGAGAATGTCTTTCATCACCATATGCTCATTTCTGCCTAGTTTACTCAGATGACATCAGTCCTCAGCATATACAGTTTTCACTATTTTCCCAGTGTTTCATTTCAATAATCTGATCAACCGTCTATGGTTGAAATAAGTGAATAATAGGATTCATAATAACAAAGTATTAAGAAAAAGAAAAAGGAAGAGGATGAGGTCCTGAAATTATTATTACTAACATATATAAAAGTAGTTTACACAAACAGAAACAGAAGGTGAACAAAGTCAACTAAAGTCATATAAAAATGGAGATTTTCTGGACTTGGCTATTTGTAATTGACATAAGGTTGGCAGCCTTCGAAAACGAGACGGATGAAAGAAAAGCTAGTGTTGTTGCAAAGATTTTAACATGTGGTATTGAACCATTCTAACTTACTATACTGAATACTGATTGTGGCTAAAATACGGCTAATTGTGTCCCCGTAACCCTAATGCTACCAACAGAGAGAAATTATAAAGCATAGAGTTGTGCAAATGACCACATTACACTACCATTTAGTAGTAGAAAAACACATTTCTCAACAACACAATTCAATAGCCAACTCCAGCACAGTACAATACAATACCGATTTCGTTACCTTCTCTTTCAAAAGCCGCTCGTTCTCCTCCTCTAATCTAACTGCCAATGACTCCAATTCAACTTGGTAAGCCTAAAATCCGAAAAACACGCAAACAGAAAAACAAAAAACACAAAATAAGTTCACGAAACAAACCAAAATTCACAAATTGGGCTAAAAAAGAAAAAGAAAAAAGAAAAACCCCATTTCACCTGCTTCCGCTCTCTGGACCTCGCGGCCGACTCCCGGTTCTTGATCATCCTCCTCTGTCTCTGCTGCGCCGCCTTATCCAAGGGTTCCAAAACCGCACGCCCTCTCTTCCCTCTCCTACCCGTTCCTCCTCCTCCACTTGCAACCACCTCGACCCCGTTCCCGAACCCCATTATGGACCCCTCAACCTTATCAATGGACTGGAACGGGCTGAGCGGGATCGAATCGAAAGAAAACACTCCACCGCTCAATCGCTCGGTCTCCGGCGGAGGCGGAAGAGGAAGCGGCAAATCCTTGATATCATCTTCTTGGACGGCCCCAGCCCTGGCCAAAAAATCCTCCAGAGTCATCATTTCATCAGTTGCCTCTTCCTTACACTCCTTCCGAGTCTCGCCAGAGACAATTTCTTGCCAAACCTCGTCGACGGTCTTTGGCGGTGGCGCCGAGGAGGGTACGATGGCGGAGTTGATTTCAGAAACGGCGTCGATTAGGGTTATTTGGGCGTCGAGGAGGGTGGCGTCCGTGGTGAGGTTGTTGGAATTGGAGTTGTAGACGTCGCGGAGAAGGCCGTCGACAGTCATCGTCGAGCCGAGACTATGCGGCGTCGTATTGGTGTTGTTATGATGCGACGTCGTATTGCTATTGTTTAGGGTTTGGGGAGCGGAGGAGGAGGAGGAAGATGCTGAGGGTTTGGGTTTTGTAGAAGGGCGCCGTGAGAGATCCGAGTTTCGTGATTTTGACGACGACGACATTAGTTTCGACGACGCCATCTTTTCCGCCGTTTCCAATTTCTTAGGGCTCTCTCTCTCCAGACTCTGTCCAATCTCTCTCTTTCTCTCTCTTCTCTTTGTGGGTTTTTTTTTTTTTTTTTTTTTTTATCTGTTTGGGGTTCAGAATCTGCAAACCTCAGACGCAGCAGAGCAGAAGCAGCCTTTTCAATGAGCAAAGCGAGCAGTTTCCAGCACCTGCATTTTTTGGTTACCAAACTAGTTTTTTTTTTTTTTCTTAAGATTGCACTATGCTGTGGGTTCTACGCCAAATGGAGCAGTCAGAGAGGCGGGTGTACTGAATATGTATGCACTATTGTTGTACTGTACATTTAGTCGGTTTTTCTAAATTTTTTGGCCGGTTCGTTCCTAAAATGTGGTTGACTCGGACTACACAGGAATTTGCTATGTGCGATTTGGAACCTAATATAGGATAGTATAATATTGTATAGCATTGTATAGCATTATATAGTATTGTACTGTATAGTATTACCTTTAATACTATCAAATATTTGGTATTGTACACTTTGGGCCTGTTTGTTGGGCAGAATATGGGGTTGGAATAGGATAAGTTATATGTTTATCATGTTTGGGCTGCAAGTATGACTTTGGATTGGAAAAGGTCTAATTTTACCTAATCCAACCTAAGTTATTTGCTGTAAGATAACTTATCCAATTAAAATGTAAAGGATTAATATTCCAATCGTCCATACTTCAGCTGAATCTCTTGCCTCTCTTGCTCTCGTCGATTCGATTTTCAATGACGGTGGTCATCTCCGGCCACTCATCACCTGCAAAAGTCATCTTCGGTAAGTCATCTCCGCCAAATGTCATCTTCAGGTCTCTCTCTCTCTCTCTCTCTCTCTCTCTCTATCTCTATCTCTGTCTCTTGCTCACTCTTTCTCAATCTTGTTTAATTCTCTCTGATACCAGCTGTTCTTCCATTGTTGTTATGGGATCCATCTTCTCACTCTCAGATTTGGGGTTGTGAGCTATGAAAAGGTTGANTGAGGTTTTTTTTTTTTTTTTTTTTTTTTCTTCTTAGGGTTTGTCTGCTCTTTCTCTCACTCTCTATCTATGTCTCTTGCTCAGTCTCTCTCAATCTGTTACTTAATTTGGTTATGGGTTTTGAATTTATAAGTTTGTTTGAATTTTTTTTTTGTTGTAGGTTACTAGGATTCTGCATTTTCTCTTGAGATAAACCTGATTTGCTTGAGGTTTGTATTTTTTTTATGCAAGTTTTCATGTATATAGGCTTCTTTATTTGAGATTAGTCTGATTTTTTGTTGATTTGGACAAAATTATCTTGGTTTTCATCATTTGGGTTTTGATTAATTTTTAAATGTGTATGAGCTAGCAGCTTTGAATGCATATTTGAATGTGTATGGGCAATAAGCTAGAGATTAGAGTATGACTTTGTTCATGCTGAAAGATTGGTCTTGGCCTCTTGTGTTATACGTGTCTAGCTAGCTATAGTTTAATTGGATGAGATTTTGATGGCCAGTGTGGTTCTGGCAACATATGTTAACCATGAAATACAATATATATCCCGTTTTTAGAATAAGGCTGCTAATCATTTCTTCATCAAAAGTTCTACTTCACAACTTCACCCTTTGTGGAAGTATGATTATAGCTAACTTAACTAGTTTTGAATAAAACTCAACTAATAGCCAAACATATATAGGCCGGTAACCCTTCCTGTAGTGGTAGCCCCTACTCTTTTTATTTTTTCTTTTTCTGATACATGCATTCTCTGCCATTCTATAAAAGAGCAAGTATTGCATTTTACAATAATGATTTAGTACAAGTCCTTTCACAAGTTGATGTGATACCCCTGTACATTTGAAGGTGACAAATTAATTATATAATTAGTAAAATGTAGTCCAAAGTCCCACACCAAAAATGTTCAGCTGCACACTATAGTAAACTACTAACGAATTTGGTAAATGTAATACTATATGGTGTGCGTCTACTTTGTTTTTACATTTGTGAATGTGTAATATCTTCCTCGAACATCAATGCTTGTTTTTGATATGCATTTGAGAAATTTCCAGTATATGTGGGCCTGAAGTGGGAAGCTGCACTTGATGTTGTTCATGTTATACCTCTTTGTAGAAGATGTAATAATATCTTTTTATTTATGTGTTTGACTGAATGCATAGTGTTCAATTTGTTGTCCTCCTTATATAATATATCGTACTTGGAAGGCATCAACTGGTATGTATTATATAAGTTGGTAGTTTGGTTTGATGTAAAGTCTATTGGGTTTTAGTTAAACTCTAGGAGCTTAATTTTAGTGTACAAATATCAGCATTTTTACTAATATAGCAATTCTATATATATAAACTAATATGGCAACTCTTATTTCCTTTACTTCTGTTTCAAAGTAATATCAAAGTAAATCTTTTGCAAATTTAAAACTAATAGTTGGGTTGTTTGGTCTTTTATTATAATATGGTCATATGATAATGATTGTGTGATGATACATGTCTTAATTTGATGTCTCATTCTTTGTCTATGATTGCTAGATATGGATAGAAGAAGTATTGTGCTATTTATATTGGCATGTCAGCTGCATATACGAAACATAATGCTGGGCACTTTGATGTTTGTTTACCTATATGTTTGGAGCCATAGGGTTAGGCAAAGAAGAATGCTTAGGGATCGTACATTTGTTAGGTGTGAGGCTCGTTTGAGTGTCCTAGATAGTTTCATAAACTCTAGTGACATAAAGTGTGTGAACGAACTCCGAATGGCTAGGAGGACATTCGGTATGCTATGTGAGATGCTTCATCTTAATGGAGGGTTGAAGGATGATGGTTTGGTGAGTGTAGAGGAGCAAGTGTGTATCTTCTTACATATACTTACCCACTATGTAAAGAACCGTACAATACAAGATAGGTTCAATCGCTCGGGAGAGACTATTAGTAGGTATTTTAATTCTATGCTAAATGGAGTGTGCCGACTGCAAGGATTCCTACTAAAATCACCAAAACCCGTGCTTGACAATGAGACTGATGATAGGTGGAAATGGTTTAAGGTATGATATATTTATATGTTATGAGTTTGTATTGTTAAGTGTATTATTTATCTTATTTTAGTAATGAGTTATAGTTGACAATAGATTTTTTTTTATAGAATTGCTTAGGGGCATTAGATGGGACATACATTAAGGTGCATATGCCTGAGATTGACAAGCCACAGTATCGGACAAGAAATGGTGACATTGCAACTAATGTTGTATGTGGTCGAAATATGAAGTTCATATTCGTTTTACCAGGATGGGAGGGTTTTGCTTCCGACTCTAGGGTTCTTCGTGATGCAATAATTAGGCCTAATGGATTAAGAGTTCTCACTAGTAAGATTAATATGACATGTCTTATATGCGTGATATCTTGAAAATCATTAGAAAAACTAATATATGTCGAATGCATTTTCACATTCAATTATTAGGTTATTATTATTTCGTGGATGGTGGATACACAAATGGTGAGAGTTTTCTCGCACCATATAGAGGGACACGTTACCATCTATCAGAATGGAGAGATGGACATGCACCAACAAATCCTAAGGAATACTTCAACATGAAACATGCATCTGGAAGGAATGTGATAGAAAGATGTTTTGGACTCCTTAAGATGCGTCGAGCTATCTTAAAGAGTCCATCTTTCTATCCAATAAAGACTCATTGCAAAATAATTTTGGCATGTTGTCTGCTCCATAATCTGATTAGGAGAGAAATGTCTCTAGATCCAATGGAGCATGAACTAAACACGAGAGATGAAGGTTCAACCATACTAGAAAGCTCAAATCTCAACACAATTGAAACATCTGATCAGTGGACCGCATGGAGAAATGATTTGGCAACACGAATGTTCAATGAGTGGAGAGCAAATACAAATCGTTATTTAAGAATTCAATTATTTAGGATATTTTGTAATGGCTGACCATTTTATTGTAGTGATTGAATATTTCTTTGTATTGGCTATGAAGATTTTTACAGTTTTACATTGTTATGTTCTACATGCTGTGTGTGAACTAGATTGGTGGATACTAATTTTGGTACTATTATTTTGGTATGGTGGCTAAACTCATTGCATGACCAATGAGTTGAATATTTGAGTAGTATTTGATTTACTATATTTGGTGGATATTAATTTTGGTACATTATTATTTTGCTTGTATTGAAAAAAATCATTTCTTTTGAAGTTGAAAAAAAAAAAATTGTTATTTTATTTCATATATTATTATTTTGTTAAATTTTATTATTCAAATGTGAAAAAAAAAATGGTTACTTTTTTGAAAAACAAGACTAAAATAGTATTATTTAGCTAATACTGCCTTTTAGTTGTGTGCACAACCAAACATGGCATTGGATTAGATTTATCCTTTCCAATCCAATGCTTTCCATTGCAATACAAGGATGACTATCCTTTCCAATCCAATCACGCGCACCAAACGTGGCCTTTAATAGTATCAAGTGTTTGGTATTGTACATAACTAAAAGTTGGACAAAATTATACTTTGTTTAGTGTTGTAATATATAGTATAATACTGTATTATTATTTTTTTTTTATGCAATCACAATTGCTGTAGATCCGTTTATTTTTTTATATTTTTTTATAAATTGACACCAACCAGATATAAGTAGATGAGAAAATACCTAAGGGAAAATGTTAGAATATGGATAAATAACACCTTCAAGAAAAAATTCTGTACATTCTAAAACTGGCTCATAAACATTCTCAAAAAAATCACATACCCAAATCTTGCAAAGACTAAAACCTTTGCAGGCAATCAATATACTTTCTAAAACTAAAAGCACGGAGACTAAAGAGTCCAAGAAAGATTGAAAGGTGAAAACTAGGGGAATAATCTTTACCATGGCTGTCCATAAGAAAGTCAAAAACTAATATTATAAACAAACTTTGTTCTCAATGAGAGGGTACCATAGCCGATAATACATCATTTACATAGTCTCAATCCCCAAAACTAAGTTAAAAGAATGATCCAAAACAGTAAATTAAAACATCAACATAGTCAACCAATACGACTCTTTCATGCAAACAACATACGCACAAACTCCTCTCATCAAACCTTCCAATCTCATGAAGGTCCTCTCATTATGTGGCTTCTCCAAAATTAGATTCAAAGCATCAATTTGGTCGTTGAGAGGCAAGCTCATCTTCCCTAACTCAGCAAGTATTTTATGCCCATCTTCTAGTTCTTTAACAAAGTTAGCTGTGATGGCTTTGAGTTGTTCAATAGATTTAGCAACGACTTTTTTAAACACCTTAACCATTTTGTTTGAACCATCATATGACCGTTTCCTCAATCAGTTAGTAGAGACTTTTGAAGTTGAGTTCGTCCTAGGCAAAGAAGAAGAGGAATTACTTGATTCAACTTCGTTCTCTTCATTGAACGTTCACTTTATTGGCCATCTCAAAAGGAGGAGTTTGAGCTTCTCTCCTAGTACGTTGCTCGATCTTTCCCAAAGATAATTTGCAATTTTTCATATACTGGAATTGATTTTCCCCACATCCCTTATGCATCCTTGTTATGCTGCATGTGTAAATACAAGCTTCCAAATCAGCTTCGATCCATGAAATATAAATGATAGACTATAAATATAAGAAAAAAAGAGAAAGAAAGAACAAAACTAACCTGCACATAAACCTCCCATACTTCATCATTGTCAACCTCAATGCATTTTTTAGTATCATTCCATCCAAATCCACTTTTGTTAATTATGTAAAAAATGATCCCATGTATTTTTTCTCCACTTTCTCATCCTAAACTCAATATGTGGATGGTACCTTAAATTAGAATTCGAGCATTTTTCATTCAAAGACTTCTCAATTTGTACCATATATAGTCCAACTTTAACTGTCCCTTTTCACATTGCATACCACGATTAACAACATCCTCAAGTAAGGTTGTTGGAACCAAAATTCTCAGTAAGAATTAATTAGTCCACAATAGATGAATTGGTTGAATTCCTTGATTCGAGAGTTGATGAAAATGAACGTGTTCTTTCTTGTAGGAGAAAAGAGGGGTTGGCACCTACAGAAAGCACTATGATGCCAAAGTCAGTATTTTACTGGGAGTATATTGGCTATATTAGCCAAGATTCTGCGTACCTTGTTACTCAACCATATGAGCTAGCTATTTATAGGTTTCATGATTAAATAATGTTTTCCTTATTCTCACATTTCCGTTCCCACTTCTTGCATGAGATGAATGCTCTTGAATTCCCATTAATTTCTGATCTCAACGTTCTTATTATTTACAATAAGAACGTTGATATTATTCTTTACCGTTTGATATGGCTTTGGGCTTCGTTCACCGGGCTAGAGTCTGCTGCATTGTAATTCCTTTTGGGCTTTGTAAGAAGCTCACAACTTCCCTTTGCATTCTTCCCACAGCCCAACTTCAATATCCAACTGAATTTATTGTGATAAATTCAAGTCCCATAATTATAACACCCCGATCCTAGGGCCCAAAAATACACTGAAACTTTGTCTTTTAAACCTCTTTTCAAAGAATGAGCTATGCACTTAACATAAGAATTAAATACATTTGGTAAATAAGAGTGTGAGCCCAAAACATTTATGTAAAATTTACTGTATAAAATCAATTAAATCAAATTAAAGTGGGTCCCACTACCTCGTCTTCTCCTCACTGCCTCCTCAGCCTGCTTAACCTGCAAAACACTAACAACCACACTGCACCATACACATGGTACACCGGGTCATTTAAACAAACAACCCGGTAAGCTCACTAAAGCTCGTATAAGTGAAATGACATAATAATAATTGTCCTCAATAATTTTCTCAATCCCCAAACTCAAAATAATCCACAAAATATCAATAATTACTTAATCACCAAACATTCCACCACCAATCATCCAAGCATCAAGAAAATCAAAAACTCCTCAAATGCACATCAAATCTTATCAATAATAATAATTATACTCTGACAAATCAATTGCATAATCATAAACCATTAACCTCAACCTCAATCATTCACATCCTATTTAATATCCTCAATGCATAGACACCATCATTTCCGTCCTCACGATTCAATCCTAGATTTCACTAAGTCCTAGTAAACAAATGCAATACAAGCAACCCAACAACCATCTATCTAATTTCACACACTTCATTTCTTGGAAATCCTCCAGCTTTATAACTACTTTCAAAAATCTCCTTTCAAAACCATTTTTAAATCCCCTTAACCGTAAATCAAGCTCTGAACTGAATTTATCCTTAGAAACTGATATCTCGAAACACTTATTCTTAAAACTCACATCATCCTCGTACCTGTACTGTAGACAATGTCCTGGCCACAATCCCGCGCTCGGGCAGGCTCAAATCCTAGCCACAATCTCGTACGGATGACCCTTCCGCACGAGCAGGCTCGTATCCTGGCCACAATCTCGTACGGAGGGGTCTCTCCGTACAAGCAGGCTCGTATCCTAGCCACAATCTCATACGGAGGGGTCTCTCCGTACGAGCAGGCTCGTATCCTAGCCACAATCTCGTACGGAGGGGTCTCTCCGTACGAGCAGGCTCGTATCCTAGCCACAATCTCATACGGAGGGGTCTATCCACAATCTCATACGGAGAGGTCTATCCGTACGAGCAGGCTCGTATCCTAGCACAATCTCAT